>NC_069440.1:14515157-14560513 GCF_026875155.1 Cherax quadricarinatus
CTTTATTCTGGATCGCTCTTCGGCTCCACAACACCTGAAGCAGACTCTGTCTTGCAGCCTGGGTGTATGACAACTCCGGTTTTAAAAGTAGGGAAAGGAGGCTCTTGGATGTAGTGGAGTTGATCCCATGGCCCGTTTTTTGAGTGTATTCGCCTAGGCAAAGTAGAAGATGTGAAGGATTTTTTTGGATGGAAAATAACAAGCCTTTCCAAAGGAAATTGAAAGTGAGCCAGTTTTGGTAGAGGCGTGCTCAACTATGTCATCCACTTTGCTCATGTGATCGATGTGAAAAATTGATGTCAAAACCCTAAGAAAGAATAATGCCAACAGTTCATACAAGAGAGGAAAGAGGGTATACTGGCCTTCACGTTGCTTGCATATTTGGACGTCCAGCAATTGTTGATATGTTGATTACTCTTGGAGCAGATTTACATGCCACAGTTTTCCCGTGGTGCCACACCACTGCATTATGCTGCACAGCGTGGACATCAGAATGCTGTCTTGCTCTTGCTCCATGCGGGTGCTGATATCAATAAATGTGTGGCGATTCAAATACACCATTAACATCTTTGTTCGTTAAACGGACATGTTGCTTGTGTTAAGGCTCTACTTTTTTATGCAGAGTCTATTGGCTGTGAATTGCAATAAATGCACAAAATAATGTGCTTGACACACCACTGCATCTTGCAAGTAGATGGGGATATTCTGCCTTTATGGAATTGCTTCTTGACCGAATTGTCATCTTAGGACTAGAGTTGAACGTTTACAATAACAGAAAACTTACTGCTTTTGACTGTGCACATAATCGTCACATTGCAAGACTTATTTTGATGCAAAGGTGAGAAAAGATGAACTCGAAAGCTATGTGAGAATAGACTTGAATTTTAAAGTTCCTACTGATGCCCCCAACATGAAAAAAAGTTAGACTTTAATAAACATACTGAAAATTCCAAGGTTCACAAAAATATTAATTGCGGGGATGATACTAATCGACTGAAGCACATAGAAAAATTGCTTAAATCTGTAAAAGTTGGTGATGTTAAATTAGCATGCTTTTATCTTGGTATAGAGGAGAAGACTACTCACAGTGATGCTGTTCCCCTAAGACATTGTGCCACCCACTGTGTCAGTGTTCAAAGTGTGCTCCTAACATTCATCTTAATCAAGAATTTATCTGAAACCTTTAATAAAAATGTCAATCAATGCTTGCAATATTGATGGTTATTCTGCTCTTCATGAGGCTGTCATTAATGACCATCTTCACTTAGCTAATGTATTGCTGAGTCATGGAGCTGACCCTAATCTTCAAACCTTCAATAGGGATTGACTCCCCTGCACATAGCTGCTCAGAATTGTAATCTTGAAACAATGCAGTCACTCTTAGTTCATGGTGCTCAGGTCAACCTCCAAGATATATGTGGCAACACAGCCCTCCACAATTGCTGTGCAAAAGGGTTGATCAGGGTGTGATGTTGCTATTGGAATGGAAGGCCACAAAGGATGTCTCAAACTTATCAGACAACACGCCTGCCCAGGAAGCTGAGAAAGGGGACATTGGCATATTGTGGAGATAATCTTTGGCAAACCTGTGTCATATTAAATTTTGACACCATTTGCATAAAAAGAAAATTCTATCAAGAATGCCCTAATTATTTTATGGTTAGTAGGGAAGTTATTATAGTTAGCATTATTTTGTTGTATCCTTTATTATTAGATATCCTTTCATTTAACTATTTTGTCTTGTCTTTGACCTCTTGCTATTACTTTTTCTTTACACTGTCATCAGCCATCACACATTACTGTGCAGTGCTGGATGACCTGCACAGGTTATGGTATTTGATATTGTGAATTAAAGCAGCTGGTAAAATGTATGGGATCATTTGCTAAAATTGTCATATACGTATTTCACTGCTGTTCTGTTGTTCACTATTATGCTATTCCTGCTGCTACTATTATTATACGTTACTAAAGTACGGTACTACATATTACTACCATTATATTCATTAAGCCCACAGTACTGTTACTACAACTGTTATTACTGGTTACCTCTTATTATATTTTTTTTTTTTTTTAGAACATAACCCAAAAGTTCCATGAGCAGAAATGGCCTATTTCCTAAGCAGTGTTTGTTAATGCTAATGTTCATGATCTAGCAGCCTACAGAAGACAAAAGAAGCCTTACATAAATGGTAACCTCATTTGAATCACCCGGTCCATGTATTTTCCGTAATAAGTAATATTTTATAGTGGCATTTTAACACTGGCCTTCTCCCACCAAGGTAGGATGACCCAAAAAAGGAGAAACACTTTAATCACAATTCATTCAATTAAGTGCTGTCATGAAAGAAGCATGATGACATCACAGCTCAGATGACCCTCCTAACTGCAACATCTCCACCCATCCTTGAGTGCAGGCACCGCACTTCACACCTTCAGGGTTCAAGTTCGCCTGACCAGTTTTTCTGAATCTCTGTATAAATGTTACTTTGCTCACACTCCAATGTCATGTCAAATCGTAAAAACCACTTGAATTCATTTGCCCTTATCCGACATGCACACACAAGCCTGATGGATGTCCAAACCCCCTGGCACTCAAAACTTTCCTTAACCCCTCCTTCCAACCCATTCTGGGATGACCCCTACCTCCTTCCTTCTGCCTCTTATTTAACATGCATTCCTAGTCATCTTGTTTTGCTCCATCCCCTTTAAATGTTCAGAATCACCTCAAGAACCCCTCCCACTGTCCTGTGAAAAAAATATTTTTAGTAACCCAACACTACCACCTAACCTCTAACCAAGTACCAGGGTTGTTAGAAAGTAACTGTAGCATTTGTTTTGAAAAAAAAATACAGTAAACCCTCATTTAGTCAACTATTGTGGGTGACCAGCAATGGTGATTGTGTTGGATAGAACTGAGATTGTTTACTGTGATTGTATCAATAATGAACAGTTTTGTAGCCAATGGGTTTGTCCTTTTCTGAATCAATTAACCCATGTGTTTTGTCCTGTATTCCAAAGTCTATAAATCTAGGGATGCTGTACTGAGGAGAGTTATTAAACGGAGAGTTAGAGGTACGTATTGGGAAGATGGAGGGAATATTTTGAGGGATTGTTAAATGTTGATGAAGAATGGGAAGCAGTGAATTTTTGTGTACAGGGCAAGGGGACTAACATCTTATAGGAGTGAGAAGAGAAACCAGTTGTGAGTGTGGAGGAAAGTGCATGGGCAGTGCAAAGAACGAAAAGGGGGTAAACAGTGGGTGATGAGAAAAAGAAAAAATTTTTAAAAAGCTTTGGGGATAAGTTTGGGGGGGGTTGGTTTTTTTATTTATAAATGAGGGAAGGGGGGAAAGGGTACCTGGGTTTGGCAGGGGGTATGCATGTTCCTTTAAAAAGCATAGGGGACAAAGAGAGTGTAAAAATTAAGGGGAATAAGTCTTTTGATATACCTGGAAAGTGAGGTAAGTTGTTATTGAAAAATTAAGAGGAAATGGGACGATAGCAGATAAAACAGGGGGCTTTAGGGGGGTAGGGGGTGTGTAGAAAAAGTGTTTGCAATGAAACAATAAGTGAACAGTTTTTAGATAAAAGTAAAAAAGTTTTTGTGTATTTTGGTTTTGGAAAAGGTGGATGGGGGGGCGGGGCAATTTTGCAAATGTATGGAAGGGGGTGGGTTTTTGGAAAAGCATGAAGTCTTTACACAAAAGTGAACTCAGGTTAGAGTTGTAGGGAAGAAGAGATTATTTCCCAGTAAAAGTACCCTTTAGACAGGGATTGTGATGTCACCAGGGTTGTTCAATATATTTAAGATGGATTTGTAAGAGAAGTGAATGCTCGGGTGTTGGCAAGAGGTGTGGGGTTAAAAGAAAAAAGAATTAACACAAAGTTTGCACAGTTGCTCTTGCTGATGACACTTATTTTTGGGAATTCGAAGAGAAGTTGAAAGGGTTTGGTTGCGAGTTTGGTGGGGTATTAAAAAAGGAAATTAAAAGTGAATATAGGAAAAGAAAGGGGTGAAGAGGATAACCAAAAAATTTAGTAATGGAAGATTGCATATCAATGGAGGGAGAAAGTAGGGAGGAGGTGAATTAATCAGTTACAGTGGCCCCCCCGGATATCACCCGGGTGGGGATATGGCCAAATGGGTTTTTGCTCTTTTTTTTTTTTTGTCCAAAATTTATCGGGATTTTCCGGGCAAGGGGAAATGGGCTGATTGGACACGTCCCCCGCCCCACTCCACTGCAACATGATCATTTTGGCTGTGTCGGGGTGAGTGAGAAAACACTGCCATTCTCAAAAATTTCTTTTAAAAATCCATTGTTTTTTTGGTTGTTTATTGAGTGCGACGCAAAATAATTTCCAGTGCCACCCCTTGCCCCACAAAGGAAAAATCTAAAAACCCCCAGAAACAACCCTCTGGGAATTTTTTTGGGGCGACAGGGGTGCACCGAATCTCAAGCTGGTTCTAGTGCTAGTAAAAGACAAAAAAGGGAATTAACCCAATGGGGTTTTTAAATTTGAATCCTTAGGGAGGGGGATTTATTTTTCAAACAAAAATCAGTCCTCCCTGTCTTCCAATGCCACAAGAATTTCAATAAATTAAATTGATTTTAAATTTCATTTATCCATTTCATAGTCATTTTTTTTTAAATTTTCCCTTGTTTTGGATGTATGTATTTTTTTTAAAAGTATTTTTTGTTAAATTTTTTGGGTTCGGAACAATTAAATTTTATTTCATAATTCTTTTGGGGGAAAATTACTTTGTTTTCGATTTAGGCCGACCTTTGGGAACGGATTATGGCCAAATCCCGGGTTTCCCCTGTACTGACACTATACTGTGAATAACTTGAAGGTTCCCAAAACCAGTGACGAGCCTTTAAGCGCCTACCCCCTTTCCCTTTGACTGAAACTGCTTGCCAATGATTTACTTTAAACATGTAGACCTTTTGGGTTAGCACTTCCCCTGATCAGAAAAACAATAAAAAATATAATAAAGTCAGTATAAAATTTAAAGATAGTATTGGTTATGAGCTACTGTTAAATTCCCTTTCAGATCATCCTTTGGGCCCCTGTTTTTTGGAAAGCAACAGAATAATGAGACCCTTAAAAAATACCAATTATAAACACAATGCTTTTATCAAGTACAATGAATAATAAAAGGATTTTTAAAAAAATTTTCTTTTTTTTTTTTTTTGAAAATTTGGATAGGTTAGAAAATATTTTTTTATTTTCCATCGGCTGTTTCCCACCAAGGGAGGGTGGCCTGAAAAAAAAAAAATTTTCACCATCATTACTCTATCACTGTCTTGCCAGAGGCATGCCTACACTCATTACAAAACCCCAACATTAAAACCCCTCCCGAGTGCCCATTGTACTTCCCATCTCCAGGGAAACGAGTTTAGCCCGCCGTTTCCCGAATCCCCTTTATAAATGTTACCTGTTTCACTCCCAAAAGCGCTCAAGCCTAAAAACCTATGCTCCATTTCGCTCCTAACACGCCCGCACACTTGTGGGGTCCAAGCCCCCCCCTCACAAAACCTCCTTTTCCCCCCCCTTCCCCAAACCTTTCCCAGGCCCATCCCCACCCGCCTTCCCTCCACTACAGATTTTTTCCTCTTGAAGTCTTTTATTTTGTTTTTCCCTCCCTTAATGTCCAAACCAAACTCAATAACCCCCCTCAGCCCTTGGATAAAAGTTTTAGTAATCCCCCACCCCCTCCTAATCTCCCAAATAGGTTTCAATGCATTATATTACACCACCTTGCCCTCAACATGACATCTCCCTGCCCCCCCTTTCCTTGTTTCAATATTCACAACCCCTGCCTCGCATCCTCACACTTTTAAATATACCCATCATTCCCCCCTTTCTTCTGGAAAGTCTTTGGTTTCCCCAGACTCCCCAGGCACCCCCGCCTTTTTCCCCCCCTTAATTCTGTTTATTCACTTTACCTTCATAGACCCCTGGCTACACATCCCCCCAAATATCTGAACACATTCACCTCCTCCCCACTCTCTCCCCCCCGTCTTCCCTTATAAATTTTTTTTATATCCCCACTCTTTCTCTTTCCTATATCACTTTTAATTTCCTTCTTTTTTTCATCCCCTTCTAAATGCATCAACCAACCCCTGCAATCTCTTTGAATCTCCCAAAAAACACATTTCATCACAAAGACAACGTACAAATCCCATTTCATTTAGATTCTTTTTCCCTTTTAACCCCCCACCCCTTTTTCCCAAAACTCGAGCATTTACTTCTCTTACAAAACCCCTATAATGTATTGAACAACATGGTACTCACACATCCCGGGCTAAGGCCCTACTTTTACGGGAAAAAAATCTCCCCCCTCCCTACTCTTTAAACCCGACCTCATTATCCACTTAAAAATTTTCATGCTTTTAAAAACCTCCCCCTATTCCCCTACATTTTCAGCTTGCTACTTGCCTCCCTATCCCCCTATCTAGCTTTTTTCCAAATCCAAAAATCCCAAATACCTTGCTACCCCATTAAATACTGTTCACCTGTATTTCACTCAACCCTTGATCGCACACCCCCTACCCTTTCAAATTTCCTCCTTGTTCATCCGCTATTTTCCTCTTAATTCTTTCAATAATAACTCTACCATACACTATAATTTTTACACTCTTTTGTTCCCTTTGGGCCTTTATACAAAGGAACTATGCATGCTCCCCTCCCAAATCCCTAGGTACCTTACTCTTCCATACAGTTATTAAAATAAAAACACTAACCACTCCAATATATATCCCCACCTTTTAACATTTGTGTCTTTATCCCATCAATCCCAGCTGCTTTACTCCCTTTCACTCTATTCACTGCCCATACATTTCCCCACACTCAAAACTGGTTCTTCCTTACTCCTATGTTATTCCTCCTTGCCCTATACAAGAAAACACAGTTTTTCCCCATCTTCAACATTTAAAATTCTTCAAAATATTCCCTCCATCTTCCCAATACATCTAATCTCTATTTAATAACTCTCCTCTCCTATTTTTAACTAATAAAAACCATTCTCTCCCTAGGCTTTCTCAAAATTATTAATCTCACTCCAAAACTTTTTCTTATTTTCAACCAAATTTGTTAATAACATCTCACCCACCCTCTCATTTTCTATCCTTTTACATTCCATCACCCAAATCTCTTTAACCCCTCTTTTTCTCTCCATAACTCCCCCTCCTGCATCACTTCTACTTCGCAAAAACCTCTCATATGCTAACATTTTCTCTTACTACTCTCTTTTCATCATCATTCCACCAATCACTCTTCTTTTCCCTCCCACACCCACTTTCCTGTAACCACAAAATTCTGCTGAACATTGAACACTATATTTGTAAACTTACCCCAACATCTTCTACCCCATTGCCTATACTCTCACTAGCCCATCTGTCCTCCAACAGTTGTTTATATCTTAAACCCAAACTGCCTTCTCCTCTAGTTTATAAATCTTCACTTCTCTTTTACTTGCTGTTTCCATTCTCCTTGTATACCATCTACCTTTTTTCTTTCACTGTAGCTACAACTAAAAAGTGATCTGATATATCTGTGGCCCCTCTATAAACATGTACATCCTAAAGTCTACCCAACAGTTTTATCTACCAATACGTCCAACAAACTACTGTCATTTCACCCTGCATCATATCTTGTATACTTATTTATCCTATAACCAATCCCCTTTCTATACAAAGTTCAATCAAATGCTCCCCATTATCCATTTACACCTGGCACCCCAAACTCACTTACCACACCCTCTCTAGTCGCTTCTACTACCTTAGCATTTAGGTCCCCTACCACGATTACTCTCACTTGGCTCAAAAGTTCCTACACACTCACTTAACATCTCCCAAAATCTCTCTTTCCTCTACACTCTTCTCTACTCCAGGTGCATACACACTTATTATGGCCCAGTGGCTAACGCGACGGTCTGGAGTTTTGAGACTCATCGCAGGTTATCCCACCCATGTATGGCTTATTTTAATCTACAATTCCTTGAATTTATACATTTATATTCCCTCTTCTCTCCATAACTGATCTTTCAACATTATTCCTACCCCTTCCTTAGCTCTCACTCTCTCAGATACTCCTGACTTAATCTCATTTATTTCACCCCACTGAAACTCCCCTACCTTGCTTCAGCTTTGTTTCAGTTAGGGCTAGGACATTCAACTTCTTTTTCATACATAACATTAGCAATCATCTCTTTCTTATCATCCGCACTACATCCACTCACGTTCAAACATCCTAATTTATAAAGTTTTTCTTTTCCTTGTTTTTAGTAATTTATATAGAAGGAGTTACTAGCTCATTGCTCCCAGCATTTAGTCGCCTCTTACGACACTCATAGCTACAGAGGAAGAATTCTGTTCCACTTCCCCATGGAGATAAGCAGAAATAACAAGAACAAGAACTAGGAAGAAAATAGAAGAAAACCAGAGGGTTAGTATATATATGCTTGTATGTACATGCATGTGTAGTGTAACCTAAGTGTAAGTAGAAGTAGTAAGACATACCTGCAACCTTGCCATGTTTATGAGACCGAAAAAGAGGTTTAGAAAAACACTAACGACATTTTATGAAGTAAAATAATTTATACTTCAGATCAATACATGGTCATCCTGCATATGTGGAAAATATGGCAAGTATGCAAATACGTTTTTTTTTTTTTTTTTTTTAAATATTGTACTAAATGGACGTGCTCTACATTTACTTTCTTAAAATATTTCTTATAAGTACCTTTTAAATTTTTTTTTTCCATAAATGTCATTATCTAGGGAACAGTGTATATACCTCTTAAAAGAATTTATATTGATCTCATTTGATGTATATTGATGATTTTTATCGCTGCTTCATTGAACCTTAATTTTCAGATATGATGCAAATGGCATCACAACTCACGACAAGCAATCCTTCCTGCAGTTTCTGCAACTGTGTTGAAAGATCTAAAGGAAAGTGCTTTGGAATATAGTGTCATTGGAGTAGATGAAGGACAGTTTGTAAGTGTTTTGCCTGTTTTTATGTACATAGTGAATGATGATGAATGTAGGCACTTGTGTACATTTTGTACACCTATATACAGTATATGCACACATTAATCTGTTGACATTATTCCATTAACTTTTAACTATTTATTTTGGCACCTGTCCTCCTCCTCCATAATTCTTTGAGGAACCTTCCACTGTTTGTTTTTTTCTCTGATGTTCCCTTACACAGTATATTTTTACTCTATACAGTAATCATACCTTTCTTTTCCTCTGCTTTCATGCCCGAATGTTGTGCATCTTGTGGGCAAAGAAATTTTTAATGTTTTTACTTTTTTTTGGGGGGGGGGGGAAGGAAGGATAACCCTTACAAATAGCAATCTAGGATAACCCAATAAAGTCACTATGGCTTATTTCCATGAGGACTCTTCGATTTTCCCCACACCAGGATGTGACCCACAGCAGTCGTCTAACACCCAGGTACCTAGTTACTGCTAGGTGAATGATCAACAGGTATAAAAACATGCCCTGTATCTCCAGTTGTGGAAGGACTGAACCCAGATCCTTCACATGTCAGTTGAAGGCATTACCACTTGAACCACACACTGTATACATGCTTAAAATTGTTGACAAAACATTCCCTGCATTTTATATATTTCACACAAGTATTTAAAGAAATTGACTGCCTAATTTTTAGAAGCTTTTATTGTTATCCATGTAAAGAAATATTAAATTTTTATGAACAAGTCACAAAAGCCAGGAGAATGACTAGGTGAATACTGAAAACTTTCATAACAAGGGAGAGAATGCCAGTGGTTGAGACTTCAAATCTCTTATCTCTTGCTTCGAGTATTATTCAGGGTTGATGGCTTCATACAAGGCTGGAGAGAGATCAGAGCTGGAATCGATATAGAGATCATTTACTTTCCCGCATATACCAATAAAGCATTTAAATTACTGAGGACAACCTTAGTCATCAATAATGTGTGTGGAAGGTTTTCCCGAGGGCATAGTCTAAAAATCTGCACAGTACAGTTATAACATACGGAGTGAAAGATATTGAGAGAAATTGTAAAATAAACCCATAATAAAGCAGGGGCACCATGAGCACAATAAGAGAATATTGTACTGTATCAGCAGCCATAGGCACAGACAGTTTAACCTCTTACTAGAGGATATAAACACTGGAAAAAGTGAATCTTCAAGAAGCAGCAACAGCTTTGGTTGACCAGACAACCTGGCGCAGGGTCAGCCAAGGAATAGAAAAACAAACTGTCAAAATACAGTTTTATCAAAGGTAAAAATATAAGCTATTAAAAAAAAAAATTCATTCATAAGGATGTAGTTATCACCACCGGTTTTAGTGATGTCAAAGAAAGTAGTTAATTTGATTTACTTACTCCTTTTTTGTAACATTACTGTACTTTGAATTTTTTTATTTTTTTTCCCCCAGTTTTCCCGACACAGTAGAATTTGCAGAAGAGATGGCTAACTGTGGGAAGATTGTGATCGTGGCTGCACTGGGTGGAACTTATCAGAGATTACAGTTTGGCAATATTCTGCATTTGGTTCCTCTAGCAGAGTCTGTAGTTAAGCTAACTGCAGTGTGTATGATATGTTATGAGGAAGCTTCATACACCAAGCGCACATCATCAAAACTGCAAGAAGTGGTTTACTGTTAGTCAATTACTTTCAAAAAATCCATTTTCTTTCCCTATTTATACTAGAGGAGGTGATTTTTTCATTGCATCTGAACTGTGCTGGGGCCTGACTTTTTGAATGCCTAATATACATGAAAAATATACCATATCACTGGCAAGGGGATTCAATGTACTTTTGGAGACAATGTATAAACTGTGAAAATGGCACCCTTAAATAAAAAACGAGCTCAACACCAAAAAGATGGAGGCAGTGGAGTAATTGCCCCCAAAATACAGGTTTTTGGCACAAATATCACCAAAAACATTTGATAGTGCTAATAAGGCACATTACTACTGGTTATAAACAAGCTTCAAATACAAACCCAAAACCACAGTTTATTAGAGGAAGAATCTTGCCTGTCCACAGCTAGTATCATTGTATGTACACATGACTTTTTTTCAGATTTTGCAAATGCAACTATGGAGTGATAAACTATACAATGAAGTCAGTAGATACAACAGGGAAGGAAGGGAATTAGTATTTAAATTTCTAACCAACAGATTGCTAAGAGTGGTAGTAACAAAACAAAAAAAATTATCTTAGAAAAACATTCAGTACACTAAGTGTACCGGGGCCTGTTCTTGTCCTTCAGGAAGACAACTTTGTATTATCTTTCAAATTTCAGCTGATAATGCCTTACTTTGAGGAACCCAAGCCATCATAAGTCTGGGGGAAGCACCTCACAAAACACAAAATAAGCCTTGTTGCTGTTTAGTGCTTTTTTATTTAATAGAAATCAGGGCCTCTTGTAAAAAAAAAAAAAAATACTTTGGTGAGACTTGTTTCCATGTTTTGAGTGTTGCATCTTGAAGACAATTGTAAATAATATTATATTATATATTCCAAGTGGCAAAGTCAGTTATGCAATTTCCCTGTGTTTTCAATTAGTAAAAACTTTGAAGCACATGTAATACAAAACCCTCGTGTGCTTGTGTTAGACATTGAAAACAACCAGAAAGTTTGAAAGACAATCATAATTTTGCATCAGTAAATTGTAAAATAATATGTACCACTGATTCATTTAGCTGCTGTGCTGAGATAATTTTTGTCTGACACCAAATTCAACATGCCATAAATTGAAAGTATCAACATTATTTTTTCCATTCAACTTAGAAAAATGTTCTTTCCCTTGAGTAATTTTTTTTATTCCTACAAATTTTGCCTTTGCATAGGGTAATTTATTACTGGGTATTCCACAGTTTAAAGAGGTAAACATAATAAATGGAACATGGTCCATTAGCCTGCTGCGTGCACCTTGTGCACGCGGGTAGCATTGGCTATACAACCTAACAAGTTATGTCACTCACAGTTGTTCAAAGCCACTGTATCTCATGTACTACTGTGTACCTTCACTTCAAGGTGGTTCCTGGCATGGGTGAAGAGGCTCTTGGTCTGAGGAATGATACCTGTCGTCTACTTCCTCAGACCGAACCCTAAATACCGACCCCCCATTCTTTCTCCCTCTTCCCCTATCCCAGCCTCTCCGTTTTTTCCTTTCCTCCTCTCCCCACGTTTTTCCTTATCCTCCTCCTCCTCCCCACCCTGCCCTTTGCCCTTCTTTTTGCTTTTTTTTTTTTTTTTTTTTTTTTTTTTTCTCCACAGCAGACGCTAGTTCCAAAGTAGGGGAAGGGTACCCACCGGTGTCCAAACCATTCTGATGAGGTTTCTGGTCGGTGGGCGTAGTTTTGCCGTGGATCTGGATGGCCTTGGGGATGTCCTGATCCCTCTCCAGTATCCGGAGGGTGGCTTTGGTTGTCTCCGGGCGACGGGTGTAACTCTGAAGCCACCTTTCGGATTCCGAGGGGTGTGGCCGAAGGAGGTATGCCTTGTGCGGATTCCGGCCGCCCTCTCATTTTCCACCGAGTGTAGCTCGGCAGATGTGAGGTTGCTATCCCGGATTGCCGGTTTACTGGCATGATGGGTAAGTTATTGCACAGGTCCATGCTGCATCTGCGCTACTTGCGGTGCGAGTGTCCTCTGGGCGCGGAGGGAGATTTCTGGCCCTTTCATTCGCTCCTATGAACTATGCCCTCCCGCGTCCCGCCCCACCCTTTTTTTATTCGTTTTTTTATTTTTTATTTTCTTCTTTCTTTTTTTTTCTTAAAAACAAAAAAGAATGAAGTAAAAGCTAACCATGGCAACCCTAGTCCATGAACCTGCTACCCCGGCCACCTTCTTGATACCGCACCCCGTTCTGACCCCGCCTCGTCTGTACCACTCTTCGGACACTCCTCATGCCTCTTTACCTCTTGCCTGTGCTGTTACTCACACCGCTTCAAGTACTGGAGGCCTCGACTGACTCCTTCGATATATCTGACCTCGCTCCTCCTCTGAATCTATGGCATCCGTCTCTCCCTCTACGGTGCGCAATTTTCGAATCGCCGGCCCATTCCACGTCGGACCAACTCTGGTCCCAACGCTAAACACAACGACAATTACCTGCTGGTTGATACTTCTCCACCTATCTCGTTCTTCTCAGAAAGAATCGACACGTCCTTCGCTACCTTTCCACGCTCAGTTTCAGACGCACAATGGACTAAATTCTTCACTTTAACCCACCACTCCTCTACAGCCTATCTTTCTGACCACAGTATTGGCAAGCGACTCCTACGCCATGTTGGTAAAGATATTTTCTTTCATCTCTTAAGAGCGTACGCGCATGTCACTGTACAGAAATGCAGCCCAGGCTCATGAGCTTTCTCGTCTTTCCGCATATCGCTACAGTTCCTGTAACTATTGAAAGCATCATTCCCTCATTCTTGTAGTGGGATACCGTCATCTCTGCCCCATACCATAGTTCAACAAAATTTCCAGACATGTGGCACTGACATTCTTGAACAGCGAACTCCAAGATCTCCCCATCCTCAATGAAAGAACACTTACGTTCTTCCTGCCCAGCCGGCGGAGACATACCCCTAGCAATTGTGCTCGTTTAACTTTTACAGCCCGGAACTCCCATCTCAGTTTCTGTTAGCCAGGAAAACGGTTACAAGTTCGAAAGTGATCCCTAAACCACAACAGTGTAGAAATGCTGGCCTATTTGGCCTCCAGCGAAATATTGCAGATCTATATCGCCGAATGCCCCAGTCTGTGGTGCCGATACCGATCTAATACGTCTTGCAATCGACCTCCCACTTTCCTTTCCTTAATAATTTTCATGAGGCTCACTCCTTCGTACTCTCGCCGTTGTCAGTCTACGTAAACGAGCGGGAAAAATCCGTTACCTCAAAGTAGGCAAAGGTTCCCCCTTATGCCATGCAGTTTCTCACTCCGCCCCAAGGTAGACCAACCTCGAGTTTCTTATTCCCGTGTTCAAAAACTTCCCCCCACTCTGTATCTCCATCTTCTGGGCACCCACCCTCTGTGGTACCTCTCCGATAGTCACTCCTGTACTAATTCTTATGCTGTCCTCGGGCTCAGACGTCCCTACTTACAACGTCTCAGTCTGATCTTGCTTCTTCGTGTTCTCTCTCACACGCCTCAGTAGCTACGAGATCTCATATGAACCCTCCTCCCAATCGTCCCTGTACTTCTCAAAAGTCAAAAAAAGGTCCGTTAACACCTCCTACCCATCTTCCAACCTCATTTTCCCTTCCACAGTCTCTTTACCTGATCACTCCACCCCCGCTCTCACTGGGCTCTGATTACAATGTAGAGGTTCACCCTCCCTCCTCCGTACTGTAGCCTTCCTCCCCTGTTCCCTCGGCAATTTCTTCCTCTTCTGCCACCCCCCCAGGTTTTCCTGCCTCTTCTGTCCTCCTTCTCACGCTTACCAGTTCCCTCCACGGCTCTTTCGCCCCCCCCTAACCTTGGTACATCCATTACAGTTCCAATCTTTACGTCATCCTCCCCCTACCCAACCATTTCCAATATGTCCCTCCCATACGACCGTCTCTGAATTCTGAAACACGTTGAAGCAACTGTCTGAATATATTGCAGAACCAAACCATCAATGGACACTGATCCACCCTCCGCTACCCTCTCCTCTACTCCATCTGCGCAACTCCTTTCTTCACAGCGCAACCGATCCTTCGCTGCTTTGAACGATTTCCCCACTGCCTCCTCCGCATGTGGACTTTCTAACCCCTCAGTCCCGTAGGAACCTTAACCTGCGGATTTCAGGTATCTTTATCAATATGCCAATCAATGGCTATTTACAGTGGAAGATACGAGGCCTCGGTAATCGGCGGTGAGCCAGATGTTACACTACTCCCAGTTTTTCCCCTGTAGGTGTTTGCTTACAGGGAAACTCACAATTACTCACTGCTGTTATCTCTCCCATCTCAGGCTATAAATTTATTGTATTCTTCAAACCTTTTCCTTATGGGACCTTTAATGAAAGGTCCCTTCTTCTAGCACTGATATTCCGTACCATCAGTCTATTTGTTTCGTACTTCGCTGCCATTACACAGCAGCCCGATGCCACTTGCATAGGTGGTAAACGCTCTGTTCTTTAGTATCTTTCTCCTTCTCCGGGCATTATCTATTCTGATATGCCTTTCTTTTTTCGTCATACCACACCCACCGATTCTGTTACTTGGTTGATTTAAAACGCCCACCATTTTCCTCTGGGGGGTCTCACAGTTATTCCCGTGGCATTCCGTTAGAGGCTTTTCTTGCCACCCACCCCCCTCCAATTGTTTTTAAAACAGGTACCGCACCATTTTTGATCCTCTGGAGACTCACACTCTCTCTTACATGATCCTCATTCTGCTCCTTACCTCCGCACGCAATAGACTTCACTGCTGGTCTGTTCTTCCGGACTTACATTACAACGATCATTTCCCAATCAATCTTACTTCCCTTCATAATCACTCACCTCTTCGCATCCCACCTGCAAATTGATCAGGCAGAATTGGAACTTACTCAACAACCTAACTGTTTTTAGAGAGGTTCCTACTTCGTCCGTCCATCGATGAGCTTTTTACAAGCCCTCTTATCTTGTCCTCCGTTTTAACCGCAGCTTCTCATTTCTATACCCCAAACTCTGGCAGGCATTCTCAGAATGCTACCTGGTGTCTCATGCTTGGGCTCGTGCAGTACGTTTGAACTCGCTGCATGTGCAGGTACCGGTACAATAAGAACCAAGAGAGACTTCTTGATTAAAGGTCAGGTATGCGATGATCGCCTACGCCGTGTCTCCGTGACGCTAAAACGTGGCACTTGCTGCTAGATATTCTCCACCATCACCTCTGCGATCCCAATGAGTGCAGTCTGGAAAAAAGTACGAAAACTGAGTGGTAAAATATTTCTCCTTACCCCGGCTCCTGTGCTGCGGGTTGCCTGTGTTGATATAGCAAACCAACTATTAGATGTTGCCAATGAAATTGGCAATCAACGTCCGTATTTCACAGGACTCCATCTATGCCCCTCATTTCTTTCCTCAAGTCTGCCAGATAGTTAGCACCCTTGGACTTTTCTTCTCTCAGAAAGAACAGTATAAAATGTGCCATGTTACACTTCAAGAACTGGAGGCAAAACTCTCACTTGCCGGATCATGCGGCAGCTGGCCCGATGACATTCATATTCGAATGCTACAACATTTACATCAGTCCAGCCCTTGCAGTCCTATTATGCCTTTACAATCTTATTTTTGGTCACAAGAGAGTTCTTCCACAGCTGTGGAAATCCTTCATTGTCTCCGTTTGGGGGGGTGTTTTTCTTTCGCAAACCAGCACCTTACAATACATGAAACCTCCCACTATCGTCCCATTGCTCTTACGCAAGTGCAGTTTTGGCAAAGTGATGGAGCGCCTAGTAAATAGATCGATTAGTTTGTGGTATTTAGAGACACAACCAGTCTCTCCACACGTCAATATGGCTTTCTAAGGGACATTCTACCATAGACCCCTTACTACGCTTGGATACGTATGTTGTAATGCCTTTGCGAATAACCAATCAGTTATTGCCATATTTTTTGACCTTGATAAAGGCATAGGACACACTTGGAGTATAATAATTTAGCCCAAGCCCACTCCGTTAGGCTTCGAGGCAATCTACCTCCATCCTTAAAACTTTTAACTGACGGAATTTCCTGTTCGGTTAATAATGTGCTCTCCCCCGACCCCGGACTTATCCAAGCTGAAGGATGATCCCCCCAGGATGTGTTCTGAGCACAACACTTTATTCTCCTTGCATTCATGATTTGGCCTTGCTAGACTTCCAATCAAATATTTTGGTCATCACTCTATTTGATGAACTTTAAGCTATTGCCTGTGCAGGCGCTGACTGTCACCTTATAACATTTTCTCTCCAGCATGCAGTCGACCGTGTTTCCAATTGGTCCGACCACACTGGGTTTAAATTTCCAGTCACTAAAACCCACCAAATTACTTTCACCTAACGCTCTTTCATCCCGATTCATCCTTTGTACCCTATGCCATCCCGAATCCTGAACGTGATACGGTCAAGTATCTGGGCCCCTCTTCATCGTAGGTTATCCTGGAAACCTCACATTTACCTTCTCTGAATGCAACATGTCGACACTGGCTAAACCTTCTTAAGACCTTGCTCATCTTTCATGGGTGAGCTAATGACGAACCCTCCTTCGCCTACATTCCACCCATATTGCTTAATCAAACTTGATTAAGGTGACCAATCTATTCAGCGGCATCTCCTGCTACTCTCACTAACCTTAACCCTCATTACAACACCAAGGATTACTATTTATGCCTTGGTGCTGTTCGCTCTTTCCCTTTCCGAGAGCCTCTATGCAGAAGCGGACAGTTCCATCCTTATCCGATCGCCGTGGATGCCCATTGCCTTCGCTACATGTACGCTCTCATATCTCAGCAATCCTTCATTATATAAATGGTCACTGATCTTATTAGACATTCTTTATTTTGTTTCGCCGCTCCTGGTTTACTCCGTCCCTTCTCTCTTCGCCTTCATTCGCTCTTGTCTTCTCATCAATTTACCACTTTTCTATGTACATGTACATCTCACTTTTCCCACCCCCTGGGAAGTCCAGCTGTATTTGGGTCGATCTGTTCTTTCTCTCTCCCTTGCTCGAAAGCCCAACTGTCTACGGTCGCTTCCCCGTCTTCTTTTTCTTGACCACTTTCACTCTCATTCAATCATGCCATTGCTGTGTACCAGATGGCTCTAAGTCTTCTGACGGCGTAGATTTTGCCAGCAGTGTTTCCAGGACAGCGGGTCGTACAAGGGCATTTACTATCTTCGCTAGTATTTTACGGCTGAAATTGTATGCCATCCTACAGCACTTAACCGTATTGCATCTATGCCTGTGTCATCATTTTTGGTTGACTCAGACTCCCTTATTGCTTTACCAGGCTATAACAGAAATTTGATATCACCCACCCCTAATGTCCCTCTGTATCCTACTTTGGCTTCGCCTCATCTTACCAGCATAAAGATATTGTTTTTGTTGGGTCCCTGGTCATTTGACGTAACAGGGCAATGAACAGGCAGACACGTGCTTGCGCGGTCAGCAGAACATGCCTACCTGTATCATGTAGAGGTATTCCATTTAACGGACAATTTGCTGCAATATCTTCCCAGCTTCCATCACCCATTGCCAATGGACAACAACGTTTGTCCTACTATGCTTCGGCAACAAACTTTCAATCTATTAAACCGAGTATAGGTTACGTGCCGTCTTCTTATTGCACCAGTGTCAGGTTGGGAGACTACTCTCTTTCCCGTCTTCGCATTGGCCGATACTCGTCTTACTCATGATAACTTCGTGGAGAGGCGCCCTGAACCTCTCTGAAATTGCCTATTTCCATATCAGTCAGCCACATTCCTGTTGACTGCCCCTTTATCAACGATCACGCAGAATTTAAACCTCCGTCGTCGACTTCGTTCTGCTGCTCTCTCTCTACCTTCCCATCTCGCTGAGATGGACCCCACCTTTCAACCAGACTCTCTCATTGACTTTTTTGGACAACAACCGACTTGCTTGTCACAAATTTTTATACTTCAGCCCTTTCTACTTCAATCACTTGCACCCTCTACCCCCGTACTTAGCCCTGCCCGCCGCTGTTTTCTGTAACCTTCTGATCATCCCTAATCTCCTCCACCCATTCTGCCATCCAATACCCTCGCTTCCTTCCCTACCCGCAGCGCTGTATAGCGCTTGTGGCTTAGCGCTTCTTTTTGATTATAATAATAATGATAATACAGTGTACTTCATAAATCTCAGTGTTACATGAAATGTACAAATGAAAGTCTCCATTGCAGTTGTCTCTCTTATCAACTATGGGCAGCTTGGCATCATCTCAACAGTGGGCCTTGTGGCATTAATATTATTATTACAAACCATGGAGGGGACTATGGGGGAGGCACTCACAACCCCTTAGGAGGTTATTTTTTTTTCCCCCCCATAACAGTGGCCTAGGGGTAAGATTATGGGGGAGTGCTAAACCTGTAGGGATTATACACCACCTGGGAGGGGGGGATGGAAGGCACTCAGGCTCAATTTGGGGAACTGGAGCAACAGATCCAATTCCCTAGACAAGAGCCCCTCACCAGCCTCAAGGAACCTCCCTTGAAGGGCCTAGGGGGGAGGGATATAGGAGGCAATTAAGGAAAAAGAGGCTATGTTCAATTCCTTGGATCAAGAGCCCCTCACCAGCATCATAGCACCTCTCAATGTTTAGTCAATCTTCTCTTGTACTTGTTTGCTAGTTATATTTTCTCTAAAGTGGAAGTGGTGGCAGTGCAGCTTGCCATTTACTGGATGTAAAAAAAACTGGACAGTAGTCTTGGCAGAATTAATTTTTATTAAAGGATTAATATCCAGAATGGTGATTAAAGCAAGGGCTCTTATCTGTATTCTATTTAGTACATCTTTCAGTAAAATAGCTAATTCCCAGTTTTAAAACATTGCCATAGCATATTATGAAAAAGTACAGTTAACTAGCAAAAAGAATGTTCATTAGACATTTGTGTACTATAACCTCAGAAGCTAAAATCTGCATCTTTGATATAGCAATAAAACTTAACCTGCATGAAACAGTAATATTAAACCACTTATTTAACAAAAAGTATCAGTATCTCTCAGTAATCCGTAAATATGCCTCATTTCATCTGGCATTAACTTTATCAACCATTGTTATTTGGTATTTCTGCTTATGGATAACTAAAGATTCATTATGATTAAATATAAGTTTCTGTATGTTTCAGGTTGAAGTGATAGGAGGTTGTGAAAAATACATTGCTACCTGTCGAAGATGTTACTCTGATGTCACTCCTCAGAAACATTCAGCTGCTGAGCCACTCAAACCAATTCAGGTAAAAGTGTAATGTGTATACTTTTGTAGATTCTTTGTATGTATATGATCAGCTGTCATAATGCATATAGATAAGATGTCTTCATATCCAGTTTTTCCTGCTACCCAAGAATTAAAATTGTTCTTCTCTAACTTGCCCAACTCCAAATCCCATTTCACAATTTCAGTGGCATGTATTCAAGATCAGCATTGCTTAAAATATCTTTAGTTAATACATTAATTAATTGAATTGTACAGTATATATACGATATGTTTTTTTTTTTTTTTTAGGGGGGGGGGGGGTGGGGGTTGTTAATCTGAAACTTGTTTGCCACTTGAAAATCATGCAAAATTTCAATTACATTATCCATCTGCTCTGTTTGCTTGAATTTCAACATTATCAACATCTGCTCTGGTTTGCTGTGTGAAAATAGCTCCTGCCTGATGTAAGATGAAAACTAAATTTAAATTATATTTAAAAATTTTGCTAGAGATTTGGGGAGTGAAGGCAGAGTATACTCCCGATTGACCGTCCTTGACTACTTTCTTATCAGTTGCTGCAAGGAACACTCCAGAAATGTCACAATAAATCATATTAGCAAAGCTGCATACATTTTGATTCTTGGAGCTTTTACAATCCTTCATTATATGGGTTTTTTAAAGTACTTCCAGTCATTAATTTCAAAGCTGAGAGGCTGTACTCAAAAGATGCAGTCATTGCTTGAACTCTTAAAATTAATTCACAAATGCTTTTCCAAGTGCTATTCCAAACATTTATAAAACTTGTTTTATAGTTTTTTCTTTGAATTCTGACTTGTGAATAGCTTCATGCTGTGATTTCAGTGGCAAAAAATAGCAGTCACAACAGTTGTTTACATGTCAGAAGAATTCAAAGATAAAGCTAAAACAGCTTTATAAAGCTAAATGGCCTGGAAAAGGTTTACAGTAAAATACCTATAATTATTATTATTATTATTATAATCAAAAAGAAGTGCTAAGCCACAAGGGCTATAGTAAAATACCTAGCCTTTGTAAATTAATATAAATGGTTCTAGCAATGACTGCATCTATAGAACACAATGGTTTAGTGCTTCATTTTTATTATAATAATATAGAACACAACCTCTCCTTCATTACAAATTTATACTTCAGAAATTTTCAAGGTCAAGAATAGCTGCAAAGCTTTGCACTTTTACCAGTTCAAATACTTACGGCAAGAATGTTATAGTATTGTTATTGATTGTTTTGCATTTGAAGTCGAGAAGAATTCAGTTGAATTGTTTAAAATGACAAGTTTAATGATAATTTGTTAAATATTTTGTATTGATTGATTTATTAATCATACCTTAAGTTAATCAAGAAGCTTGTGTAATTTTCTTACCCTAGCAATTATTTCATGATACTGCACTGCCCAGTTTAAGAAAAAATCTAAACCAATTCCTCTGTGCTCTCTACTTATAAAACACTGAGCTGTTACAGGACATTTGACAAATATGGCATCAAACTGTGATATATGCAAATCAAACAGTACCATATAAGTTTTTTTAGTGACAGTTGGTCATTGCTTTCTTAATTTATTGTACAGATAAAATAATTTTAACAATACTTCCTTTCACAGGAAAACATGGAGTCCAACGATACCCTCAGCTTGTGCAAACGACGCCTCTTAGATAACACACACATACCACAGCGAGATGCAGATTTATCCAACAAGGAAAATAGTAATGTTGAAATGGCATGATACACAGCTATATATATATATCAAATTCCTTTTAACCTTTAAACTGGGTGTGAAGTATATATACCATACATCCATGTGGGTAACAGTAATGTAATCACATTGATACCAAATTCAAGTTAAATAATGTGTGTAAAAATTAATGGAAAAACATCTTGGCTCCTTATTTATAATGTATATGATAAGTTAGAATCTGCCGAATCTTTCATTCCTTTAATACCTTCCATTCCCCCCCCCCCCCCCCCCTCCCCCCACAGGCACTGTATAAATCCAACGGGTTTTAGTGTTTACCGCCTTGATATAAGTAATGTGAAATTCTTTATACCAATGTAAAACACACTTCAAGCAACAATGTATGTAGTGGTATTATAGTCCATCTAATAATCTCTTTTCTTGGCTTGATAACTATCCTCAGCTTTTCAGCATACTACAGCCCAGACCAGTTTGGTGGATTTTTAACTTAAAAACAATTAAAAAATGCGTAATAATGTAATTGTTTCTTTTACCATGTTAATCAATATATTTTGATTGCATCTGTGTATAAAACCAGAGACGATAAATTAAACTTGCCTCACAGTAAAGATGTCATGGCAACCTCAGTGGCCCAGTTTAAGGTTAAACCTGAGCGAAATGCCTGTTCATCAAATACACGCTGTAATTTGTGCAGACTTTCAAAGATTTGGTACACAAGTAGATAAAACAAATTTTTAGATTTTATTTATAATCTACAAATTAATAAAACTAACAATTTTTAAGCCATAGTTTTTCATAGCAATGTTTTTATAGAATGTTTTACTAATTTTACTATATATAAATTGTAGCAAATATAAATAAAGAGAGCATGGCCCAATT
Source organism: Cherax quadricarinatus (assembly GCF_026875155.1). Taxonomy (NCBI): domain Eukaryota; kingdom Metazoa; phylum Arthropoda; class Malacostraca; order Decapoda; family Parastacidae; genus Cherax; species Cherax quadricarinatus. The sequence goes on from NC_069440.1 coordinate 14,537,672, forward strand.
GAATTGGACTTTGAAAGCATTGGAATGTGACGACATGTAAGTTGCTATAAATAAAGTTTGTATTTGATTACTTAATGGCAATAAATAAATGATATTGTCCTAATATATAGTACCTTGGGATTTTTATTGCCCAAATAAATTATTTATAGTGTGTAATATAAAGCAAGTCCATCATTCTGACTGTGTGAATGAACGAGATTTATCACTTCACCAAGTATAATGATACTGGAGATCCCTGTCTTTCTTTCTCATTACATTGTCAAATGTTCTAACTATTTTGCTGCAATAGCTAACCCTCCTTCACAGCCCGTGTCAACACGTGACAACTCTGGCTTGGTAACAAACTTCATTCTATTAAACCGAGCATAGGTTACTGGCCGTCTTCTTGTCATCAGTGATGTGATTGGGAGAGCACTCTCTCCCCCGTCTGTCGCATTGGGCCACACTCGTGCTTACTCACGTATCTCATGGAGGATGCACCTGTACCACTCAGTGAGCATGGAAGTTCCAGTATCGATTAGCCACATTCTGTTAGACTGCCCTCTCTATCAAAGAGCACGCAGAATTTACCTCCAACGTCCGTCCCTTCGTTCGCTACTCTCTCTTTACCTTCCCTTCTTGCTGATGGACCCCTCCTTTAATCCTGACTCTCTCATTGACTTCTTGAAAACGACTGATTTACTCACACACAAACTCTGATGAGATACCTAACGCACTCGCACTCCCCTCAGCCCTTATCTAGCTCAGTCTCTTTGCTGCCCTTATACCCTTATCACCATCCACTGCTCCGCTGTTATCCCGTAACCTAATACTCATCCACCTCCCTATTGCCACTGATGCCCTCTCTGCCTCCAGCTCTGCAGCGCTATATATTATATATTATTATAATCAAAAAGAGCGCTAAGCCACAGGACTATACGAGCTCTGCAGGCAGGAAAGGAAGTGAGGGCCATCAGGTTGCAAAAGGGAGATGGATGAGCATCAGGTACAGATAACCATCGGGCAGTGGATGGTGAAAGTTAAGGGCAGCAAGAGACTGAACCAGAAAGGGCTAAGGGGATGCGAAAAGTATCATCAGAGTATTTGTGGGACGTAAGATCGTCGATTCAAGAGTCAATGAGAGAGTCATGGATGAAAGGAGGTCCATCACAAGAAGGAAGGTAAAGAGAGAGTAGTAGCACGATAACGACGTTGAGGTAAATTCTGACGGCTCGTTGATAGAGAGGGCATTCTAACATAATGAGTGGCTAATCGATACTGGAACTTGACACTGCTCACAATGAGGAACAGGGTGCCTCTCCATGAGATACACATGAGTAAGCCGAGTGTGCCAAATGCGAAGGCGGGAGAGAGTGGTCTCCAACTTCGGCACTGATGACAAGAAGACGTCCAGTAACCTATGCTCGTTTAATAGAATGAAGTTTGTTACCGAGAAGAGTTTAACCAACATGTTGCCAATGCGTGTAGCGAACGTGGGTAGGCATTGCGAGCAAATAGTCCAGAAAATGGAACCCCTCGATAGGAACTTGTAGGTCAAAAACTGACTGACCGCGCACAGTGTCTGCCTGTTTCATTGTCCCTCCCCCCCCCTGCCCCTTACTCGACATCACCAGGAACCCCAACAAAAAACAATATCTTTATGTTTGGTAGAGATACGGCGTTGCCAAAGTTGATACGGAGAACCTATGGGATTGAGATGTACAAATTTTCGTATACCTGTAGAGCACTAAGGGAGTTCAGAGACTACTACAAAATGAATGACACAGGCGATAGATGCGATACGAATGAAGTGCTGAAGAATTGTCATACAGTTCAGCGAGTAAAATGCTAGCCTGAAGATAGTAAATTGCTCGCTTCGTACGACGCTTGTCCCGGAAACACTGCTGCGAATACCACGCCGACTGAAGACTAGAGCATCTGGTACCCAGCGGTGGCATGAGAATGGGAATGGAAGTGATCAAGAAAAAGAGAGCGGGAAGCCCACCGAAGGCAGTTGAGCTTTCGTAGCAAGGATTAGAAAGAACAGACCCGAACAGCTGGAACTTCCCAGGGGTGGCAGGGAAACGCTAGATGTTACAAAACATATAAAGGTGGTAACTGAAGGGAAAACAAGAGTGAATGTAGGCGAAGAGAAGAAGGGACGGACAACAGGGGCGGCGAACGAATAAGAATGTCTACTAAAATCGGTGACCATTCTAATAAATGGAAGGATTGTGTAGATCGTGAGAGCGTACATAGTAACGAAGGCAATGGGGCAACACTGCGATCAGACAAGGAGGAACATTGCTTCTGTATAGAGGCTCTCAACAGGGAAGAGCGTAAAAGCACCAAGGCACCAACGTAAGCCTTGGAGATGGATAGAGTTTAAGGCTAGAGAGAGTAGCAGGAGAGGGCCCGGGCGGAATAAATCGTGGCACCTAATCGAGTTTCGATAAAAAGAAGCGGAGGGCTGAATGTAGGAAGCAGAGTTCGTCGATCAGCTCCCCAGGCAAGAAGAGCAAGGTGTTTTTTAAGAGGTTTTAGAGAGCCGGCCTGGTGACAATTTCCTTCAGAGAGAATGTGAGTTTACCAGTTACCTACTGGGTCAAGAGAAAGGCCTAGAAACCTACTGTATCCGTTTTCGGGGGACGGGAGCCATATAGATACAAAGGATGATCGGAGATAACAGAGCGACAGGGTGAAAGTAATTTTGAGTTTTGTACTTGAAAATTTAAACCCATGTTTGGGCTCCAAGTGGAAACACTGGCGACCGCATGCTGGAGAGAAACTGCAAATAAGGTGTACCTTCATCGTCCTGCCAAGCAATAGCGAAGTCATCACCATGAGAGTGATGACCGAAATATAGGTGAAGAACAGAGGCCAAATCAATTATAGCAAGGAGAAAAGTGTTGTGCTTAGAACACTCCCAGAGGGTACACCTTCATCTTGGAACAAGTCCGGGAAATAACATTATTGACGCAACGCAGCGGAAATGTCTGTCATTTAAAAAGTTCTAAGGAAGGATGGTAGATTGCCTCGGAGGCCTAAGGAATTGGGGCCAGGGCCAAAATATTATACCCTCCAAGTTGTGTCATATCCTTCCTCAAGGTCAAAAAATATGGCAATACCTGAGATGAATTATGTCGGCAAAGCATACGAACATACTATCCAAGCGAAGTAAGGGTCTAATTGTAGAACGACCCTTACGAAAGCCATATTGACTAGCGGAGAGAACTGTTGATGAGCACTAAATACCACATTAAACGTCGATTAACAGGCATCATCACCTTTGCAAACTGCAAACTTGTAAGAGCGATGGGGCTAAAGTGGGAGGCCTCATGTCCTTTAGTAAACCCGATTGGTGGAAAGGGGGCGAACAATGCCAGATTTCCAAGCTTTGTGAAGAACTCTTGTGCCCAAATAAGATGAAGAGGGTGTAAGAGGACAACAAGGGCTGACCAATGTAAATGTTTATAACATAACGAATATGTATGTCATCAGGCCCAGCTGCCGATGATCGTCAAGCTGAGAGCTTTCCCCAGTTCTTGAAGTGTAAACGGCACATTATACTGTTCTTCTCCGAGAGAAGACAATCCAAGGTACAAAATAACTCTCCACTGACTACTTTCATAACAAAGGGAGAGAATGCCAGTGTGAGACTATCGAAATCTCTTATCACTTGCTTCGAGTATATATCAGGGGTTAGATGCTTATACCAGGCTGGGAGAGATATCAGAGCTGAATCGATATAAGAGATCCTTTACTTCTGCATATATCCAATAAAGACATTAAATACTAGGACAACCTTAGTCATCAATAATTTGTGTGGAAGGTTTCCTGAGTGCATAGTCTAAAAATCTGTACACATAACAGTTATAACATACAGGAGTGAAAGATATTGAGAGAAATTGTAAAATAAAAACCCATAATAAAGCAGGGGCACCAAGAGCACAATACGAAATATTGTACTGTATCAGCAGACATAGGCAACAGATCAGTATAACCTCTTACTAGAGGAAATAAACACTGGAAAAAGTGAATCTTCAAGAGCAGCAACAGCTGGTTGACCCACAAACCTGGCGCAGGGTCAGCCAAGGAATAGAAAAACAAACTTTGTCAAAAGTACAGTATATCAAAGGTAAAAATAAAGCTATTAAAAAAAAAAAATTCATTCAAAAAGGATGTAGTTATCACCACAGCGTTTTAGTGATGTCAAAGAAAGTCTTAATTTGATTGTACTTTACTCCCTTTTTGTAACATTACTGTACTTTGGAATCTTTTAATTTTTCTCCTCCCAGTTCCAGACACAGTAGAATTCTTGCAGAAGAGATGGCTACTGTGGAAATTGTTATCGTGGCTGCAATGATGGAACTGTATCATAGATTACATTTGGCAATAATCTGCATTTGGTTCCTCTACAGAGTCTGTAGTTTAAGCTAACTGCAGTGTGTATGATATGTTATGAGGAAGCTTCATACACCAAGCGCACATCATCAAAACTGCAAGAAGTGGTTTACTGTTAGTCAATTACTTTCAAAAAATCCATTTTCTTTCCCTATTTATACTAGAGGAGGTGATTTTTTCATTGCATCTGAACTGTGCTGGGGCCTGACTTTTTGAATGCCTAATATACATGAAAAATATACCATATCACTGGCAAGGGGATTCAATGTACTTTTGGAGACAATGTATAAACTGTGAAAATGGCACCCTTAAATAAAAAACGAGCTCAACACCAAAAAGATGGAGGCAGTGGAGTAATTGCCCCCAAAATACAGGTTTTTGGCACAAATATCACCAAAAACATTTGATAGTGCTAATAAGGCACATTACTACTGGTTATAAACAAGCTTCAAATACAAACCCAAAACCACAGTTTATTAGAGGAAGAATCTTGCCTGTCCACAGCTAGTATCATTGTATGTACACATGACTTTTTTTCAGATTTTGCAAATGCAACTATGGAGTGATAAACTATACAATGAAGTCAGTAGATACAACAGGGAAGGAAGGGAATTAGTATTTAAATTTCTAACCAACAGATTGCTAAGAGTGGTAGTAACAAAACAAAAAAAATTATCTTAGAAAAACATTCAGTACACTAAGTGTACCGGGGCCTGTTCTTGTCCTTCAGGAAGACAACTTTGTATTATCTTTCAAATTTCAGCTGATAATGCCTTACTTTGAGGAACCCAAGCCATCATAAGTCTGGGGGAAGCACCTCACAAAACACAAAATAAGCCTTGTTGCTGTTTAGTGCTTTTTTATTTAATAGAAATCAGGGCCTCTTGTAAAAAAAAAAAAAAATACTTTGGTGAGACTTGTTTCCATGTTTTGAGTGTTGCATCTTGAAGACAATTGTAAATAATATTATATTATATATTCCAAGTGGCAAAGTCAGTTATGCAATTTCCCTGTGTTTTCAATTAGTAAAAACTTTGAAGCACATGTAATACAAAACCCTCGTGTGCTTGTGTTAGACATTGAAAACAACCAGAAAGTTTGAAAGACAATCATAATTTTGCATCAGTAAATTGTAAAATAATATGTACCACTGATTCATTTAGCTGCTGTGCTGAGATAATTTTTGTCTGACACCAAATTCAACATGCCATAAATTGAAAGTATCAACATTATTTTTTCCATTCAACTTAGAAAAATGTTCTTTCCCTTGAGTAATTTTTTTTATTCCTACAAATTTTGCCTTTGCATAGGGTAATTTATTACTGGGTATTCCACAGTTTAAAGAGGTAAACATAATAAATGGAACATGGTCCATTAGCCTGCTGCGTGCACCTTGTGCACGCGGGTAGCATTGGCTATACAACCTAACAAGTTATGTCACTCACAGTTGTTCAAAGCCACTGTATCTCATGTACTACTGTGTACCTTCACTTCAAGGTGGTTCCTGGCATGGGTGAAGAGGCTCTTGGTCTGAGGAATGATACCTGTCGTCTACTTCCTCAGACCGAACCCTAAATACCGACCCCCCATTCTTTCTCCCTCTTCCCCTATCCCAGCCTCTCCGTTTTTTCCTTTCCTCCTCTCCCCACGTTTTTCCTTATCCTCCTCCTCCTCCCCACCCTGCCCTTTGCCCTTCTTTTTGCTTTTTTTTTTTTTTTTTTTTTTTTTTTTTCTCCACAGCAGACGCTAGTTCCAAAGTAGGGGAAGGGTACCCACCGGTGTCCAAACCATTCTGATGAGGTTTCTGGTCGGTGGGCGTAGTTTTGCCGTGGATCTGGATGGCCTTGGGGATGTCCTGATCCCTCTCCAGTATCCGGAGGGTGGCTTTGGTTGTCTCCGGGCGACGGGTGTAACTCTGAAGCCACCTTTCGGATTCCGAGGGGTGTGGCCGAAGGAGGTATGCCTTGTGCGGATTCCGGCCGCCCTCTCATTTTCCACCGAGTGTAGCTCGGCAGATGTGAGGTTGCTATCCCGGATTGCCGGTTTACTGGCATGATGGGTAAGTTATTGCACAGGTCCATGCTGCATCTGCGCTACTTGCGGTGCGAGTGTCCTCTGGGCGCGGAGGGAGATTTCTGGCCCTTTCATTCGCTCCTATGAACTATGCCCTCCCGCGTCCCGCCCCACCCTTTTTTTATTCGTTTTTTTATTTTTTATTTTCTTCTTTCTTTTTTTTTCTTAAAAACAAAAAAGAATGAAGTAAAAGCTAACCATGGCAACCCTAGTCCATGAACCTGCTACCCCGGCCACCTTCTTGATACCGCACCCCGTTCTGACCCCGCCTCGTCTGTACCACTCTTCGGACACTCCTCATGCCTCTTTACCTCTTGCCTGTGCTGTTACTCACACCGCTTCAAGTACTGGAGGCCTCGACTGACTCCTTCGATATATCTGACCTCGCTCCTCCTCTGAATCTATGGCATCCGTCTCTCCCTCTACGGTGCGCAATTTTCGAATCGCCGGCCCATTCCACGTCGGACCAACTCTGGTCCCAACGCTAAACACAACGACAATTACCTGCTGGTTGATACTTCTCCACCTATCTCGTTCTTCTCAGAAAGAATCGACACGTCCTTCGCTACCTTTCCACGCTCAGTTTCAGACGCACAATGGACTAAATTCTTCACTTTAACCCACCACTCCTCTACAGCCTATCTTTCTGACCACAGTATTGGCAAGCGACTCCTACGCCATGTTGGTAAAGATATTTTCTTTCATCTCTTAAGAGCGTACGCGCATGTCACTGTACAGAAATGCAGCCCAGGCTCATGAGCTTTCTCGTCTTTCCGCATATCGCTACAGTTCCTGTAACTATTGAAAGCATCATTCCCTCATTCTTGTAGTGGGATACCGTCATCTCTGCCCCATACCATAGTTCAACAAAATTTCCAGACATGTGGCACTGACATTCTTGAACAGCGAACTCCAAGATCTCCCCATCCTCAATGAAAGAACACTTACGTTCTTCCTGCCCAGCCGGCGGAGACATACCCCTAGCAATTGTGCTCGTTTAACTTTTACAGCCCGGAACTCCCATCTCAGTTTCTGTTAGCCAGGAAAACGGTTACAAGTTCGAAAGTGATCCCTAAACCACAACAGTGTAGAAATGCTGGCCTATTTGGCCTCCAGCGAAATATTGCAGATCTATATCGCCGAATGCCCCAGTCTGTGGTGCCGATACCGATCTAATACGTCTTGCAATCGACCTCCCACTTTCCTTTCCTTAATAATTTTCATGAGGCTCACTCCTTCGTACTCTCGCCGTTGTCAGTCTACGTAAACGAGCGGGAAAAATCCGTTACCTCAAAGTAGGCAAAGGTTCCCCCTTATGCCATGCAGTTTCTCACTCCGCCCCAAGGTAGACCAACCTCGAGTTTCTTATTCCCGTGTTCAAAAACTTCCCCCCACTCTGTATCTCCATCTTCTGGGCACCCACCCTCTGTGGTACCTCTCCGATAGTCACTCCTGTACTAATTCTTATGCTGTCCTCGGGCTCAGACGTCCCTACTTACAACGTCTCAGTCTGATCTTGCTTCTTCGTGTTCTCTCTCACACGCCTCAGTAGCTACGAGATCTCATATGAACCCTCCTCCCAATCGTCCCTGTACTTCTCAAAAGTCAAAAAAAGGTCCGTTAACACCTCCTACCCATCTTCCAACCTCATTTTCCCTTCCACAGTCTCTTTACCTGATCACTCCACCCCCGCTCTCACTGGGCTCTGATTACAATGTAGAGGTTCACCCTCCCTCCTCCGTACTGTAGCCTTCCTCCCCTGTTCCCTCGGCAATTTCTTCCTCTTCTGCCACCCCCCCAGGTTTTCCTGCCTCTTCTGTCCTCCTTCTCACGCTTACCAGTTCCCTCCACGGCTCTTTCGCCCCCCCCTAACCTTGGTACATCCATTACAGTTCCAATCTTTACGTCATCCTCCCCCTACCCAACCATTTCCAATATGTCCCTCCCATACGACCGTCTCTGAATTCTGAAACACGTTGAAGCAACTGTCTGAATATATTGCAGAACCAAACCATCAATGGACACTGATCCACCCTCCGCTACCCTCTCCTCTACTCCATCTGCGCAACTCCTTTCTTCACAGCGCAACCGATCCTTCGCTGCTTTGAACGATTTCCCCACTGCCTCCTCCGCATGTGGACTTTCTAACCCCTCAGTCCCGTAGGAACCTTAACCTGCGGATTTCAGGTATCTTTATCAATATGCCAATCAATGGCTATTTACAGTGGAAGATACGAGGCCTCGGTAATCGGCGGTGAGCCAGATGTTACACTACTCCCAGTTTTTCCCCTGTAGGTGTTTGCTTACAGGGAAACTCACAATTACTCACTGCTGTTATCTCTCCCATCTCAGGCTATAAATTTATTGTATTCTTCAAACCTTTTCCTTATGGGACCTTTAATGAAAGGTCCCTTCTTCTAGCACTGATATTCCGTACCATCAGTCTATTTGTTTCGTACTTCGCTGCCATTACACAGCAGCCCGATGCCACTTGCATAGGTGGTAAACGCTCTGTTCTTTAGTATCTTTCTCCTTCTCCGGGCATTATCTATTCTGATATGCCTTTCTTTTTTCGTCATACCACACCCACCGATTCTGTTACTTGGTTGATTTAAAACGCCCACCATTTTCCTCTGGGGGGTCTCACAGTTATTCCCGTGGCATTCCGTTAGAGGCTTTTCTTGCCACCCACCCCCCTCCAATTGTTTTTAAAACAGGTACCGCACCATTTTTGATCCTCTGGAGACTCACACTCTCTCTTACATGATCCTCATTCTGCTCCTTACCTCCGCACGCAATAGACTTCACTGCTGGTCTGTTCTTCCGGACTTACATTACAACGATCATTTCCCAATCAATCTTACTTCCCTTCATAATCACTCACCTCTTCGCATCCCACCTGCAAATTGATCAGGCAGAATTGGAACTTACTCAACAACCTAACTGTTTTTAGAGAGGTTCCTACTTCGTCCGTCCATCGATGAGCTTTTTACAAGCCCTCTTATCTTGTCCTCCGTTTTAACCGCAGCTTCTCATTTCTATACCCCAAACTCTGGCAGGCATTCTCAGAATGCTACCTGGTGTCTCATGCTTGGGCTCGTGCAGTACGTTTGAACTCGCTGCATGTGCAGGTACCGGTACAATAAGAACCAAGAGAGACTTCTTGATTAAAGGTCAGGTATGCGATGATCGCCTACGCCGTGTCTCCGTGACGCTAAAACGTGGCACTTGCTGCTAGATATTCTCCACCATCACCTCTGCGATCCCAATGAGTGCAGTCTGGAAAAAAGTACGAAAACTGAGTGGTAAAATATTTCTCCTTACCCCGGCTCCTGTGCTGCGGGTTGCCTGTGTTGATATAGCAAACCAACTATTAGATGTTGCCAATGAAATTGGCAATCAACGTCCGTATTTCACAGGACTCCATCTATGCCCCTCATTTCTTTCCTCAAGTCTGCCAGATAGTTAGCACCCTTGGACTTTTCTTCTCTCAGAAAGAACAGTATAAAATGTGCCATGTTACACTTCAAGAACTGGAGGCAAAACTCTCACTTGCCGGATCATGCGGCAGCTGGCCCGATGACATTCATATTCGAATGCTACAACATTTACATCAGTCCAGCCCTTGCAGTCCTATTATGCCTTTACAATCTTATTTTTGGTCACAAGAGAGTTCTTCCACAGCTGTGGAAATCCTTCATTGTCTCCGTTTGGGGGGGTGTTTTTCTTTCGCAAACCAGCACCTTACAATACATGAAACCTCCCACTATCGTCCCATTGCTCTTACGCAAGTGCAGTTTTGGCAAAGTGATGGAGCGCCTAGTAAATAGATCGATTAGTTTGTGGTATTTAGAGACACAACCAGTCTCTCCACACGTCAATATGGCTTTCTAAGGGACATTCTACCATAGACCCCTTACTACGCTTGGATACGTATGTTGTAATGCCTTTGCGAATAACCAATCAGTTATTGCCATATTTTTTGACCTTGATAAAGGCATAGGACACACTTGGAGTATAATAATTTAGCCCAAGCCCACTCCGTTAGGCTTCGAGGCAATCTACCTCCATCCTTAAAACTTTTAACTGACGGAATTTCCTGTTCGGTTAATAATGTGCTCTCCCCCGACCCCGGACTTATCCAAGCTGAAGGATGATCCCCCCAGGATGTGTTCTGAGCACAACACTTTATTCTCCTTGCATTCATGATTTGGCCTTGCTAGACTTCCAATCAAATATTTTGGTCATCACTCTATTTGATGAACTTTAAGCTATTGCCTGTGCAGGCGCTGACTGTCACCTTATAACATTTTCTCTCCAGCATGCAGTCGACCGTGTTTCCAATTGGTCCGACCACACTGGGTTTAAATTTCCAGTCACTAAAACCCACCAAATTACTTTCACCTAACGCTCTTTCATCCCGATTCATCCTTTGTACCCTATGCCATCCCGAATCCTGAACGTGATACGGTCAAGTATCTGGGCCCCTCTTCATCGTAGGTTATCCTGGAAACCTCACATTTACCTTCTCTGAATGCAACATGTCGACACTGGCTAAACCTTCTTAAGACCTTGCTCATCTTTCATGGGTGAGCTAATGACGAACCCTCCTTCGCCTACATTCCACCCATATTGCTTAATCAAACTTGATTAAGGTGACCAATCTATTCAGCGGCATCTCCTGCTACTCTCACTAACCTTAACCCTCATTACAACACCAAGGATTACTATTTATGCCTTGGTGCTGTTCGCTCTTTCCCTTTCCGAGAGCCTCTATGCAGAAGCGGACAGTTCCATCCTTATCCGATCGCCGTGGATGCCCATTGCCTTCGCTACATGTACGCTCTCATATCTCAGCAATCCTTCATTATATAAATGGTCACTGATCTTATTAGACATTCTTTATTTTGTTTCGCCGCTCCTGGTTTACTCCGTCCCTTCTCTCTTCGCCTTCATTCGCTCTTGTCTTCTCATCAATTTACCACTTTTCTATGTACATGTACATCTCACTTTTCCCACCCCCTGGGAAGTCCAGCTGTATTTGGGTCGATCTGTTCTTTCTCTCTCCCTTGCTCGAAAGCCCAACTGTCTACGGTCGCTTCCCCGTCTTCTTTTTCTTGACCACTTTCACTCTCATTCAATCATGCCATTGCTGTGTACCAGATGGCTCTAAGTCTTCTGACGGCGTAGATTTTGCCAGCAGTGTTTCCAGGACAGCGGGTCGTACAAGGGCATTTACTATCTTCGCTAGTATTTTACGGCTGAAATTGTATGCCATCCTACAGCACTTAACCGTATTGCATCTATGCCTGTGTCATCATTTTTGGTTGACTCAGACTCCCTTATTGCTTTACCAGGCTATAACAGAAATTTGATATCACCCACCCCTAATGTCCCTCTGTATCCTACTTTGGCTTCGCCTCATCTTACCAGCATAAAGATATTGTTTTTGTTGGGTCCCTGGTCATTTGACGTAACAGGGCAATGAACAGGCAGACACGTGCTTGCGCGGTCAGCAGAACATGCCTACCTGTATCATGTAGAGGTATTCCATTTAACGGACAATGCCCCACAGCTTGGTCTGAGACCAGGCCTGTGATGGATCATGGTTCTGATCAACCAGGCTGTTACTGCTGGCCACACGCAAACTAATGTACGAACCACAGCGCGGTTGGTCAGGGTTACTGATTTAGGGGCCTTGTCCAAGTGCCTTCTTGAAGACAGCCAGGGGTCTATTAGTAATCCCCCTTATGTATAGCTGGGAGGCAGTGAACGTCTTGGGCCTGGACACTTATTGTTTGTCCTCGGTTGTACTCGGTGGACCTTGCTTTTCATTGGGGAAATGTTGCAATCTCCTGCCATGTTTCTGCTCTTCGTAGGGAGTGATTTTCGTGTGCAAGTTTGGTTCTAATCCCTCTAGGATTTTCAATGTGTATATTATGTAATTCTCTCAACTGCACTCAAGGGAATACGATGAAGGGCCTTACTCTTTCAACAAACAAGCTATATCCCACAAAGCAGGGTGGCCCAAAAATGAAATCAAAGTTTCTCTTTTTAAATATTTAATATATACAGGAGGTTTACTAGCACTGTGCTCCCGGCATTTTAGTCGTCTTACGACACGCTATGGCTTGCGTGTGAAGAAAGAATTCTGTTCCACTTCCCATGGAGAGGGCCTTCAACTATTCCCAGTAATTTATGGTGCATTATCATATTTATGTGTGCATGAAGTTCTTTTTACGTTCTCCAGGTCAGCAATTTCCTCCCTTGAAGAGGGCAGTTAGTGTTACAGCAGTTTTCAAGCCTGAGAGAAGAAGCGATTTGAAGAGGATCATATTGAGGGCTTGGCGTCCCTAGTTTGAAGGTCTCTCATTATCCATCTATCATTTATCCTAGCAGATGCGTAGATACATTATTGTATCTTTGAAGGTGAGAAATCTCTGACATCACTAAACTGTACTCTATAAAAACTGATATATACAATATTAAATTTAAATGACAATCTATATGGAAGGAGAAATGGGGCCATGAGGCTTATCTTGAAACTGTTTTTTGAGAATTAGAACCACATTGTTTCTTCTTAGAGTGCATGTTAAAGCTCAAAAATTATCAACATTTTTCGAAGGGATGTTTTTTTGTTCACACTATACATTAGGGGTGTGTCAAAAGTATCATTATCAGCCTGAAGTTTAGTGTCCTTATGAGGCTAATTTTTATGGTACTGTATAGTGGGACCTGGCTAATTTTGATGGTATCCTGTATCGACCTAAAAATTAAGTATCTATATTGGTATCACGTTCTTGGCAAAAAATCTTGGTTATCATCCCATCCTTACTTTACATAAAATTGAGAGTACATTTTTTATTTATTATTATCATTACAATATTTATTTTACTAATTAGGGTGTCTTCAAGGTTGATGGAGTTTAGGGAGGGCTTAAGCCACCCCTAAGTACCACCACTATTTTTTTTGTATTCCTTTGTACTGTACTTTATAAAATCCCCAATGAGTCAAAAATCATCTTAGCAGAAAGTGTCTTAACCAGTACTGTAAATATAAATACCACTCAATATACCACTCCTTTTTTTATTTTTACAACAAAAAGATAAATCTGGTTTGATCTTGCTCACTGGTTTATGTTTTATGTGATTAAAAAACAACAATTTTCTTATTCAAGTAAGTATTCAAAGGCACAGTGGAAGTGGTCAGGGACACTGCAATAGCTTGCAGCACTCATAAAATTGAGGATCAATGCAGGCCCAAACTACTTGCTCATTAAGTGACAAATACAATACAGTAGTATACATTTTATGCTGTAATATTATATATCATATATTTTGTAGGCTTGAACGATAACTAGATGTATATCAGTTTGCTGTGAGATCCGAGAAAAAGATATCCCCGTATTTCATATTCCTAGTCCTTGTGCCTCAATGACCACAACGGACAGTGTGGTATAAGTTGACAGTGCAACAGTTTAACCCTTTGACTGTTTCGACCGTTATTTTAGACATCTTACGAGCAGTGTTTTCTATGACGTTATATATACTCGATAATTCTAGCGGCTTCAAATAAAGCAGGAGAAAGCTGGGGTAAGCCACATGCGAGAGAATGTATTAAAAAAAAAATCCTGCAGCACGCAGTGCATAATGAGAGAGAAAAACTTTCGATAATGTTATTTGGATTAAAGCAACTTTGAGGTGTTATTTTCCTATAGTATTTATGTTGTATTCTCGTTTTCTGGTCTCTTTTGATTAGATTGGAACATATTACAGAAATAGAGCATGATTTGATTGTTTCAGATGAAAAACGACCTTGAAATTAGCTGAAAGTAGCTGAAATGTTTTGATTTTTATCAATGTTCAAGGAGTAAGCAAATCACACCACAACGTCCAATACACGTCAAATGGGGAGTTAATTTTCATTCACTAGTAGCCACTGATATTATTTATACCATTTTTACAATAATGCAAGTAGTCTGCATTACAGTAATTCTTCTATTTTCTGTGTGTGATAAAAAATCAAAGAGAAAGCAATAGTAATTAAAGGGACCTGGAGACGTGACTTAATGGAACAGAGGCTTTGTTATTTTAGTGGCCAAGAAGTTTTGCATTGTTTATTCTGAAACCGTATTTTGAAATTGACATCTCTTTTAATTTGCTGAAATTGGCTCAATTGCCAATTTCTGATCACTTTATTGGGTAGTGAATCAGTAAATGGGCAGTTTCATGTAACTCAATTGACTAGATAAAATGGATAGCTTCTACAGGAATACTATTGTGTTTGGTTGACTGGAACAACGGGAATTGGACGAAAATAGGGCTCAATTCGGCGAAATTGCCGATGCATATATATCCGCTGAGATCCGGTAACTTTGCGGGGAGCGTTATTCTGTAAGTTTCAATCAAAAATTTGTACTTTTGGTGTGTCATTACCATCGGCGAATAGATTATCTATTAATTTCATAAGATTTTTTTTTTTTTCTCCCAAAAAATTTTTCGACACCCAGGAGGACACTTAAGGATTTGGGGTTGCAACAGTCAAAAGGATTTTAATTTTAGCATTAAAGATTTTAAGGACTCAGAAGAGGCATTCAAAGTCACATAAAGAAAATAATTTCTCAAGTTCTTCAATAAAAGTATCTAAATTTAAAAATAAAATTTTCACTATGTTAATTTCTTTAACTTTCCTCCTTCAACCTCATGTCATAATTAGCTAAAACAAAAAAATTATTTGCTCAATGGCTATTTCATATTTTAATTTTATTAAGCAATGTATTATCCAATTAATTTATGTAGAAAAACTGTCTATTCCACAATACACTCCTATTTTCCCAGTGGTACGATACAATAAAACACACTGTACCTTGATTGATGGTACATCACCTTGGCTGATCTCATACAGTGTACAAAACGCTGTTGATGTGACCTGGATGGCTTGAGCCCACATGTATAAATCTTGCTCTGACCCCATTCAGCTGGACTTCGCCAAATCAGGTACCCTTGAGGACATGACAAAAGCCTTTACTAGCCTTCTTGAAAAGATTCTTTCCAACCTATACCTAATAACACATGAAACACTGTCACTCCACTGCGCAACTGTCAGCAGTGGAGTGACACTCATCTTACACTGTGCCCTGGCAAAAAAAGGCAAAAATCATTTCTATTTATAAATAAATTTTTCTTATTTAAAAACCTGTAACAAAAAAATTGGGGCAGTTTTTTGGGGGCTGGAACGGATTAATGGCATTTCAATTAATTTCAATGAGGAAAATTGATTTGATATACTACGAGCAAATTGAGTTACGGAGCTAGAGTACGAAACGAATTAAACTCGTAGTTAAGGTACCATTGTATTATAATTTGTAAAGAATTATTTTGTTATGCAGCATTTTAAACTACACAAAAAACAAACTGAACTGTACTGTACTGCACATAGCACTAAAGTGAGGATCTATTCAGTGATGATACATCTGCATACCAAGTGAAGTGCAATAAAGTATATACAGATAAACTCTGACTGATAAATGCCTTAGGTAATACATGCAGCTATTAAGTAAAGACTAAACAGCAAACTTTAATTAGAGACAGGACTTGTTTAAAGAATTACGTAATATATTTGTTGTGAAGCTTAACTAGTAGTTTGTTAGGTTTAAAACTCTATTGACGGTCATTAAGACTGCAGTACATTGTTCACCACCATTCAATAATATAAAATAATATTTTATTATTATTATATTACATGTATTATTATTTCTTAATACTTTAATCCCTAAAAACAGGAATTGAAGTACTGTAAACTCACTGTATTTGGGGTCCACTCCTGGCCTGCCTAGAGTACTGGAGGACTGCCATTTTTCTAAAAATTATTTAACTTTTTTTATTATTATTTTTTTTTGCCTCTAAAATTGTCAAAGGGCATGGCGCCGAATTATTTGTCGACCAGTGCTTCCACAAATGTGAAAAAAACTATACACAAAGCTTTTTTTAAAGGTAAAATTGAGTAGGAAAAATTGTTTCTAAAATGTTTCCAGTGTCCTGCTCCTACGAGGGTCACCAGATTTTTACGAGACCTGGAGAAAAAAGTGTAATTTACTCTTTCAATTCCTTACAAATTTGAAAAAACAGGTACACGAAGGTTTCGTTGAAGGTTAGGTAACATTATCATGTATATCCAGTTCCCTGGTTTTAATTTGGGTAGACAGCAATCACCCAGGGGGTACTACCGTCCTCCATAGCGGAGGTGTGAAATGAAAGCCTGTAATTGTTTTACATGATGGTTTGGATTGCTGGTGTCTTTTGTCTGTCTCATAAATATGCAAGATTACAGGTAAGTCTTGATACTTCTACTTACACTCTAGGTCACAATACACATACATGTACATGTTTATTTTTACACACTCATCTGAGTTTTCTTTGATTTTTTCTTAATAGTTCTTGGTCTTATTACTTTTCCTTTTTATATCATGGGGAAGTGGAATAAGAATTCTTCCTCCGTAAGCCATGCGTGTATGTAAAGTCAACTAATGCCGAGGAAACAATGGGTAGTAAACCCTTTTCCTGTAATAATTACTAAAGCGAATAATAAGAAGAAAATGTCAAGTGGGATTGTCTCTGAATGTGCGTGGATGTTGTGCAAATGATAACAATGAGATGGATTGTGGATGTTATGAATGAGAGAAGCTGGATGTCCTGGCTTTTAAGTGAAACAAAGCTGAAGGGGTAGAAGAGTTATCAGTGAATGAGGATTAAATGGGGGATTAGATCAGGGGTTTCAAATAGAGTTAGAGCCTGTAAGAAGGAGTAGCCAAATTAATGTTGAAGGATAAGTTATGGCAGGAAAAGAGGGACTATAAATGTAGTAATTCAAGGATTATGTGGAGGTAAAATAAAGGGTTGGATGTGAAAAGTGGGTTATAGTAGTCATATATGTACCTGGGAGAAGAGAGAAAGAGTGTAGAGGAGGAGAGAGATTTTGGGAAATGTTGGGTGGAATGGTGGGGGAGTTTTGAACCAAGTGTGAGAGTAATGGTATAGTTGTGGATTTCAAGCTAAAGTGGGGCAAAAATGTTGTGGGATGAGAGTAGTAGGTAAATTTGGGGTGCCAGGGGTAAATGAAAATGGGGAGCCTTTAATTGAGCTTGTGCAGAAAGAGGTTTGGTAATAAGTAATACATATTTTATGAAGTAGAGGATAAATAAATATACAAGATATGAACATAGCACGTAATGAAAGTAGTTTGTTAGATTATGTATTGTGGATAAAAGGCTGATGGGTATGGCTCCAGTGGGATTACACATTTATAGAGGGGAACTGATATATCGGATATTAATTAGCTTTTAGCTACAGTTTAGAGTAAGAGGTAGATGGAAAAAAAAGAAAAAAAAGAAGAATGGCAACAAATCAGCAAGAGGGAGGTGAAAGTGTTATAAACTAAGGGAGGAGGAGTTTGGGTTGAGATATTAACAACTATTGGCAGAAAGGTGCGGCGTGCAAGTATGAGTAGTGGGGGGTTGAAGAGGGGCTGGAAACAGTTTTAAAAATGCAGTATTAGAATGTGGGGCAGAAGTTTGTGGTTATAGGAGGGTGAGGGCAGAGGAAAGAGGGAGTAATTGGTGAATGGAGAAGATAAAGGGTGTGATAAAAGAGAAAAATTTTAGCTTTATGAGAGGTTTTTACAAAGCAGAAGTGTTATAGGAGAGCAGAGTATATGGAGAGTAAAAGAAAGGTGAAGAGAGTGGTGAGAAGCCGAGTGCAAAAAGGATGAGCAGATGATAGAGTGGAAGAGGCACTGTCAAAAAAATTTTAATTGAAAAATAAGAATAAATTTTGGAGTGAGTTAAACAAGTTAAGAAAAGCCTAGGGAAAGTATGAATATGTCAGTTTAAAAAACAGGTAGGGGAAGAGGGTTAGTAGATGGGGAGTGGGGTTTTGGGTAGATGGCGAGAATATTTTGAGGAACTTTTAAATGTCGGCAAGAAGGGAAGCGGTATTTCATGCACTGGCCAGGGAGGTATTACCATCTTTTAGGAGTGAAGAACCAGGATGTGAGGTGGGGTAGGTGCGTGAGCATTTCGTAGAATGAAAGGGCGGTTAAAGCAGCTGGAACTTACGGGCTCATGACAGAAATGTTAAAAGCAGGGGAGGGATATAGTGTTGGAGTGGTAACGTGGGGTTGGTATTTTTGTTTAATAATGTATGAAAGGAGGGGAAAGTACCTAGGGATTGGCAGAGGCATGTATAGTCCCTTTATATAAAGGGAAGGGGAAAAAGAGATTGTAAAAAATTACTGAGTACTATACAGGAGGAAAAGTGTTATGGTTGGTTATAATTAAAGGTATGAGAGGTAAGAAGGAATGTAGGATTGCGGTGAGCAAGGAGGTTTCAGAGTGGGTAGGGGATGTGTAGATCAAGTGTTACATTGAAGCATATATGTGATACAGTTTTAGATAAAGTAGGGAAGTTTTTATTGCATTTATGGATTTAGAAAAGGCATATGATAGAGTGGATAGAGGAGCAATGTGGCAGATGTTGCAAGTATATGGAATAGGTGGTAAGTTACTAAAATGCTGTAAAGAGTTTTTATGAGGATAGTGGGGCTCAAGTTAGGGTGTGTAGAAGAGAGGTCAGTGGTCAGTACGCGAGGTCAGTGGTCAAGTGCGGTCATACCTGCCAAGCTCTTGGGAGTTAGCGTGGGCTGTTACCCATTCCATGGCTTGTTGTTTGTGCTTTAGAATCCCAGGTTCATGTGTTGAAAAAGGAGATTCTACTTCTTCAGGAGGAAAATAGGAAGCTGAAGCTTTGGCATAGATGATTTGGGAGGGATGTGAGAAGGGTTTAACTGGTAAGGTAGGAATGGTCACCAGCATTTAGAGTGGCAGCCGCTTTAAGTGGCAAGTTTCACAAGTTCAGGAAAGAAGGAAGATAGGAAAAGTTAATTAGAGAAATTAAGGTAGAAATTCGTTTTCTCTGTTCTCCAAGACGATTTAAACCAGGGAGGGGTTGGTCCCTGTTCCCCAAATCAAGGTGAAATATTTTAAAAGTGGGGCATTTTTCAAGGTAAAAATTGGACCCGGGGCATTTTGAAACTAAGACAGAAATTTTCAGAAGAGAGTGTTCTTCCCTGAGGGGTTTTGGCGAATAGTCAGCAGGTATAATATTTTATGGAGGTAATGGGAACAACCCAAATTATTGAAAAACGGGGGGTAATGCATTGGAAGGGCAAAGGGATGGGTTTTAATCAGTCACCCTGGTGTTGGGTTGGGGAGGGTTCATTAAAAATTTCCTAGAAAGGGAGGGAAATGAAGATTCGGGGCTTTTGTATAAACACGGTTTAAAAGGTCTGAAAAGGAAATTTGAAACCCCATTTTTAAAGGGGGACCTTTTCTTTAAATGGGATTTCTAAGGATGGGGTTATTCTGGGGGGGGGGTTTTTATTTAGCCTTAAGAGGGGAATTGATGACTTTTTGGTTTAAACTGGTTAAAAAGGGGATTTTTGTGGGAAAACAATCAGGCTGCAGTTTAGGGTTAAAAACGGGATTCCCGGGGAACTGGGGAAAATTTTTTAAAAGACAATTCGGCTAGAATTTGGGGGAAATAATGATCCCGGGATAGTAGAGGGAAGAGTGACAGTCCCTAAAGGTTTATATAAAATAGTAGGGGTCTAAAAAATGATGAGAGTAAAATTCTTGCAAGGGTTTAGGAAATATTATAGGTAGTAGGTTGGTAACAGCAACCCCCCGGGGGAGGTACTACCCCCCTGCCAAAGTGAGGTAAAAACAAACCCTGAAAATGTTTTACATGATGTTTGGATGGGGGTGCCCTTTTTTTGTCTAGAACATGCAAGATTTCAGGTACGTCTTGCACTTCCTTACATTTAGTCACACTACACATACATGTCAAGACTATATACACACCCCTCTGGGTTTTTTTTTATTTTCTTTTTAAATTCTTATTTTGTTTTTTTTCCTCTTACTCCATGGGGAAGTGGGAAAAGAATTTTCCTCCGTAAGCCATGCTGTTGTAAAGGGAACTAAAATGCCGGAGCAAGGGGGTAGTAAACCCCTTCTCCCCGTATATATTACAAATGTAAAAGGAGAAACTTTTGTTTTTTTTTTTTGGGGCCCCCCCCTCGGTGGGTACGGGCCCGGGGTGTTGGGGGGGGGTGGGGGGGGGGGGGGGGGGGGGGGGGGGGGGGGGGGGAAATAGGGAAAAATTTAATGATGGGTTCAAAGGAAGGGTGGTTTGGGTTTTTGTGGCGATGTTGTCGGAGAGGAAAAAATTTTAAATTTTTGTTTAGACATGATATAAAATTTGAAACATCGAACACAGAATCGGTTTGGCTTTCGTTTCCGAGGGGCGTGCAAATTAAATTTTTGGGTGTGATTTATGGCCCCCAAAAACCCTTTAAAGGGGGGTGCATAACTGGTTTTGGGACAAAATTCATAAGGGATTAGATAGAAAAAGTGTGAAAAGGGAGATTTTAAAATTTTTAAAAAAACTGATTGGAACAAAAAAAGGAAACTTTATCAGTACTTTTTTGATATGGTTCAGGGTTGCTTTTTAAACAGGTTTTGACAGAACCAACTAGAGGAAACAATCTGCTTGACTTGGTTCTTGCAACAAAGATTCCCTAATTAATAATCTTGAGGTTAATGATGAGCTTGGGGAAAGTGATCACAAATCACTTAGTTTCAATATATCATGGAATGTTCATATCATGGAATTACCCAGACAACTGCAATCAAATTTCTGTCCCAGATTTTCGCTTGGCCGACTTCATGGGACTGAAAAATTACTTGCGTGGGCTAAATTGGGATGTCCTGACTATGGGTCAGGTAGGTGATCTTGGTTGCCAATATGACATTTTTCAGAACATAGTTCTAGCTGCCCAGACAACTTTTGTTCTGAGTAGGGAAATTAGATCTAACAAAAATGATCCCAAATGGATGAACAATAGATTAAAACATCTCATTGGTCAAAAGAGAGGCATATATAGGCGTATCAAAAGAGGGGATGGGCAGTTAAGAAATCAATATATTCAATTAAAGAGAGAAATAAAAAAGGAATAAGAAAAGCAAAAAGGGATTATGAGGCTAAGGTCGCAAGGGATTCAAAGACTAACCCAAAAGGGTTCTTTCAGGTATATAGAAGTAAGATTAGGGACAAGATTGGCCCACTTAAGAGTAACTCTGGTCAGATCACTGACAGTGATAAGGATATGTGTGAAATATTAAATACCTACTTCCTCTCAGTTTTCACCCAGGAAAATACTAGCGATATTCCTGAAATAATAGATTACGTAGAACAGGATGATAATAAACTGTGTACGATAGCGGTAACTTGTGACATGGTCCTCAGACAAATAGAGAAACTAAAACCTAACAAATCCCCAGGTCCTGATGAACTGTTTGCAAGGGTGTTAAAGGAATGTAAAGAGGAACTTAGCATACCTTTGGCTAATCTTTTTAACATATCACTACAAACTGGCATAGTGCCTGATAAGTGGAAAATGGCAAATGTAATACCTATTTACAAGGCAGGTGACAGGTCCTTGGCTTCGAACTATAGACCAATAAGCCTTACCTCCATAGTGGGAAAATTTATGGAATCAATAATTGCCGAAGCAATTCGTAGCCATCTTGACAGGCACAGATTGATTAATGATTCTCAACACGGTTTTACAAAGGGGCGTTCCTGTCTTACGAATTTACTAACTTTTTTCACTAAGGTGTTTAAGGAGGTAGATTATGGTAATGAATATGATATTGTGTATATGGACTTCAGTAAGGCTTTCGATAGAGTTCCACACCAGAGGCTACTGAGGAAACTTAGGGCACACGGAATAGGAGAAATTTTTTCCTGGGTAGACAGCAGAGAGTTTGCATAAATGGGGAGAAATCAGAATGGGGGCACGTCACAAGCGGTGTTCCTCAGGGGTCAGTGTTGGGCCCATTGTTGTTCACAATTTACATAAACGACGTAGATGAGGGAATAAATAGTGACATAAGCAAATTTGCTGATGACACCAAAATAGGCTGTCCAATTCATTCTAATGAGGACATTAGAGCACTCTAGGATGATTTGAATAGACTGACGCAATGGTCGGAGAAGTGGCAGATGCAGTTTAATACTGACAGATGCAAAGTTCTAAATGTTGGACAGTTAAATAACCATGCCACATATAAACTAAATAATGTAGATCTTAATACTACCGATTGCGAAAAGGATTTAGGGGTTTGGTTAGCAGTAATCTAAAACCCAAACAACAGTGCATTAGTGTTCCAATAAAGTAACAAATTTACTTCATACGAAGTATAAATAAAGAAGTCCCAGGTTTTTCTTAACTCTATTACCTTTGGTTGGCCCATTTTGACATGCTGCTCAG
>NC_069440.1:14561013-14731013 GCF_026875155.1 Cherax quadricarinatus
AAAACGAAAGCCTGAAATTGTTTTAATGGGGTAGGATTGCTTTTTGTTCTTTTTTCTGTCTCATGAACTGCAAGATTTCGGGTACGTCTTGTCTTCTATTTACCTGGGTACATACACAACTGTACAGCACATATAAACACCCCTGGGTTTTTTTCTATTTTCTTTCTATTCTTATTTTTGTTTTTTCCCTCTTTCCCCCATGGGGAAGTGGAACAGAATTTTTCCCTCCGAAGCCATGCGGTTGTAAGAGGCGATAAAATGCTGAGAGAAAGGGGCTAGTAACCTCTTCTCCTGTATATATTACAAAATTTTAAAAGGAGAAAACTTTCTTTTTTTTTTGGGCCCCCCCCCGCCTCGGTGGGATCGGCCGGTGTTTTGAAAAAAAAAAAAAAAAAATGTCGTGCCGAATAAAAAAAAGGTCAATTGCAAGAACCTTTTAAAAATTAAGTTTTTCTAAAATTTTTCTTATACGTTTAAAGATATTTTTTTTTTCATTACTGTTGATGTAAAAAAATTTTAAGTGTGCACCAAAAAGGAACTTAAAAAAACTTTACCTAACCTTATTATAACAAGAACAATTTATTTTTGGCATAACCCAACTAAATATATTTTAGATTTGTTTACAATAATTTAATACTAAAGAAACACAGTGAAATATATTTTTTTCGTTAGGTTCAGAAGATATTGGCGCGAAATTATTGCATACACAAATTTTCACTTGTCATATATGGCAGGACTGAGCGTTGCCATTTAAGCCAAGATCGCAAGTTCTGCCTATTCTGGCACGACATATTATTCTTCTTTCAACATACCAGCCGTTATATCCCACTGAGGAGGGGTGGCCAAAAGAAAAAAACTAAGTTTCTCTTTTTAATTTTAGTAATAATATACAGGAGAAGGGTTGTTAATAGCCCCTTGCTCCGGCATTTTTGTTGCATCTTACACCACGCATGGCTTACGGAGAAGGTATTCTGTTCCACTTCCCATGGAGCGAACTTTATATATATATATAATATATATATATATATATATATATATATATATAGTATAAATATATATATATATATATATCTATTATTTACTAATTCTTTTATATATATATATAAAGCACTCGAGTATGGATGACGCGTTTGTACGCATAAGATCAACGGATAAAGTCAGTTGAATCACATGAAAATGCTGGCACTCAGATGGCTCCATCTTCATCCTGTTCCTACTTGTATGCTTCATAACAATAAATGCTTTCAAATGAGTGATGTAGTGTAATCGCTCTTAGCTTGCTAATAAAGTTAGGGTTTACTTATCCTAACCTTGTCAAACCCTGTGTAAAAAAAAAAAAAAAGGTTGAGAGACAAAAAGAAAGATCAGTCAAAATTCATGCCAGACCTGTCAGCAGAGATGTGACTGACACAGAACACAGAACACACTCGGACAGTCCACCTGCCAGTATGAGCTTCTCAACATTACGTAAATTTTAAATTCGACATGCATTAACCAACCTTCAAAAATAACCCCTTGAAAAAACCAACGTAGCAGCAATTAACAAACAATGTATTCTTTCGCCAGATAGTGAGATGACTTACAAAGCAAAAATCTTGTGAAATAAAGACAAAAGTTAGATGAGAAACACTCCGGATCAGCTGCCTTGCTTGACACATAGGATGGAGTTATGCTTAGTGATGTGTCATTAACAGTGTGTTAATGTACTTTAATGTGTACATCCTCACCCTTGCCAACATGTCCTCTGATATATTAACTCTACTCTGTGAGTTAAGGCTTATTTGTGGACCTTGTACAGCATTTATTTAAAAAAAAGGTTGTTGTAACGCTGTTATACAGTAATGTGAGGGTAAGGATGGGGGCAGAGTTCTGGGTTTGATCCTTCAAGACCTTGTAACTTTATTCTGTATAATATACACAAAATACTGTTAAATAATAAATTGTTATACGTAGCAAATATGTGTACGTTATCTAGGTTATATACAAAAACAGTCAGAACAAAATGGATATATTTCTATCGGGGTCCTTGTAAATTTACATTGGGGTTCTTGCATTTTCTTCGGCGTTTCTTCGTATTGCTCGTATAAAATTAAAAACATTAAAAGAAAACCTAATACTGTATAGTTTCCAATAATCTGTAGTCATGTTCATTCAAATTATACTGATGTCCCACAATAAGTGTCTTTTGATCCAAGAATTATTGACTTGTCCGTATCATTGGAACCATGTGTCCAGGATCTTACGACCTCTGCGGGATTCGCACTCTTGACTATAATAATAATAATTAATATTTAATATAATATTATATATAATAAATAATATTAATTATAATAATAATATAATATAAAAAAATATATTTAATAATATTATAATATAATGTTAATCTTATAATATAATAATATAAATATAATAATAATATAATCTTAATAATAATATAATATATTAATAATATATTATAATATAATATAATTTAATTACAATATTATCATAATAATAATATTATATAATATTTAATAATAATATAATATAATAATATAATAATAATATATAAAAATATAATAATAATATAATATAATATAATAATATAATAATATAATAAATAATATAATATAATAATAATATAATAATAATAATAATAATCTGCTTCTCATTAACCCTTGCTTCACTTATGGAATTAATACTTAGATCAAGAGCCCTGAGGGGAAATGTTTGGTTTAGAGACTTGGGGTTTACATAAATTTCTTTATAATGCTTAAGTTGTGCCAGTGGAGACGGGCATATTTTAGGACAGTGGGGTAAAATAAAAATTTGTGAGCCAGAAAAGTAACCCCCTTCACTAAACCTAATCTGTCATACCCAAGAATTTAATGCTTACTCTCGGTTTGATTAGCTTAAGTAGAGTTTGGTTTGATCCATTAGGTTAGGTTTGATCCCGGCCGCAAACTGGACCACAGGGCCGTTGACCCCCGAAACCCCCTCCAAGTGTACTCTAATAAAAAAAAAGTTGCTGTTCCATAGAATCAATATATAACTGTCCATTATATAACCCATTTAATGAAGGAGAATTGCATACTTCTATAAGATCAAAACTTGCATCTAAACTAAGTAATTACCAAGGTTACTCAGAACCATCACAGACTAATATTAGTCAACACTATATGCACATTATAACTTATATTTTTACATACAGCTACTGTCTGTACCCTTATGGGTTAAGCACGTAGTTTTGGTTATTATAATAATAAATATTATTATTAATCAGTTATAATAATAATTGTTGATCCAGATCTGTATCCTGTTTAAAGATGTTCCCTAAGAGAGGTTCCTCTATGAAGGTAAGGGACTCTTGATCCAAGGAATTGGATTAGCTTTCCCCGTGGATCGAATCTGAATGCCTCTCATTCCCCTTGCCACTGTATGATCTCTATGGGTTTAGTGCTCCCCCATGAATGATAATGTTTTGAGAAATGCACACACTACTATAGTTTTAATTTATTAGCCATTTAGAAGAGGGGAAGACGAGGTCCTTGATTCTGTAAAGGGTTCTTGATCCAAAATATTGGAGTTACCCTCCTCTTCCTTGGATCAAACCTGATTGCCTCCCATTCATTCTTTAGTCACTGTATGACCCTTGTGGGTTTAATGCTTCTCCCCCAGTGAAATCTTGTGAGAGCATAATAGGTACAGAAGACTTTATTTGTATTGTATTATTAAAAGCAGAGTTAACCCTGGGTATCCTAAAAAAAAGTAAAGCTGAAGTCCTCCACAGAATGTGACTCGCAGAAGTAACTACAGTATTTACTAGGTGAACAGGGGCAGCAGGTGTTAAGATTTTCCCATATGTCCTGCTTTGCCCAGGGTTGATCTCAGGTGTTTTTTTTAGTTGTGGGTTGAGCATGCTATCTGATTTTTTTTTATTTTTGTCATTCCTACTTCCTTGAAGTGGGGAACAAGGCTTCAAAGATGAACATTCAGAATGAGGGCAAGTGCTGAGTGAATTGTTTCGTGGAGTTTGCACTCTAAAGCAGTACACTCCTTAATTCCTCTTTGCATATTTTTTTTATTAAAAATTGGCATGTTTACCCACCAGGGCAGGGTGGAATGAAAAAGAAAAACTTTCACCATCATTCACTCCATCACTGTCTTGCCAGAGGCACACTACACTACAGTTATAAAACAGCAACATTAACACCCCTCCTTCAGAGTGCAGACACTGTACTTCCCTTCTCCAGGATTCAAGTCTGGCCTGCCAGTTTCCCTGAATCCCTTCATAAATATTACCCTGCTCACACTCCAACAGCACGTTAAGTCCTAAAAATCATTTGTCTTCATTCGCTCCTCTCTAACACACTCACGCATGCTTGCTGGAAGTTCAAGCCCCTCGCACACAAAACCTCCTTTACCCCCTCCCTACAACCTTTCCTAGGCTGACCTCTACTCTGCCTTCCCTCCACTATAGATTTATATACTCGAAGTCATTCTATTTTGTTCCATAGTCTTTTACATAAATGACACATCACATTGGTGGAGTTCTTGAACAGTCACTATTTTTTTGGGGTGCTGCTGCATTTATAAACTTGCAATGATTTATTTTAGAGAAGGCAACTAGTCCATTGTTGCTGGACATCGATTGGGACTCGACGCTTCACATTGTTGATCTCATTCGCCAAGGAGATGTTAAGTGAGTAAGCCTTATTTACTTATTTCCTAATTGGTTGGGAATTAGATTAGAGATTGTAATTTGCAGTCTTTTAATTTGTGATAATGATAATTTTGTAAGTTTCATTTACTGCAACCTTCACCAAATTAGAATGGTTTGGACACAACTTCTAAAACAATAGTATCTGGCAAAATTAGCACTAGTACTTGATTTATGAATGCTTTGAAGGAACCTAACTTGTGTGACTAGTGTTTTTTTGTGGCTGTCTTGTAGTATAAAAGTGATCCCAAACTCCATTTAAATTGTAGTTAATTTTTGTCTCTTATATATTAATGGACAATATACATACCTCAGTAATCTAGAACTTTCCTGTCAGGCTTTTTTTCTTTTTTATATCTATTATTCGGTATTTTCTGTGTCTTAAGTCCGTTCTTACTCTGTCAGAGTCATGACGAAGATCGGTTCATCAGTCATTCCAAACTTCTTTGCATTCAGATGATACACTAGGTATTTCTTTGTAAATCTGTGTGCTGGGAGTTGCCACATGTGTACATGCACATGCATGCACAGGCAGGCAGGTGTGCATGCACACACACTTACTCATGCACATGCACACACACACACACACACAGATGAATCACAGGGATGTTAGGAAGTATTTCTTCAGCCACAGAGTAGTCATGAAGTGGAACCCCCAATCCCCCCCCCCCCTCCCCTCCCCTCCCCTTTTCAGCGGATGTAGTGGAGGCAGAATCCATACATAGCTTTAAGCAGAGGTATGATAAAGCTCATGGTTCAGGGAGAGTGACCTAGTAGCGACCAGTGAAGAGGCGGGGTCAGGAGCTTGGACTCGACCCTTGCAACCTCAATTAGGTGAGTACAACTAGGTGAGTATGCACACACACATGCACCACAGCCTCCCTTTCTCTCACTACTTTCTCTCTCAACTATTCCATTCTTATAATTTTATATATTTTTATCATGAATTATAATGAATGTTGTTTAGATAAGGATCTGTGCAGCAGACAGCTATAGATTCTTTAACAAATCAGCTTTTTTATTGTGTATGCTTTTTTTTTTTTTTTTCACCTTTGTGCATAGTATAAATTGTGCAAATTCTGTATGTGATTGCACAGTACGTATTTGATTAAAGATATTTAATAATTTAAAATTTTTTGAGGTTATTTAAGTATTTTAAGAAATGTAATTTTTTAACAGTTATTGTTGTAAAATTAAGATGTACTGTACATTTATGGCACATAAACATGTTTGAAAGAAGTTTTATTTGTAAGGTTACTAATGAAAAGTCTTCTGAAGCTTATATTGTTTAAAATTTTCAGAATTATTAAGGAAGATACTGATTATCTATATGTGTTTCATAATATTGAATTTTGAATTTATTACATATACATATGTGATAAGTTTAATTTGAGTTTTTCACTTCAGCCCCAAGGCTGCTGTTCAGTCGCTTGTCACCCGGCTCAAGGACACCAACCCAAATGTTGTGCTGTTGGCTCTTCAGGTTTCGAATCAATCGTTTTAAAATTGTGGCCAGTCAGTTCACGAAACAGTAGCTTCACGTGCATTATGGAACAAATTCATGAGGTTACTGCGTATCGCTAACATAATGATGAGGTGCGCAAGAAGATCCTGTTGCTGACTTGAGTCCACTTGGGTGTATGCCTTCCGAAATGGACCAAATACCGTGCTGTGCAGGTAAGAAAACGTGATGAGATATTATAGTTGTAGGGTTGAGTGAAGAATATAGTTTGTACTTCAAATTACTCTACAAACACTGTAGCCATGGATAGGTAAATGTAAAGTGCTAGATGAACAACAGTACAGATTTGTAATTTAGAAACTTGGGTTACCCAGCCACAGACCACGTGCAACCAAAGGGAATGGTTAACCCATTAGCTAACTAGGTCTTGCATTTTTAATTTTTCATTTTGTGTGGTGAAATTATGAATTTTTTTTATAGTTTTCAAGATCATTCATCACCAACAGTAACATAAATGTGCCTAGGGTTATTTGTGTTACAATTTATTGATATTAAACTATGATTATTTTTTTAATGTATAACACTACTAGTTTCTTATATTAGATGTGTTTCAGGATGTTTTAGTATTTGAAACATAGGAATGTATTGTTTTAACTATTAATAAAACCCACTTTTTCAGAAAGGTTAGGAATCTTTGAATTTTAGACAGTAAGTCTTAGAATATGAGAGGAGTAAGCTTGGTGCTAAGGTTTCAGTGCCACAAAGGCAAGATAAGATAAGATAAGATTTCGTTCGGATTTTTTAACCCCGGAGGGTTAGCCACCCAGGATAACCCAAGAAAGTCAGTGCGTCATGGAGGACTGTCTAACTTATTTCCATTGGGGTCCTTAATCTTGTCCCCCAGGATGCGACCCACACCAGTCGACTAACACCCAGGTACCTATTTGCTGCTAGGTGAACAGGACAACAGGTGTAAGGAAACGTGTCGAAATGTTTCCACCCGCCGGGAATCGAACCCGGGCCCTCCGTGTGTGAAGCGGGAGCTTTAGCCACCAGGCCACCTGGCCTGGTGTAAGCAATTAAAATGGGTGTACAGTATGATTGTTATATTAGACTTAGTTACTATAGAAAAAGATGCCTTATATTATTAATGAGGTCTGCTGAAGTCAAGCTGCAGCATTAATATAAATATACTGTACAGTTTTTGTGTAAAATGTGCAAGTGCTTTTTGCTAAAGGACATACTAGTATGTGTCTGGTACAGAGCAACTGGAATGGCTAACATTCCAGTGACTGTTTTCAAGTGACTTCATCACTATAATAAAAAAAAAATTAATGATGCTTTTGTAGAATTCAAAGCTATTTCTGTCCAAAACAAAGTTTTTTATAAACATTCATTCAGTAGCACATAAGCTTGGGAATATTATTTCTGATTGTAACATTTTTAAAATGTTTAGTATTTACCATGTGGCAACTAGGTTTGGTGAGGCTTAATGTTAGTCTTGCTTCATAGGCTTCTCAGGAGCAGTTGTGCTGAAGACGTAGTAATTCACTCACCTCTCACAAATATACTCTTCCAGTCACAGTATTGTGACCTTTTTATTCTTTATACTGTACCTGGTTTTGCATGTACTGTAAGTATGATTTATATTGTGTTTTATATTTTAGGTACATTTCTGTTTTGTAAATATTTCTGAAATGAAAATCTCTGAAGGAAATCCATCGAAAAATATAGCTACAACAGAAAAGCTGTCAGTCTGCCATATCTAAATTTGCTGCTCTTGCCTGTTCTTCACCTTGTATTCTCCATAACTGTCAGAATGGTTTTACTACTACTGCATGGCCTTGCCAAGATGTTGATTGCCTTCCTGACACAGTAGGATTTTTCTGTACTTCTGAGCATCCTTTGCAATTATGTTATCTATTACTCTCTATACATGTCAAAATCATAGCAAAAATATTTTTCCTTCCATTTTATAAACTAATGCCACAAAACTTTAGCTTTCTTTGCTATCCCACAATTTCTGCATAATGAACTTGAATATTACCTCTTTAAATTCTGGTTGGGTCTAATTTTGAATTGTATACAGTATGCTGTATTTGTATACTCAGTAGCAATGGATAAAATTCATGTGATCCACTGGTAATACCAAACACAGTGAACCCCTGAATTAAAGGATTAATTTTGGGGGAATGGGTGTATGTTATTGTCAATTGTCTGTAGATTCCGAATTATGAAACATATTTTTCATGATCATAATATAAATAGACAAGGTTAAATAAAAAATATTTATTTCTTTGCTAAGGTTACAATGTGTGTTTACATATCATAGTGTGATTGGAGCAAAGAAAGCCACTATCGTGCAGAGGCACTTTGGGCAGACTTACCCTAATACTTATAGGTTCTGGATCAGTACTACTGTACATGTATAATAGAGGACAGTATAGTAATGTTTCAGTAGTTTGCAGTAATTTTTACTTACCTCTTGTTGTAGTGAGATGTGTAAAATGCTGTGATCACTAGTGACAACTCAGAATAATTTTTACTCTAAGTCAGAGAAACTGTGAAGCTCCAGTAGCATCTACACTAAACTTATGTTTCTTCTTGTTTTTACAGATATCAAACAGTTTGTTTCTTAATACTATGTTCATCACATACCCTTGCCACTGAGATTCTGGATTCATCCTTCCTCATTAGTTCAGCTTTCTGCAAAACACTGAGATTCACCAATTTCCTCTTTTACTTGTTAATAAAGTCACATAAAACACTTTAAATCTAGGGAAAATTGGAGACTGAATGACAAGTGTATGTGTGAGTGGGCACAGACAATAAACTGACAGGTGGTTTGTGGCTAATGTGAGCAATGAAACCAAGACAGGTCCCTGTCATGAACACTGGCCTGTACCAGACAAACATTGAAATCATCAAACTTAATCCATTGATTCAGAGGACTACCAGACACTATCACTACAGACAAAATCTGAAATCTATGGCGAATTTTTTTTGGTCCTGTTTCTGAAATTTTTCTAATTTTTCCAAACTATGGAAACAACTATGCTCATGGTGTTCCATCTTCAATTTTTCATCAGTTGTATAAATTTTTTTATAATTTACAGTGCTGTAGCACTTCCTCTTGTAATTACTACCCTGACTTGTAATGTGCACTGTGTAGTGTATGGTGTTCCAATTTATTGTAATGCCACTGAGTGTGGAAGGTATTATGAAAGCTTGGTCTTGATCAACATCTTTAACCTTCCTTTCTAGCAGCATTGTGTCTACCCTTTTCAGTTTAGTGCCTCCCCACCTATTCAGGGTGGGAAATAGGCTAGTGATAGTGATCAGCAGCACTAGCAAACAATAACTATACTTATTATTTTCACAGGACACAGTTAACATCCTGAGGGCTGAGGGCTTCCACATGCCTACTGTTAGTGAGAGTGATGCTATGTTCACGGCTGACCGTGCACCAGACTGGGCTGATGGAGAGTGCTGCCATCGCTGTCGCTCACAGTTCACCATGATAAGACGAAAGGTAAGGAGGCTGCAGGGACTTAATGGAGAATACTCTGTAAGTTATGTTCCAGTCATGTGGAGGGTAATACATAAGAAGTAGAAATAAATCTTTATTCTGTGTATTCCAGCATCATTGTCGTGCCTGTGGTCAAGTGTTTTGTGGGGATTGCTCCAGCAAATATTCAACAATTCCCAAGTTTGGTATTGAACGGGAGGTTCGTGTTTGTGAATCTTGCTATGATGATATAAACAAGTGAGTTTTTATGCACATCTTGTTTTGGTAGTGTAATTTTTCTTATTCTCATTAACCAAAGCAAACTTGGCTGTACTTCATTAATAGTTTTACATAATACACTCCATACATAGCAATATTATGTTAATTCAGATCAGAATATTCAGCATGTAATAGATAGCATGAGAGTAGTACTGTAGTTACAATTATTTTTCCTTGTTTCTAGATCTGTTTTACTGTATTTAAATTTAGTGACATCACCTCTTTAATACCTAACTCAATCATGGTCTGGTTTTATGAAACTTGGAATGTTGAGTAAATATTATAATATTATGCATTGGTGCCATTTATTTATCTCAAGTGCACATAATTCAATATTTGCCTAAAACTGAAAATAACGAGCCAGCTACTGGTGGAATATGATAGGTTGGTAGACAGCAACCACCCAGGGAAGTACTACCGTCCTGCCAGATGACTGTGAAACAGAAACCTGTAACTGTTTTGCATGATGGTAGGATTGCTGGTGTCTTTTTCTGTCTCATAAACACGCTAGATAACAGGGATGTCTTGCTACTCCAACTTACACTTTGGTCACACTTCACAGACATGCACATGCATATATATATACATACATCTAGGTTTTTCTCCTTTTTCTACATAGCTCTTGTTCCTCTTTATTTCTTCTATTGTCCATGGGGAAGTGGAAAAGAATCTTTCCTCCGTAGGCCATGCGTGTCGTATGAGGCGACTAAAATGCCGGGAGCAATGGGCTAGTAACCCCTTCTCCTGTAGACATTTACTAAAAAAGAGAAGAAGAAAAACTTTATAAAACTGGGATGCTTGAATGTGCGTGGATGTAGTGCAGATGACAAGAAACAGATGATTGCTGATGTTATGAATGAAAAGAAGTTGGATGTCCTGGCCCTAAGCGAAACAAAGCTGAAGGGGGTAGGGGAGTTTCAGTGGGGGGAAATAAATGGGATTAAATCTGGAGTATCTGAGAGAGTTAGAGCAAAGGAAGGGGTAGCAGTAATGTTGAATGATCAGTTATGGAAGGAGAAAAGAGAATATGAATGTGTAAATGCAAGAATTATGTGGATTAAAGTAAAGGTTGGATGTGAGAAGTGGGTCATAATAAGCATGTATGCACCTGGAGAAGAGAGGAATGCAGAGGAGAGAGAGAGATTTTGGGAGATGTTAAGTGAATGTATAGGAGCCTTTGAACCAAGTGAGAGAGTAATTGTGGTAGGGGACCTGAATGCTAAAGTAGGAGAAACTTTTAGAGAGGGTGTGGTAGGTAAGTATGGGGTGCCAGGTGTAAATGATAATGGGAGCCCTTTGGTTGAACTTTGTATAGAAAGGGGTTTAGTTATAGGTAATACATATTTTAAGAAAAAGAGGATAAATAAGTATACAAGATATGATGTAGGGCGAAATGACAGTAGTTTGTTGGATTATGTATTGATAGATAAAAGACTGTTGAGTAGACTTCAGGATGTACATGTTTATAGAGGGGCCACAGATATATCAGATCACTTTCTAGTTGTAGCTACACTGAGAGTAAAAGGTAGATGGGATACAAGGAGAATAGAAGCATCAGGGAAGAGAGAGGTGAAGGTTTATAAACTAAAAGAGGAGGCAGTTAGGGAAAGATATAAACAGCTATTGGAGGATAGATGGGCTAATGAGAGCATAGGCAATGGGGTCGAAGAGGTATGGGGCAGGTTTAAAAATGTAGTGTTAGAGTGTTCAGCA
This sequence comes from Cherax quadricarinatus, assembly GCF_026875155.1. Taxonomy (NCBI): domain Eukaryota; kingdom Metazoa; phylum Arthropoda; class Malacostraca; order Decapoda; family Parastacidae; genus Cherax; species Cherax quadricarinatus. The sequence goes on from NC_069440.1 coordinate 14,572,675, forward strand.
GAAGTTTGTGGTTACAGGAAAGTGGGTGCGGGAGGGAAGAGGAGCGATTGGTGGAATGATGATGTAAAGAGAGTAGTAAGGGAGAAAAAGTTAGCATATGAGAAGTTTTTACAAAGTAGAAGTGATGCAAGGAGGGAAGAGTATATGGAGAAAAAGAGAGAGGTTAAGAGAGTGGTGAAGCAATGTAAAAAGAGAGCAAATGAGAGAGTGGGTGAGATGTTATCAACAAATTTTGTTGAAAATGAGAAAAAGTTTTGGAGTGAGATTAACAAGTTGAGGAAGCCTAGAGAACAAATGGTTTTTGTCAGTTAAAAATAGGAGAGGAGAGTTATTAAATGGAGAGTTAGAGGTATTGGGAAGATGGAGGGAATATTTTGGGGAATTGTTAAATGTTGATGAAGATAGGGAAGCTGTGATTTCGTGTATAGGGCAAGGAGGAATAACATCTTGTAGGAGTGAGGAAGAGCCAGTTGTGAGTGTGGGGGAAGTTCGTGAGGCAGTAGGTAAAATGAAAAGGGGTAAGGCAGCCGGGATTGATGGGATAAAGATAGAAATGTTAAAAGCTGGTGGGGATATAGTTTTGGAGTGGTTGGTGCAATTATTTAATAAATGTATGGAAGAGGGTAAGGTACCTAGGGATTGGCAGAGAGCGTGCATAGTTCCTTTGTATAAAGGCAAAGGGGACAAAAGAGAGTGCAAAAATTATAGGGGGATAAGTCTGTTGAGTATACCTGGTAAAGTGTATGGTAGAGTTATTATTGAAAGAATTAAAAGTAAGACGGAGAATAGGATAGCAGATGAACAAGGAGGCTTTAGGAAAGGTAGGGGGTGTGTGGACCAGGTGTTTACAGTGAAACATATAAGTGAACAGTATTTAGATAAGGCTAAAGAGGTCTTTGTGGCATTTATGGATTTGGAAAAGGCGTATGACAGGGGGATAGGGGGCATGTGGCAGATGTTGCAGGTGTATGGTGTAGGAGGTAGGTTACTGAAAGCAGTGAAGAGTTTTTACGAGGATAGTGAGGCTCAAGTTAGAGTACATAGGAAAGAGGGAAATTATTTCCCAGTAAAAGTAGGCCTAAGACAAGGATGTGTGATGTCACCGTGGTTGTTTAATATATTTATAGATGGGGTTGTAAGAGAAGTAAATGCAAGGGTCTTGACAAGAGGCGTGGAGTTAAAAGATAAAGAATCACACATAAAGTGGGAGTTGTCACACTAGCTCTTTGCTGATGACACTGTGCTCTTGGGAGATTCTGAAGAGAAGTTGCAGAGATTGGTGGATGAATTTGGTAGGGTGTGCAAAAGAAGAAAATTAAAAGTGAATACAGGAAAGAGTAAGGTTATGAGGATAACAAAAATATTAGGTGATGAAAGATTGGATATCAGATTGGAGGGAGAGAGTATGGAGGAGGTGAATGTATTCAGATATTTGGGAGTGGACATGTCAGCAGATGGGTCTATGAAAGATGAGGTGAATCATAGAATTGATGAGGGAAAAGGGTGAGTGGTGCACTTAGGAGTTTGTGGAGACAAAGAACTTTGTCCTTGGAGGCAAAGAGGGGAATGTATGAGAGTATAGTTTTACCAACACTTATATGGGTGTGAAGCATGGGTGATGAATGTTGCAGCGAGGAGAAGGCTGGAGGCAGTGGAGATGTCATGTCTGAGGGCAATGTGTGGTGTGAATATAATGCAGAGAATTCGTAGTTTGGAAGTTAGGAGGAGGTGCGGGATTACCAAAACTGTTGTCCAGAGGGCTGAGGAAGGGTTGTTGAGGTGGTTTGGACATGTAGAGAGAATGGAGCGAAACAGAATGACTTCAAGAGTGTATCAGTCTGTAGTGGAAGGAAGGCGGGGTAGGGGGCGGCCTAGGAAAGGTTGGAGGGAGGGGTAAAGGAGGTTTTGTGTGCGAGGGCTTGGACTTCCAGCAGGCATGCGTGAGCGTGTTTGATAGGAATGAATGGAGACAAATGGTTTTTAATACTTGACGTGCTGTTGGAGTGTGAGCAAAGTAACATTTATGAAGGGGTTCAGGGAAACCGGCAGGCCGGATTTGAGTCCTGGAGATGGGAAGTACAGTGCCTGCACTCTGAAGGAGGGGTGTTAATGTTGCAGTTTAAAAACTGTAGTGTAAAGCACCCTTCCGGCAAGACAGTGATGGAGTGAATGATGGTGAAAGTTTTTCTTTTTCGGGCCACCCTGCCTTGGTGGGAATCGGCCAGTGTGATAATAAAAAAATAAAAAAAAAAATAAGAAATGTGGTGAAGAAAATAAGACAGTCTAGAAAGGATTAAGCAACCAAGGAGATGCTAATGGTAATGGAATGAGTTTTTAAGAGTTTGTGTATGACTGCCGGAACATAAAATGTGCATAGTGTACTGAAGGATTGGTTTGATGTGGTAATTTTTCAAATTATGGCTGATTGGACACAGGCATAGATACATAGCATCCTTTCCTGATAATACTAATTATTATATGAGAATAACATGTTTTAAGTACACAGGAAGCTGATGTTAATAGGTTTTCCAGAAAGCATTATGTTTAAGAAGGACAGATTTCAGTTATTTAGCTGTGACAAAAAGAAGAAATAAAAAGATGAGCAGATTAGGAAGACCTGGCACCTGAGGGTAACTATGTCCGAGATGAGCAGATTAGGAAGACCTGGGACCTGAGGGTAACTATGTCCGAGGCTCTTGCTCTCAAGAGTTGTTGTAATAATGCCTTGGACAGAGATATCATTACAGCCTCTGCTAGGAAAATGATAGGATGGATAATAAAAATCTTCAAAGCAAAGAGATGCCATCCCATTTATGATACTTTTGAAGGCCATTGTACTCTCAAGACTAGAGAATTGCTAACAGTAGCTACCTATTTAGCAAGTAAATTACAGATCTAAAGAATATACTGAGAGCTTTCACTGCCTGTATCAATTATAATACCTAAACTATTGGGAATATGTGAAATCCCTCAAATTATACTTCCAGAATACAGGCAAGAAAGATATGCTGTACTATCATTTGCACTTAGAAAATACTGAGACCACTGGTTTCAAATTTGCAAACAGAGAATACTCCTTAAGAGACTGGGAGACAAGGTAAATGGTGCTAAATAGCCTATTGAAAAATATGGGTACAGTATTAAGAAATACTACCTTAATAAGCATAAAGGGTCTATGGCTTTTTGGCACCCTCCTTTTAAATTTTAAAATTATCAAGAGACTACTAGCTGTCATTCATGGAAGCTTGACGAGTTCTTTCAAATAACTCCTGGTTAGCCAAACTGTGGTGCCTAATTGGAATGTGTACAGTGGACGCTGACTTGACCAAACTGTCAATCTGGAAGCCTAATTTAAGACTACACTGTTAAGGCAATGATCCCTGGGTTCATTTGTAAATTACAAAAAAAAAGAAAGAAAAAACTGTTGAAGGAGCACTGGAAATTATTTCTTTACAAAGAGGAGTTGATTGCTGCAAGAGACTGCAAAACAAGGCATTGCATACTACAATTACAGAAAATTTTAGAAAGTACATGAAAACTAAAAAAAATACTGAAAACAGAACATCAGGAGTGTAGCTCTGCTCTTGTACCTATAAATATGTAGTAGTCATAGAATGTGACCACCCACTATTTCCTATCTTGATGCTCCTGCTCACAATTCCTCGTCCAATTCCCTTCATCTCCTTCTTTTTCTTCATGCTGATTTTTCTCCCATGTAGTAAAAGTGAAATTGGTAGGAACAAGTGGAGAGACTGAAGTGCAGTTAGAGTAGCAGAAGACAGAGGTAAGATGGAGTGACAGTGAAGGACTTTGTGGGTGAGGGTACAGTACTGTAATCTTTGGAAATGGGCCCTAATCAGTTCTTTCTGGATTCTTCTTCTGTATAGCAAGAGTGTCAAGCAGACATTATATAGCTGATTGGCAAGGAAGTCAAAATATTAAAGATCAGGCATTGTGAATAACTGTTTTTGGGAACAAGCATCATCAGTGTAAATAAAATATTACCAGGCCATGCTTGATTTAACATTTATTCCAGGTAAGAGATTAATAAATTACCAGTTTTTTTAATACTTCACATAGTGCATTTACACTACTGACTTTTTTTCATATTTTTTTTCTTATAAGCATTTTTATCCTTATTTTAAATCCTGAAATATTAACAGTGTTATAGTGCTTGTTTTAGCCAGAATTCATATGTAGATTATGAAGGTGAAATGATCAAGGTATTTTGTGCTAACCATACTTCTGAACTTTCTTAATGCTATACATGGGGCCATCAGTGGATGTTTGGAGAATGTAGCATCTTTAAGTCGAAGCAGCAGCAGTGAGTCTCTCGACCTGAAGAATGTAAACATTTTGTTCATTATTATATCCTGTCCCATTTTATTTTAGTTGTTACTATAAATGAGTATATTAGTTTTCCCTTAACAAATTTCTCTTAATAATGTAAAATAATTTAGAGTAGAAAATAAGTAATTATCCTGAAAGCTTTTTAAAAAGACAAAATTTCTTTCTCTTTATATTAAAGGAAAATATCAGGAAGATATTTAGGTTACTAGATGTCATTTAACTAATACATAGTCTATTAAATAGATTTTTAATTAATCTTTTTATACCTTAACAAATATTGACCATGTTTCTCAGTGCTGTTGGATAGCTTCCTGAAGCTATAGGCGCTTCTTTAGTTATGTAGTGTTGAAAAAATATATTGTAGAATTTGAAAGTTTCAAGAGTAGTGTATATGTTGAACAGTAGACACTGGTTACTTTTAACATTTGTATTTAAACCATGTTATATATGGTTCATTAATTTATATTAAAATTATTCATAGAGAGCAGACATTCTCAAATGTAGGTACAGTATAATGTTTGAAAGGAAAAAGGACAAGCATTTCTTGATGTAGGTCTTACATGATGACCCACAGCTGTAGCTTTTGTTCATCTGAACCAAGAACTTCTGCTGGTTTACCAGTCCACTTCTTTAAAATCATGGTTATGATTATATCCATTAAAAATACTACTCTTAAATGTATAATTTTCATAATGGCTGAGCAGTGTGTGAGCACAGTTCACAGGCTGCATTTTATGATCCTTCTCAGTCATCCCTCAGACATACCTTGGTATTCAATTTTCAGCATCACTCTTGATAAACTTTATATGCAGTTTTTAACACTAGCAGTTTCAGAGCTCCTTTAAATATTCATATTACAACCATTTTAGTGTCATTTTATGTGAAAATATGATTCCTGAGAGAAAGTGGCAGTTCTCAAGTCATGTGTGTGCTGGTGTTAGTTGCTAAAGCAACACAGAGATGGGATTATGTAAACATGCTGTGGGAACTTTTTAAAGGATAGTTATACTAAGAAAGACACAAGTTATGTTAAGCTCTGACTAGCAGACAAGGAAGAAGTTGAAGTATGAGTCACTCTGGAGTTAGGCTGAAGACTAATGAAAGATAGATGACTTAGGTCTCCTCTCAGATTTGAACTTTAAGGAAACAACTGAAAAAATTGTCAAAAATCTGCTGTGCACCTGTAACATGGAATTTAGCAAAAAGAAGTAAAGATAACCATGCTTCTTAACCCTTTCAGGGTTGGCAGGCCCTCTCCGAAACTTGTTCTCAGGGTCGCCCAAATTTAAAAAAAAAAAATATTATTTTTTCTTATGAAAAGATAGAGAATCTTTTCCCGATCATAATGACACCAAAAGTATGAAATTTGATGGAAAACTTACTGAATTATGCTCTCGCGAAGTTAGTGGTCTCGACGATGTTTGCGCATCGGCGATTTTGCCCACTTTGAGCCCTATTTTCAGCCAATTCCAGTATACTAGTCGACAAAAATCATAACTATTTTGCTAGAACTCCATTTTTTCTATCGAATAAGTACTAGAAACCACCCATTTACCAATTTCAACTATCCAATACAGTGTTCAGAATTTAGCAATTTTGCCAATTTCACACAAATTTCAAAAGATGCCAATTTCCAAAGAGGGTCCAGAATAAACAAGAAAGACATTCCTGGCACTAAAATAACATTTCCTCTGTTCATTAGTCACGTCCCCACGCCCCTCTTAAATTTCTTTTGCTTTCCTCTTTCAATTTTTATTCTCACAAAAAATAGAAGATTTACTGTTATGCAGACTACTGCATTAGTGTAGAAATTGTATAAATAATATCAGCACACTTGTGAAAGAATATTAGACTCGCCAGTTGACGTGTATTGGACGCTTAGCATGATTTGTTTACTTATGAACTTTGGTAAAAATGGAACATTTCTGCTACTTTGAGCTCAATTTCAAGGTACTTTTCATTGTAAAAAAAGTCAAAATCATCTCAATTTCTGTAATATGTCTTCCATTCTGTAAAATGAGACCAGGAAAACTAGAATACAACAATAAATACCATATGAAAATACAGTGCAAAATCGCTGTTTTAATCCAGTAACATGGTCAAAGTTTTTTTTTTTTCTCATTATGCACTGTGTGCTGCAGGATTTTTTTATACTGTGCACACTGACCACATAGACCCATTCTTTCATATGTAGGCCTACCAGCTTTCTCTCACTAGATTTGAGGGTGCTAGAAATTAGGCGTACTAGTGCGTCAAAAACCCTGGTGCGTAAGCCGTACTAGTACATCCGAAACCCTGAAAGGGTTAAAAACAAATTTTAACCCACCCAGCATAACCCAGTACCCCAAGTTTTGTAGGTAATACTTCATTACTATTATGTTTGTGGGCTTCTGATAAGATACTTTTATTCAGTGATTGTGTGTGTGTATTTCCTTCTATGGTAACCATCCTTGGGTAGGAAGCAATTGATATGGTAAAGAACTGACACCTTGATGCTTCTCAAGTTTTGCTTTAAACTACCTGCAAATAACATGATATAGGTAGCCTTTTTTTGTTTTTGTCTTGGAAGATTATATTCATATGGAAGCACTTAACCCATAGATGTCATGCACAAATATCCCACATGTAGCAGAAAGAAACTTACGATGAGGTTTAAGTGTGTGACTAGTTAATGGTCCAAGTCAGACCAAAATGTTGTCATAAGTTTCTTTCTCCTGTGTGCACGTTATTTGTGTATTGTTCCAGTCACGGTATTGTGGTTCAACGTTCTCCACGAGTGCCATATAGCAAGCTTGGAAGGTTCCAGGAATGCATCTTACTTTTTCTGTAGGTTATTAGGCATAATTCATGGTAGGACTAGGAGCTCTCCACTACATTAATGAGTGTATACTGTATGCTTTTTGTAACTATGAGTTACTCATTTTTTGAAGAACACCTTTATACTTGGAAAAAAGACTATATTCCTGGTAGTGGAAACATACTCTTTAATAACCTTTACAAATTTTGTACTGATATGGGTAATAAAAACTTGTATTAATATTTTTTGTAATACATGTACATGTCAGTCGTTAGTGGAATCAAACTCAGGCATTTATCTTTAGAAGTATGTAGTATTATACTGCTTTTATTAATACAGTGGGACTCCAGTTTTCGTACTTAATCCGTTCCAGAAGGTCGGTCTAATACCGAAACATACGGAAACCGAATTAATATTTCCCATAAGAAATAATGTATAAATACAATTAATCTGTTCCAAACACCCAAAAATATTAACAAAAAACACATTTTTTAAAGAATAACTGTAGTTTTACATACAGAAAACAATGAGAAATAAATATAAATGAGTAATTTTAATGATAAATGAACATTACATACCTTTATTGAAGACTCTTGTTGGCGTATTGAAGAAGACGAGGAGGGAAGAGGGAGTTGAGGTTGTTTAGAAGGGAAATCCCCCTCCATAAGGACTTCAGATATCAAAGTCCTCTCTGGGGTTACTTCCCTTCTTTGTTTTTTACTGGCACTGGACCCTTGTCACACTAAAAGTCTGTCCAGAGAGCTCTGTTTATGGCATCTCTTGAAGATTTGCCTAAAATGGGACAAGGTATTGTCACTGAACATGTTGCAGATACGGCTTGTATCAGCTTTGTCAGGGTGCTATTTTTCAGCAAGAGTTTGCAACTCATTCCACTTTGCATGCATGTCCTTAATCACTGAGGAAGGCACCTTTTACCCTCTTTCTTCCTCTCCTCTGAAGCAATTTCCTCATCTGTGGTCTGTTGCTGTTCCAGATGAAGGTCTTGCAGCTCTTCAGTAGTTAGCTCTTCCCTGTGGTCCTCCACCAACTCTTCCACATCCTGGCCACTCACATCCAACTCTATGGACTTCCCCAAAGACACAGTAGATTCCACAACAGGATTAGGGTCAACAGGGTCAGCCTCAAACCCTTCAAATTCGCCACTTTTGTATTTTTCTACAATCACCACTTTCATATTTTTCTACTATCTCTTTCTTGAATTCTATTGTGTTTCTCACCTTCTTTACCAAAGGGCTGGCACTAAGAACTTTCTTTGGGCCCATGGTGGCTTATTTCCCAGTCACAATCAATAAACGAGCAAAAAATTGCAAAAATGTTCCGGATGAATGCTCACTCAACCAGTGACAAAGCCAGACTGATGGCATTCCCAGGCGGGTGGATGCGTATGATATGTACGATTTCCAGATTGAGGTACGAATCCAGACCAAAATTTCACCCTAAAAGGTGTTCTAAATCTGAATTGTACGATATGCGGATTGTACGAAAACCAGAGTTCCACTGTATCTCCAAATTTGTATTTATCTTCAGTTTGCACTATCATTAGCAGTAAAAATCTTGAATGAAAAATATAAATACAGTAATATGCAATTAGCAGTTAAATTGATAATGTGGCATAACAAAGTTAATACCCAGCCTGTCTCATTAGGTAGTAACCTAGGAACCCACAGGAAGTTTCATTTGAAGCCAGGGGGGCAAATACTAGAAAATCTCCCAGTTTTGAAGTAATCATCAGATTTGTTAGAATTCTAAAAGGAATATGGTAAGCAAATTATATTATTGATCATTTTTTCCTTAATAATACTATTAGTCATATTTTTCAGTTGGAGTGGCATAAAAGAAATTGTGTAATGGCAGTGATTTGTAAAAAGAGTAATTAGAATATTATAGTAACAGGAATAGATTCATTACTAAATGAAACCATAGGTGAGGATATAAGGACTCAACAGCTATGTTTAAAATAGTATAATGTTTTGTGTGGTCGTCTGATCTTCCTTTGTCTGTTCATTATATTAATGCATTGTAGTATCTTTATTATTAAGTTTTATGCATTAAGTCTAGTTAACATCCTTTTAATACTGAATTATCATATAGTATGGTATCTGAAGTGTGATTTTTTTTCCTTTTAATTTATGTTATCTATACATTATCCTTTAATTCAAATGACTTGTACATCAGAGTAATTTGTGCTAATAAGAATCAATTGTTGTAACTGTATGCTGAGGAAAGCAGACACAATAGTTTTCCACTTTTACTCTGCCCAGATCCACACTTTTGGATCCAGCGACCTGGGACCAAGAAAGCAGACCAACAGAAAGGTTAAAGGCTTCCTCTATTGGTGATATGATCAGCAGTCATGAGCATTATAATTGTTGTGAATATTTCCTATATTTTTTTTACTAAAGTTTGTGTGCAAAGGGAATCTGCATCACTTATTTTTTTATGTAGTTCTGGGCACAAGGTGCAGACTGATGTCCCATGACCATTAACAATTGATGGACAAAATACAGAATGTTATTGCAGTGTTATTGTTTTTGTTATAAAGTTGTTTGGCATATTGAATGCACGTTATTGATTCACTTAACCAAAAGATTTGTAATTGTGTTTGTTGCATTTGCTTGTAAATTTATAGTTACTGGTATATTGATTAATGGTAAAGTAACTGTTCAGTCAGATTTTTATAGCTATACTGTGTACAGTGCCTGCATTCTAAACGAAGGTTTGGGTTATTTGCTGTTTGGAGGGAAATCTGAACTGTTGTGTCTGCATGCTTCTGACAAGACAGTGAAAGTGTGAATGATGGTGAGATTTTTTTTTTTTTGTCACCCTACCTCGGTGGGAGATTAGGCCTCCCTCACCCCCCACACACATATACAGTACAGCATATACTCTTGTGATTTTGGGATGTAGCCTTGATAGATCCTTCTCACCCTTTGTGGCATAAAAGAGCAATAATATTCTTAGTCAAGACTCGGTTTGCTGTGGATATAAGCAGAGTGAGATATCCATCTTCCTACTACTGTACAGGTAGTATTAATTTGATAAGGTAATGGAATGTAACCAAGATAGATAATGATTGCAAACACTGACTGTTAGGTACACTTTGAAAGTGGCAAAGTTGAAAGGTAGTGGCTAACTTGAAGTAGGATAAGGGAAGGGGAAGGATTGGCTTCTGGAATTGATATATACAAGAAAAAAAATATTGATCTTTTGGTAAAGTACTGGTATAAGTAGTCTTGATACTGGAATTATATTCTTTCCTCCAAAATATAAGCTGAAAAATATAAGATAAAATCAAAAGAATTAATAATAAATATAAATGAAGTTAGTTGCAATAAATATACAATAGTGTTAATATTTGTACTGAATATTACATTGATAATGAACATGAGTACAATATAAGGGCTCCAGGAGAACTTATGTCAAAATCAAAACTTTATTTCTTTGCTAAGGTTACAATATATGTTTACACTTCATAATTTGATTGGTACAAAGAAAACCACTATAATGCCGAGGCATTTCAGGCAGACTTAACCTAATACTTAAAGATTACTTAAGTCTAGACAGGTGAAGATTGGTAGATTACAAATATTCAGTATTTTACTCTATTAATATGAGGTAGTACAATTAATGATACAAACATACATTTTTAAGTTTGTCATAATGGCTTAATAGTTAAGGGATAATAAAATAATTGGGAGAGTTGCTCTAAATTTGGTTAGTTTAGGATAGTGTGGGTATGGTTGCTATTGAGAGATGAGATGATTTTTGAGTATAGTTCTAAATTGATTTGTGGGCAGGAGACCTTTTGCTGTTTCAGGCAAAGAGTTCCAGACCTTCGGGCCCTTTTGTGAAGCAGGTGTGAACTCTTATTGTCAACTATACCTAGCATCTCTGCAATTTCTCAAAAGGATGATGTGCTGATCATAATTTATTGTGGAATAAATTTTGATCTTGTCATCAACTATATATTAATGGTCATCTGTCTTTCTTTATCAGCTGATATTTCTCCATCTGTGAATTGCTTGAACCAGTTTAAATGTTTTGAATGACTCTTGGCATCATATATATGTACTAATTTGATCATTTCACGAGTTTCAAAATTTTCCTGTACATATTTATCCATACTGTACTACACATAGTGTGTTTTATGGACAGTTAAACTGTGCAGAAGTTGAAATAATGCACTGTTAGGGCAGTTTGTTTGGTTGTGAGGACCTTCTGATATGGCTTTTTGTGTAAATCCCTTGTCTACACGTTCCTGTTTCAGTAGATACATTTTGAGATTTTTTTTAATTCCCCTATTTAACCATTGTGAAATTTTTATTCACATTGGTATATTTACAGGATGATATAGGCTAATTTAAACTCTACCATTTTACATTATACTGTATATTTAATAAATGTGTTTAGTTTATCAGTTAACTTTATCTTTGACTTCATCTTTTTAAAATAAACACATAAATTAATTCTCTGTGAAATGTATCACAGGAGTTACAAAGTGGCACTAGTTTATCTTGTGGCATTGCTTTTAACTGGGCTTTAAGACTGAGGGTTCATTTGCCTTAGGTTAAACCATTTTTAGCCTAATGCGAGTCTTGATTATAATCGTATTGAAAGGCTCAAATCGGCTGATCATATTGCCATTCTGTTTTTTGTGGTTTGCAATTAATTCATTTAACATAATAGAAATAATGAGAGCACAAGTTGCAGTGAAAGCATTAAAAATACACAGTTATCTCTTATAGCCCACCTGTAACATCACACTTGCAATATTTTGCTTGTACTGTGTGTGTTTGTAAAAAGTATCCAGATACCTTATTTAAAACCTGTGAATATAAGTTGTAGCAGTACTTTGCTTGCTTCACCCTGCAGCCCACAACGGCCAGCTACCAACACTGCTAAGGTGGAAACTGAGGAGACTAGTAGTCCTAAGACCACCAAGGTTAGTTCTAGTTATTTAGTGTATGATTTATTAAGCTTCACAGATAAGATGTTGCAGTTTTATTTCCCAAGATGTCTTGCTTACAATAGCAAGTTAACATTCAGTAGTCAATCATGCAAGGAAAACCCTCTAGTTATGTGTAGCATTTCAGGCAATCTAAAGATTGTACTAAGGCTAACAGTATGAAAATGTAAAATACTATTGGACATTGCATTAAAATGTAGGGCATGTTAAAGTATAAGATTATATAATTCTGTATTGTAATAAAATTTTTAGTTAAAATTTAGTATTTAGTGTAAGGCATGTTATAATAAAATTTGACTTAGTGATTTACAAGGAAAATAAGGAGGTAATGATAGATGATGATTTGATTAAATAAAAAAAAAAACACATACAGTGGACCCCCGGTTAACGATATTTTTTCACTCCAGAAGTATGTTCAGGTGCCAGTACTGACCGAATTTGTTCCCATAAGAAATATTGTGAAGTAGATTAGTCCATTTCAGACCCCCAAACATACACGTACAAACGCACTTACATAAATACACTTACATAATTGCTCGCATTCGGAGGTAATCGTTATGCGGGGGTCCACTGTACTGTACTGGGAACTTAAGCCGTTGAAATAGAAATTGTTTCAGGGTAATACGTGAAACATTTTTTTTTTTATAATTTTTACTGTGCTTGATTATTGTAGGACTGGGTCATGGCAAGATGTTTACTTATAGGAAAGTTGCAAAATACTGCACTGTACTTCCTTATGGTACAGTACATTAAAATGTTGCAGATCAGTGAATGCTTTATTAACATCTCCTCTTCAAGGGGGGCTCCTTGTTGTGGTGAAGAGGCTCTTGGTCTGAGGAATCAGACCTGTCGGTCTCCTTCCTCAGACCGAACCTAATTACCCCCCAATCCCCCCCTCCCTATCCCATCCTCCCCTTTTTCCTTTCCTCCTCCTCCTCCTCCTCCTCCTCCCCACCCCTCCCTTTTGCCCTTCCTCTTTTTGGCCTTTGGGATTTCTCCCACAGGCAGGCTAGTTCCTAGGTAGGGGAAAGGATACCGGGGTCCATCCCATTCCGTTGAGGTTCTTGGCGGTGGCATAGTTTGCCGTGGAATCTGGATCGCCTGAGGATGTCCCAATCCCTCTCCGGTATCCTGGAGTAGCTTTGGGTGTCTTTCGGGCGACGGGTGTATCTCTGGAAGCCACCTTTTGGATTCCGGGGGTGGTGGTCGAAGGAGGTATGCTTTGTGGCGGATATCCGGCCGCCCTCTCTTTTGTCCACCGAGGTAGCTCGGCAGATGTGAGGTTGCTATCCCGGATTGCAGGTTTACTGGCATGAAGGGTAGGGTATGGCACGTGTTCCATGCTGCATCTGCTCTACTAGCAGTGCTGAGGTCCTCTTGGGCGAGGAGGGAGATTTCCAGCCCTTTCATTCCTCCTGGGAACTATTCCTCCCCGCTCCCCCCTTTTTTTATTCTTTTTTTTATTTTTATTTTCTTTTCTTCTTTCTTTTTTTTTTCTTAAAAACAAAAAGCAAAGGAGTAACCTAACCATGGAGAACCCAATCCATGAACCCACTACCCCTGGGCCCTTTCTTGATACCGCACCCCATTCTGACCCTGCCTTGTTTTTTGACCACTCTTCGGACACTCCTGATGCCCCTGTACCTCTTGCTGGTGCTGTTTCCTCACCTGCTTCAGGTACCGGGGCCTCGACTGACTCCTTCGATTTGTCTGACCTCCGCTCTCCTTTGACTATGCTTCCGGGCTCTCCCTCTACGGTACGGCAATTTTCGAATCGCCAGCTCATTTCACACCGGACCAACTCCGGTCCTACTCCTAAACGCCAAAGTCAATCTCCTGATGATGCTCCTTCGTTACCTTCCCATTCTACTCGGAAAAGACCGACACGTCATGCACTCCCTCTCCACGGTCAGTTTCGGACCACACAATGGACTAAATTCTTTACTTTAAGACCAACTTCTTCTGCCTATCTTTCTGACCATAGTATTGGCAAAGCGCTCCTGTGTCATGTTGGCAGAGATATTTCATTTCATGCTCTCAAGAGCAGTACGCGCATCGTCACTGGCCAGGATGCTACCCAAGCTCATGATCTTTCTCTCCTTTCGAATATCGATACTACTCCTATCACTATTGAAAAACATCTTTCTCTCAATTCTTGTAGTGGTACTGTCATTCTGCCCCATACCATAGTCCAACAGAATTTCCAGTCATGTGGCAATAACATTCTTGAACAGCTGGAACTCCAGGATCTCCCAATCCTCAAAGTAGAAACTTATGTCCTTCCTGCCCGTGGGTGGAGACGTTACCCTTGCAATGTGGCTCGTTTAACTTTTGACAGCTGATAACTCCCGTCCTCTGTATATGTCGCGGGACATCGGTTACAAGTTTGAAAGGTGATACCTACACCGCAACAGTGTAGAAATTGCTGGCGTTTTGGTCACCCAGCGAAATATTGCAGATCTATAGCCGAATGCCCAGTCTGGTGTGCCGACGACCATTGTAATGCATCTTGCAGTCAGCCTCCATCTTGCCTTAATTGTAATGAAGCTCACCCTTCGTACTCCCGCCGTTGCCAGGTCTACTTAAATGAACGTGAAATCCGTTGCCTCAAAGAGGCAGAAGGTCTCCCTTATGCTATGGAAGTTACTCATCTCCGCCTCCAAGGGAGACTACCCCGTGTTTCTTATTCTCATGTTTCAAAACATCCTCCCACTTCTGGGGTCCCATCTTCTGCAGCCTCCTCTGTTGTTACCCCTCCCATAGCCACTCCGACATCTAATCCTGTTGCTGTCCTTGGCTCTGACGTCCCGACTACAACTCAGTCTGTTCGCACATCTTCGCGTCCTTCCTCACAAGCCCCAGTATCGACAAGACCTCGTACAACACCTTATACCAATCGCCCCTCTGCTTCTCAGAAGTCCAAAAAATCCACATTGCTCAAATCTTCTTTGCCCCTTCCTTCCCTTCTTCCACCTCCACACTTTACCTTTCCAGTCTCTGCCTAGTTCTTCCCCTCTCTCTGTCTCTATTACAAGTGTGGAGATTCACCCTCCTCCTCGTACTATGCCTTCCACCCCCGTCCCCTCCAAGTTTCTCCCTCTTCTCCCACCTCCAGGGTTTTTTGCTTTTTTCGTCCCCCCCCAAACACTTCATCTCCAGTCCCTTACACTCTTTCGTCCCCTCTACTTTGGGAAAAGTCCATTACTGTCCCAATCTTTTCTCACCCTCCCCCTTCTACCCCCAATATGGTCTCCCCCTACATCTTTGAATTCAGAAACACTTGAAGCCATTTCAGAATATATTGCAGAGACTAAACCTTCAATGGACACTGATTCACTTCCTGTTCCTTCTCTTCTCTCTCCTCTCTCCTCCATCTTCACAACCCCATTCTTCGCAACGCTCCGTTCCTTCTCTGCTTGAACGTCTTCCAATGCCACCACACGTTGACTTTTCTAACCCCTCTAGTCCGTAGGTGCCTTTCTCTATGGATTCCTGGTATTTTCTTCATCGCCAATCATGGCCTATTTACAGTGGAATATCCGCAGCCTCAGGGGTAATTGGGGTGAGCTTCAGATGTTGCTTTCCAGGTTTTCCCCTGTTGGTGCTTGCTTACAAGAACCAAAATTACACTCAGCTGTTTTCCAACCTATCTCGGGCTATAATTTATTGTATTCAGATCCTTTCTCAGATGGGACCTTTAATGAAAGTGCCCTTCTTCTACGCAATGATGTTCCGTACTGTCAACTATTTGTCCATACCTCGCTGCATTACTCTGCAGCCCGTATCCACTTGAATAAGTGGTTTACAATATGTTCTTTATATCTCTCTCCTCGAGCATTTTCTATCCCAGACTTTGCCTTTTTTGTTTCATCCTTACCACCACCACTTCTGTTACTTGGTGATTTTAATGCCCACCATTTCCTCTGGGGGGGGGGTCTCATTGTGACTCACGTGGCATCCAGTTGGAGGCTTTTCTCTCTTCTCACCCCCTCCATGTTTTAAATACGGGTACTCCCACCCATTTTGATCCTCGTACTCATACTCTCTCTTGCATCAGTCTATCAGTCTGCTCTTCCTCCACTGCACTAGACTTCACCTGGTCTGTTCTACCGGACTTAAATGACAGCGATCATTTTCCAATCATTCTTACTTCTCCTTCATATTCACCACCTTTCCGTAGCCCTCGCTGGCAATTTGATTGGGCAAATTGGGACCTTTACTCGCAGCTCTCTGCTTTTAGTGAGGTTCCTTCTTCATCCTCCATTGATGAGCTCCTACACCTCTTCTCGACGTCAGTTTATACCTCAGCTTCTCATTCTATACCCCAAACCTCAGGCAAGCATTCTCAGAAGTGCGTGCCTTGGTGGTCACCTGCTTGTGCTCGTGTAGTACGTTTGAAACACGCTGCATGGGGCAGGTACTGATACAATAGAGCCAATGAGAAACTTCTTGATTTTAAGCAGAAGCGTGCAATCGCTCGCCGTGTCATCTGTGATGCTAAACTCACTTGCTGGAGAGACTATGTTTCCACCATCACCTCTGCTTCCTCTATGAGCGCAGTCTGGAAAAAAGTGAGGAAATTGAGTGGTAAATACTCTCCTGACCCGGCTCCTGTTCTACGGGTCGCCGGTATTGATGTAGCAAACCCTCTTGACGTTGCCATTGAAATTGGCACTCATCTGGTCTGTATTTCCCGGGGGCTCCATCTATGCCCCTCGTTTCTTTCCTCAAAGTCTGCCAGAGAGTTAGTACCCTTGGACTTTTCTTCTCTCAGAGAAGAACAGTATAATGTGCCTTTTACACTTCAGGAACTGGAGGCAACACTCTCAGCTTGCAGATCATCGGCAACTGGACCTGACGACATTCATATTCATATGTTACAACATTTACATCAGTCAGCCCTTGTAGTCCTCTTACACCTCTTCAATCTTATTTGGGCACAAGGAGTTCTTCCCCAGCTGTGGAAATCTGCCATTGTTCTCCCTTTCCGCAAGCCAGGTACTACAGGACATGATGCCTCCCACTATCGTCCCATCGCTCTTACTAGTGCAGTTTGCAAAGTGATGGAACATCTGGTAAATCGCCGTTTAATGTGGTATTTAGAGACACACAACAGTCTCTCCGCTAGTCAATATGGCTTTCGTATGGGCCGTTCTACCATAGACCCCTTACTACGCTTGGATACGTATGTTCGTAATGCCTTTGCAAATAATCACTCAGTTATTGCCATATTTTTTGACCTTGAGAAGGCATATGACACAACTTGGAGGTATAATATTTTGGCCCAAGTGCACTCCTTAGGCCTCTGAGGCAATCTACCATCCTTCCTCAAGAACTTTTTAACTGACAGACACTTCCGTGTTCGAGTCAATGTGCTTTCCCCGGACTTTGTCCAAGCTGAAGGTGTCCCTCAGGGATGTGTTCTGAGCACAACACTTTTTCTCCTTGCTATAAATGATTTGGCCTCTGTTCTTCCACCCAATATTTGGTCATCACTCTATGTTGATGACTTCGCTATTGCTTGTGCAGGCGCTGACTGTCATCTCATTGCAGTTTCTCTCCAGCATGCGGTCGACCGTGTTTCCACTTGGGCCACCAACGCATGGGTTTAAATTTTCCAGTACCAAAACTCACCAAATTACTTTCACTAGACGTCTGTCATCTCCGATCATCCTTTGTATCTCTATGGCTCTCATATCCCCGAACGTGATAGTCAGGTTTCTAGGCCTTCTCTTTGACCATAGGTTATCCTGGAAACCTAACATTACCTCTCTGAAGGTAACTTGTCACAGCCGGCTAAACCTTCCTAAAACCCTTGCTCATCTTTCCTGGGGAGCTGACCGCCGAACTCTGCTTCGCCTACATTCAGCCCTCGTTTTATCGAAACTCGATTATGGTGACCAGATTTATTCAGCGGCCTCTCCTGCTACTCTCTCTAGCCTTAACCCCATCCATCACCAAGGATTACATTTATGCCTTTGTGCTTTTCGCTCTTGCCCTTTGAGAGCCTCTATGCAGAAGCGAATGTTCCATCCTTGTCTGATCGCCGTGATGCCCATTGCCTTCGCTACTATGTACGCTCTCACGATCTCCACAATCCTTCCATTTATAGAATGGTCACCGATATTAGTAGACATTCTTTATTTGTTCGCCGCCCCTGTTTGCTCCGTCCCTTATCTCTTCGCCTACATTCGCTCTTGTCTTCCCTTCAGTTACCACCTTTATATGTTTATGTAGCATCTCACTTTTCTCTACCCCCCTGGGAAGTTCCAGCTGTTCGGGTCTGTTCTTTCTCACTGCCTTGCTCGAAAGCCCAACTGCCTACGGTGGCTTCCCGCTCTCTTTTTCTTGATCACTTCCACTCTTTCTCATGCCATCGCTGTGTACACAGATGGCTCTAAGTCTTCAGACGGTGTCGGATTCGCAGCAGTGTTTCCGGACAGCATCGTGCGAGGGCATTTACTAACTTTGGCTAGCATTTTTACTGCTGAATTGTATGCCATTCTTGCAGCACTTATTCGTATCGCATCTATGCCTGTGTCATCATTTGTGGTAGTCTCAGACTCCCTTAGTGCTCTACAGGCTGTACGAAAATTTGATACATCTCACCCCTAGTTCTCCGTATCCAACTTTGGCTATGCTGTATCTCTACCAAGCATAAAGATATTGTTTTTAGTTGGGTCCCTGGTCATGTCAACGTACAGGGCAATGAACTGGCAGACACTGCTGCGCGGTCAGCAGTACATGACCTACCAATTTCCTATAGAGGTGTTTCATTTCTGGACTATTTTGCTGCAATAGCTGCCCACCTTCACACCCGTTGGCAACAACGTTGGTCAACTCTGCTCGGTAACAAACTTCATTCTATTAAACCGAGCATAGGTTAGTGGCCGTCTTCTTGTCATCAGTGCCGTGGTTGGGAGACCACTCTCTCCCGCCTTCGCATTGGCCACTCTCGTCTTACTCATGGGTATCTCATGGAGAGAGACCCTGTTCCTCTCTGTGAGCAGTGTCAAGTTCCAGTATCGATTAGCCATATTCTGTTAAACTGCCCTCTCTATCAACGAGCACGCAGAATTTACCTCCAACGTCGTCTTCATTCTACTACTCTCTCTTTACCTTCCCTTCTTGCTGATGGACCCTCCTTTAATCCTGACTCTCTCATTGACTTCTTGACAACGACTGATTTACTCCACAAACTCTGATGATACCTTTCGCACTCCCCTCAGCCCTTTCTAGTTCAGTCTCTTGCTGCCCTTTACCCTTTCACCATCCAATGCCCCGCTGTTATCTGTAACCTATTACTCATCCATCTCCCTTTTGCCACCTGATGCCCTCGCTTCCTTCCTGCTCTGAAGCGCTGTATAGCCCTTGTGGCTTAGCACTTCTTTTTGATTATAATAATAATTTATTAACATCTAATGGACTTACTGTACCAAATTTTTCTTTCTATAGCATTCTCCGATTGATATCTCTTCACTACAGTAACACATCGCTACACGACATTACTGAGCAGACGTGTTATCATTCAAGTGTGTTACTTATCACTTTGCTTTGTATTCTATTTACACTGCAGTACTTTCAAACACTACATGTTGTAAACAGTTTCCTTAGGAAGTCTTCATCAGTTTTATTTCATTTCTGTTTTATATTCATTTAACCACTGTACTTTTATAGGCTTGTATTTTCCTGTAAAGACATTTTTTCATAAAATCCTCTTTCTGATTTCCATGTTAATCTATATCTTTTATACAGTGCCTGTAAAAAATAATCCAGACCTCTCCTTTATTAGTACAAAAACTTAAAAAAATGATATAAACATTATAGAACAAAAACTGTAATACTTGGTACCTACATTAGTATTTTGTTGTCTCCCTTGGCCTTGATGACCATTTGAAGCTGTTGGGGCATACTTACATGCAGATTCCTGAAGTAGTCAGTGAATAAGTAGTTGACCTAAATGTCCTTGATCTCTTGATGCAGACATGACATGGATGAAATGTGGCAGCATTCCATCTTCTTTTTCATGATAGTCCAGGTATTCTAAATAGGATTGAGGTCTGGACTATTCCTGGCTATTGTAAAACCTCTGTTTTTCTCAGCAAGCCATTTGCTTACCTTATTTACCTTGTGATGGGGGCTATCATTCATAAAGGTGATGCAGCTGTGAATTTCAAAAATATTCAGCAGGTGGTCCTCAAGAAGTGATGTAGCAGTCAGCATTTATTGTAACATTTCAAGTAAATCACAAAAGCAACTCCAGACCATGATGGATTGTGGGTGCTTTACTTATGGGCCTCTGGGAAGCTCAGGGCAATGAAGCAGACTCAGCTGCATGATGCGCTATTCACGGCCTGCCAATTTCCCACAGGGGGATACCTTTCTTAGACCATTTTTTGGTACTCTCAACTGCTCTATAGTTGGTGGCAACAGTGTTGGTTGGAGTTAGAGCACAACAAATTATTTTCCATCATCACACTTGTTTTTAGAGCCATTTTTCCATCCCTGTCAGGTATGGGGGAACTATGCTTGCACAATTACAAACCAGAAACACATGGATATCACATAGAGAGATGCCCACCTTGCAGTGAACCCTGCCAAACTGAGCTATTGTTTCACCATATCTTAATAGACTGTTCTGTCTGTCAGCACCCAGAATTCACTTCTGACATCTGCAGTGTACTAACATGCTTGCTAACTGAGCCACCCCCTCACTTAAAGTCCCACCTTTCGAGCAGGCTTTTTAATTTTTTAAACAGAAAGTAACTTGTGTGCCAACCACCTGATGTTAATTGTATACCTACCAACACTACTAACCTTCACCCTTACACATCACACTACAGTGCTGCATCACCCATATGAGTTTAGCGCTTGTTTTAATATATTTAAAACAATATAATAATAAAAGTAAATCCTTGCATAGCCTGCTACAAAGCACAATATACGGTACTTTTTTGGGGAGAAAAATTTCATGATTCCTAAGATTTTCTTTTTTCTTTTGTGTAGACACCTGGTAAGAAGAGTGAAGAGGAGCTGCAGGAGGAGGAGGAACTGCAGCTGGCTATTGCACTCTCCCGCTCAGAGGCTGAGAACAAGGAAAAGGAGGTAAGAGGATTTAAAATGTACAAATATCTGTAAAGATTATTATTATCAAAAGGAAGTGCTAAATCTGTAAAGATAAAACTTAATTTTATTCAGTAATACGTATTCCTGGAACAGAACAGTCAGATTATGTTGTCAAAAATACAACATGGCTGTAATTGTTGAGGCAGTGTGTATCAGGTTATGCTTGTATATATAGTTTTTAATTTGAAATAAAATTAACAATTTTAATATTGCATTTTGTGCTTTCTGGTGATATTACATAATTCAAGGCTTTTCAATAGTCAGCTGTAAGTATTATATTTGGGTGAGAACTTTGGGTAGCTTTAAATATAGGCTGGATAGGTTATATATAAGTAGGTGTGGGTGGGTGCAGTAGGTCTACTTCAGAGTGCAGTTATCCTTTGAAGTTATGTCCTCCCCACTCTCCTTTTCCTCCTTCCCCCCTCCTTATCTTGCTGCTGCTTCTCCTGCTGCTCATTATCCTCTTCCTCCTCCTGCTGTTGCTGCTGCTCCTGCTGCTGGTGTTGCTGCTGCTCCTTCTGCTGCTGTTGCTGCTGCTCCTTCTCCTTCTTCTCCTCCTCCTCCTACTGCTGCTGCTCCTTCTCCTTCTTCTCCTCCTCCTCCTACTGCTGCTGCTCCTTCTCCTTCTTCTCCTCCTCCTCCTACTGCTGCTGCTCTGCATCTCTTCCTCCACAGCTTGTTTTGTTTGTATAAGTGGATGCACACGTACGTATGAGGTGCCAGGAATGTATGTACATGTACGTATGAGGGTCCGGTAGTGTACATACATGTATGTATAAGGGTCCAGGAGTGTACGTGTGTGTACGTATGAGAAAGAGAGAGGGGCCAGAAGTGTACATATGTGTATGTATGGGCCAATAGGCCTGTTGCAGTGGGTATGGGCCATTAAGCCTGTTGCAGTGTTCCTCCTTTCTCATGTTATGTTCTTTTGTATGTGTATGTATGAGAGGCCAGGAGTGTATGTATGGGGGATGAGGACTGTATGTATGGGAGACGAGGAGTGTATGTATGTGTATATATGAGGAGCCAGGAGTGTATGTATGTGTATATATGAGGAGCCAGGAGTGTATGTATGAGAGGCCAGGAGTGTATTAATGAGGGGCCAGGAGTGTACATATGTATATGTATGAGCAATACATAAAGGTGGCAACCCCACAGATGTAAACAACTATAAGCCAATGTCAAACTTACAATTGCTATCCAAACTCTTCGAGAAACACGTGCACAAAAGGTATGTATTCGTTTATAACAGCACAAAGCATACTCAACCTTGCCAATTTGGCTTCAGAAAAATAAAAGCACAATCAATGCAATTGTAAAAATGCTAGATCTGCTTTACACAGCGGTGGAAAATAAGGAATATCCATTAGGACTTTTTATTGACCTAAGAAAAGCTTTTGACACAGTAGACCATGACATCCTACTCCACAAACTTGACCATTATGGTATAAGAGGCCTATGCACTTGCATATTTCAAATCCTACCTTACTAATAGGTATCAGTATGTCACCATTAAAGACACAACCTCATCAACACGGCCACTTGATACTGGAGTACCACAGGCAAGTGTCCTTGGTCCCCTGCTCTTCCTCTTATACATCAGTGATCTTCCCAGCGTATCACAACATCTGACACGACTTATGTCATCTCCCACCCAAATCTTGCCACACTCGACACAATTGTTAATGAGGAGCTACAAAAAATATCTACTTGGATGACAGCCAATAAACTTACACTTAACACTGACAAAACCTTCTATATTGTTTGGTAACAGAGCAGGTGTTGCACAACTTAACATTAAGATCAATAGCACTCTTATTGCCAAACATATTGAGGGCAAATTCCTAGGCCTGCACTTCAACAGTAACCTGAATTTCAGCACCCATATCGAACACAGAACAAGGAAAAAAGTATCCAAAACGGTTGGGATCCTCTCTAAGATACGTTACTACGTGCCACAATCAGCCCTTCTCACACTATACTATTCACTCATCTATCCTTGCCTTACCTATGCTATTTGTGCTTGGGGATCAACTGCAGCAACACACCTAAAGCCAATAATAACCCAACAAAAAGCCGCAGTAAGAATAATCTCATCCAGTCCCAGGCAGCACTCCCCCCCCCCCACACACACAGACTGTTCAACTGCCTCCCAGCATACATAAGGGGGATTACCAACAGACCCCTGGCAGTCTTCAAGCTGGCACTGGACAAGCACCTAAAGTCGGTTCCTGACCAGCCGCGCTGTGGCTCGTACGTTGGTTTGTGTGCAGCCAGCAGCAACAGCCTGGTTGATCAGGCTCTGATCCACCAGGAGGCCTGGTCACAGACCGGGCTGCAGGGGCGTTGACCCCCGGAACTCTCTCCAGGTAAACTCCAGGTACTGTACAGAACATCCACACTTACTACTGTGCAACCTACATTTACAGAACCTTAAATTCCAATATTAACCCTGAACTATAACACATTCTTGATAGTTGTGACAGGACCCACAGGCATAACACCAGGCACAAAAATCGCTATAACATTCCCCGTGTCCGGCTAAACCTATACAAAAATTCAGTGTATGTAAAAGGACCTAAAATCTGGAACACCCTACCTGAAAACTCTAGAACTGCAGACACTATCATCACTTTCAAAACTACCGTTAGAAAGCATCTCCCTGACACACCCAACCGTCAGCTAACTATATGAAAACCACCTATTCTCTTGTATCATACACACACAAAAAACAACCTGGACCTCCCCTCGATGTCTGATTCCCCACAATTCACACTTACACTCACCCAATTGACTTTAAACATTGAAATACGTAATAAAACTATTACCTAATGAATCTAAAACTAGTCATAAGTTTGCCTGTGATACTTCAATATAGGAGCTTCAATAGAAACTATGTATCGAACCAAGACAAAACCATTCACATCGCTAAATTTACGAACTGTAATGCAGTTACTTAGACTTAATATCAACATGCTCCATAAACTGTACCAATACAGAGTATTGAATTCATCTTAGTCTGCCCGAAATGCCCAGTTATGCTAGGTGTGATAGTGGCCCTCTCTGTAATTAGTATTTTATAATATGTAAACCACACAATATCCTATAAAATGTAAACCCCGCATTGTAATCTTTATAGAGAATAAAACTTGATTGGTTGATGTGTGAGGGGCCAGGAGTGCATGTACGTGTACGTATGAGGGGCCAAGAGTGCATGTACGTGTGCGTATGAGGGTCTAGGTGTACGTATGTTTACGTGTGGGGGCCCTCAAATTCAAATTCAAATTCAAAGTTTATTCTCTATAAGGATTACAATGCTGGGTTTACAGAAATTTGGTTATTGTTTGGTTTACATGTAGTAAAATTGTGATTACAGAGTGTACCACTAGAACGCTTAGCATGGCTAGGCATTTCCGGCATACTTAGTTTTATTCTTAATTGTAAAATATTACAAATTATGAGGTAAGTTGGTATTATGGCTAAGTGACTAAATACTAGTTTATGAGTTTAGCAATGTGAATGCTTTTGTATTGGCACAGTATATAGTTTCAGTATTGGAGTATCACAGGATTCATTATTTTAAGACTGAGATTAATATTTCTGTTTATGGTCAAATGAGTGAGCGAGTGTAAGTGTGAACCACCAGGTGGTATTCGTGTAGTTAGTTGACGGGGTGTATCAGGAAGGTTCCTTGATGTTGGTGAGGGGAATTGGATCTGTGCTCCAGTTCCCCGAATTAAGCCTGAATACCTTCCACATCCCCCCCCCCCCAGGCGCTGTATAATCCTCCGGGTTTAGCGCTTCCCCCTTGATTATAATTATAATAATAATAATAATACGTGTGGGGGTCCAGGGATGTACATATGTTTCCGTATGAGGGGTCCAGGAGTGTATGTACGTATGTGTAAGAGGGGCCAGGAGTGTACGTATGTGTACATATGAAGGAGCAGGAGTGTACGTATGAGGGTCCAGGAGTGGACGCACATGTGACTCACTGTCAAGTGATAACCACAAGTTTGCCTGGTCTTATTTTAGCGATCAGCAGCCTCCACACTGCCACTGTCAGTCTAGCCGGTGGTCAGTGTGTGTGTGTGTGTGTCAGGTAACAATACAACATAACACAGCGTTTACAAACTTTTACTCTATAACGAGGAAAACACGTACGAAGTGTAATTATATTCCTGCCAAATGCATCCATGTGTGGAGACGTTGTTTACAGAGCTTGTGGGTCAGCTGGTGTCTTGACATCGTCTTTTAAGAAACCTCTAAGTAAACTTACACGCACGGGGAAGAAGACTGTGTTATTTTTAGATCATCTGTGCTTAGCTTGTATCTGTGGCAAAAGTTACGGTGTTAATATGAAGCCATATTTGCTGGTTGCTCGTCATAAGTGAGTGTGGGTAAAGTATTTTCTGTGATGGACTTTGTTGAATGTTAGTGTGTCAGGTGTGAAGGTAGCCCCTCTCTATTTCTCTCTTATTCCTTCACTAATGTGATTATTATAAACACTGATGATCAGTAACCTCAGTAAGTCAAAAATAAAAGTCACTTCGTCTGATTTGTTTGTTTGACTTTTTTTTGGTTATCCTGGGTAATGTACACTATAAGTAAGTTTATTTAGGTACAGGTATACCTAAATACAGTTACAGATTATCATACATAGCAGCATATGTGTAGATTACCTAGGATAACCCAAAAAAGTCAATGTGACTTATTTCCATTGGGGTCCTTCCGATAAGTATTATTTATATTGAAAAGTTAAAATGGGTAAGTAATTTAACTATGTGGAAAGTACTTATAATGAAAGGAGTTATACTATGGGTAAGGTAAAATCAGTTATTTAAATTAACATTAAAGATAGGATCAGATCACAGCACATGTATGTTAGATATACAAGAAATCACTCTCCTTCCTTTCTGTGGCCATATTCATTAGCTCTCTTCTTCAACTGGCTCATGCTGTGACACTTTGACATGTGCAGGTAATCTATGTACTTGTAATAAAGTTGGTAGAATTACTGACAATATGTAAAGTAAAAGGACACAAGTGCAACTAATGTGACATTTTATTGTGGCAACGTTTTGCTCTCCAGGAGCTTTATCAAGCCATAATGGCTTGATAAAGCTCCTGGAGAGTGAAACGTTGCCACAATAAAATGTCACATTAGTTGCACTTGTGTCCTTTTACTTTACAATCTATGTACTTGTGTGTACCTGTGCCTAAATAAACTTAGTGTGACTGTATTTTCACAGGGATCCCTGTAGGTAGTTTTTAAGTTTAAACTACAGTAAAGTAGTCAGGTGGCCCAGTGGCTAATGTGTTGGTCTGGAGTTTTACGACTTGTTAACTGCGAATTCAAGCCCCACCTATGGTATGGTATGCCTTTTGTATTTGACACCAGTTTGCTTCATCAGTCATAACTGCCAATGTTCTTTCATCAACATCTCCACCTTGCCTCCTTCCCTTCAGTCTCTCTCCCCTCCACCATACAGTGCTGTAAGACCCTTATGGGTTTAGTACTTTCCATGAATATAGCAAAAATGCATAGCCATAATTGTTAGTTTAGCTGAGCTGGCCACAGGATGCAAAACATATTGGGATCACTTGCAGCTACACCAAGATGGTTAAATTTAAATTAGTTACCAGGCACAGCACTTATGAAATAGTATTCAATGGTATTACAGTACAGTATAACTAATTTGTATTCAGAAATTAATAGTTTTGCATATACTTTAGTGATAACCAGTACGTATACTGAAGTGACTAATGACTTAACCTAGGATATCCCTATAAATCATTAAAAGGATTCATATCCACTGGGGCTTTATTTAGACATACTGAATATGTAAGTCAGTAATTTATAATAATTTTCCTTGTATTATTCCTGACATAATAGATATAAATAAAATTAGTGACAAATATTAATTTTAAGGTGATTTGTTTGTTTATTCAGGTCAGCATCATAAAATGTTTACAATGTGGTACAATACATTAAGTACACTAATCTGTATTATTTGTATCATTATTGTGTACTTATTATACTGTAAATATACAAGTGTCATTATGTCAACTTTATCTGGAATGTTACTACAATTTTTTAATTAAAAGGATTTTTTTCATTCGGGTACCTTTGATGTGTATCTCATTTATATGTAATATTTGTGCAGTGCTGTATATCAGTCTTAACATACATAGGTGTTATTCTTCAAAGGCAGTTTAAAACTGTTATAAAACAAATAGGAATACTGAATGTCTCTTAATTGCTTTTGAAAGAAATGTAATAGAGTACTGCCTGAAGATTATGAAATTTGAGTTCTACAGTACCAGGAGGTGCTGTATTATTAAAAATTTAATTTAACCATTGTGCTTGCTTACATGCAGTACAGTGTATATATTTTTTAGATCTGGCCAATAAGTACATTATACAGTGGTACCTCGGAATACGAACAGCTCCCAACTCGAACAATTATGTAAGTGTATTTTTGTAATTGTATTTTTGGAAGTCTGAAATGGATTACTCTAATTTACATTATTCCTTATGGGAACAAATTCGTTTGGTATCAGCATTTGAACAGCCTTCTGGAATCAATCAATTTCGTATCCCGAGGTACCACTGTATAAAGTATGTGGAAAACTATGTGGACAGTCTTGCCTGGTATATTGTATCCATAATTTTTTATTTGACAGGTCATATATCATATTTTGTAAATTCAACAATATGATTTTATTAACCTTTTGACTGTCGCAACTCCAAATCCTGAAGTGTCTCCTGGTGTTGCAAAATTTTTGGGAAAAAAAAAAGCTTTTTCTCATGAAATGATAGAGAATCTTTTCCCGATGATAATGACATCAAAAGTACGAAATTTGATGGAAAACTTACAGAATTACGCTCTCGCGAAGTTAGCGACCTTGGTGACATTTACACCGGCGATTTTACTCACTTTGAGTCCTATTTTCGGCCAATTCTATTGTTCCAGTCCACCAAATTCATAGCTATTTCTTTAGAACTCCATTTGTTCTATCGATTGACTACAAGAAACTGCCCATTTACCGATTTCAGCTACCCAATAAAGTGGTCAGAAATTGGCAATTTGGCCAATTTCATGCAAACTAAAAAATGTCAATTTCAAAATAGGGTCCAGGATGAACAGTGCAGACATTCCTGGCACTAAAGTAACATTTTCTCTGTTCATCAGTCATGTCTCCAGGTGCCTGTTATAATACTCTTGCTTTCTATTTTGAATTTTTATTCACACAAAAAATAGAAGATTTACTGTTATGCAGACTACTGCAATATTGTAATAATTGTATAAATAACATCAACCCATTCGTGACTGCCTATTAGAATGGCTAGTTGGACATTTATTGGACAATGACGTCATTTGTTTACTCTTGAACATCGGCAAAAATCGAACATTTCTGCCACTTTGAGCTCCATTTCAAGATCCTTTTCATAGTAAAACCAGTCAAAACCACTTCTATTTCTATATGTTTTCCATTCTATCAAATGAGACCAAGAAAACAAGAATACAACCAGTAAACACCATATGAAAATACACTTCAAATTTGGCGTTTTAATCCAAAAATATGGCCGGAATTTTTTTTTCTCGTTATGCACTGCGTGCTGCAGGAATTTTTTTATACTGTGCACACTGACCACACAGACCCATTCTCTCACATGTGGGCCTACCAGCTTTCTCCTGCTTGATTTGAAGCCGCTAGAATTTTTGAGTATGTATACGTATATCAAACACATTGACTTGTAAGATGTATATATATGACCAAAACAGTCAAAGGGTTCATACAAGTATGATTTTGCAGAAACTTCGTGCAACTTCTAGTTTGTTGGGTGGTAATTGGCGGCAGCCTTCACCTGCACCAGCTTCCCCAGCTCCGCAAAATTCACAGGACAAGGAAGATATGGATCCTGAACTGGCTCGGTTAGTTTTCACCATTTTTTGTTCATTTTTGCAAATTATTTAACAAAATATTTAGAGAGATCCTGTCAGGTACGGTAGAAAGAGGAATGTGACTAGGTGATGACGGGGCTCAATGCTACTAAATCTCAAACTGAATAACCCTCAACCTCCAAATCACAGGGTTCAGTCTCTGACAAATCTCTTGAAGCTTGCTCATGTGACAAGTAGCATGAAGAAAAAAAGTAAGCCCAAATATGCCATGACAGACTTTTGCCAAGTCTAAACCTGCACTACAAAACTTTATGCTCTGAAAGGGTACAAAGCTTGGAGAAAAGCCAAGTAAAAATATGGACAACAAAGTGGAAAGTTGTTACTTGTTTATTCAGAGGTACAATTATACCAACATTAGGGATTTGATCACACATGTGGAAAAGATGCACCACCATACAAGAGTGGCCTATTCACAGACAGGCCAATGTGATATCTAACTTATATGTAAGGTGGTGTGCCCATGTGTAGGTATAATACTGTAGGACTGCTCAGAGCCCACCACTAATACTTGTAAGGTAAACTACAACCAAATGTCCTTCCAGACCCAGTAAGGAACTCATCATAGCCCTGGGTTTTTGTACAATACCAAGGCCACCCCCAGTTTGAAATTTTTTTGTTGAAGCAAAGTGAGGGGCTCTTGATCCAATGAACTGGGCTGATCTTCCCTTGAATCATACCGTAATGCCTCCCATTTCTCAAATACTCTATGACCCTTATGGGTTTAGTGCTTTTTGCTTATTAAAATAGCTTCATTGCATTTCAAAGTGGGCCAGACTATGTAAATGCAGCCTCTCCTTACTTAGCGATGTACTTGTTTACTGACGACTCGGACTTACGACAGGCTCTCTGACCAGTATGCATACCCAAATAGTGTATGTTAGAGCTGATTTCCTCTATTCTCTTTATTAGAATATACAGTACTACTGTATAAACATTTAAAAATACAGTGGACCCCCGGTTAACGATATTTTTTCACTCCAGAAGTATGTTCAGGTGCCAGTACTGACCGAATTTGTTCCCATAAGAAATATTGTGAAGTAGATTAGTCCATTTCAGACCCCCAAACATACACATACAAACGCACTTACATAAATACACTTACATAATTGGTCACATTCGGAGGTAATCGTTATGCGGGGGTCCACTGTATATCAGAAATGTTATAAATGGTGCAAAGGTGACATTTAAAATGCAGTGGACCCTCGGTTATCGGCTGTTCCTTTTATCGGCCAACTCGGTGATTGGCCATTATTTCGGTGATTGGCCGTTTTGGACGCGTCTGTCCATCGGCTGGGGCCACTTGTGTGTCAGTTTGTCTGTCTTTCGGTGTGTGGTAAAGAAACTGAGGAACACCGTGGAATTTAAGTGTGAGGTGTAGCAGGCATACAGGGATTGTAGCAGGTATGTAGAGAGTGTAGCAGGGATGCAGGAAGTGTAGCAGGCATGCAGGAAGTGTAGCAGGCATGCAGTGAATGTAACAGGCATACAGGGAGTGTAGCAGACATGCAGGAAGTGTAACAGGCATGCAAGGAGTATAACTGGCATGCAGGAAGTATAGCAGGCATGCTGGGAGTGTAGCAGACATGCAAGAAGCATAGCAGGCATGCAGGAAGTGTAGCAGGCATTCCAGAAGCCAGCATTAGTCTTCATTAAAGGTATGTAATACTGATTTAATTGTTAAAATTATTTTTTAGTGAATATTTTTGTCTAGAATGGATTAATTGTAATTACATTAATTCTTATGGGAAATATTATTTCGGTTTTTGGCCATTTCGGTTTTAGGCCGAGCTTCTGGAATGGATTACAGCTGATAACTGAGGGTCCACTGTAATATCTAAGATGGTTGACATAAACCCACTACCATTATAGTATGCTCCTCACTTAGCGACGAATTTGTTTACTGACGTTATCTTAGGAAAGGAACTCCGTCGTTAAGGGGGGAGAGGCTGTGCTAAGAATCCTATAGAGAGACTGCTCTTCACCCTGCTACTTACCCGGTAGTAGGTAATAAATACACAGTAATTGAAAATTTTTAACTTTTTTATTATTTTGGATGTAATAAATTAGTATTAATCATAAGGATTTTTCTTTACATCCAAGCTGACAAAAATGTTATCTAGTATTTTTTTTAAATATGTACATCTTTAACTGTAATTTTTTTAATTATAGTGATTTGATTTAAGAAATGCTTATTTAAATAGCTGTGCTGTAATTTAGCTTCAACAAACTATTGAGTAAAGGCTTGCATTCCTACTTTAATAGTTACCTGAACCGGTCTTACTGGGAGCAGCAGCAGCAACAGCAGCATCAGCATCCCATACCTCAACCACAGAAGCATGCACAGCAGCTGGTTGACTCAGGCCGTACCCTTTCCCCAACACAACCATCAGCTCCCACCACCGGTAACAAGATGTTACTCTCACCATCGAAACTAGAGCCAATGAAGATGATGGAGAACTACCAAAATGGAGAGACTGAGGAAGTGGACGAGTTTGTGTCCACTTTACGCACTCAGTTGGAGATATTTGTCAATCGAATGAAGAGCAACCAAAGCCGTGGGAGACCCATAGCTAATGACACTTCAGTTCAAACCCTCTTTATGAACATTACAGCCATGCATGCTCAACTTCTGAAATACATACACCAGCAGGATGACAAAAGAGGTCAGTTCAAATTAAGTTTTTATTTCTTTATTGTGTATAAAATAATTAGTGAAATTTGAAAGAGTGAGCATATACATATGTTTATTTACTGCACTACACTACACTGTATAGAGTACATGAGAAAGGTATTGGAAGATTTTGTGGTCTTTTAAAAGGATTATCTGCTAAGGAAGCTAAACCACTGTCTATAGGAAAGGTCAGAATTCTTGGTAGTAAAGTGGAAGGCTGCTCCTTCCCTCCTGTCCCATCATAGTGCCAATATGAAAGTGGGTGAAAAGGAATAAAATATTTGTTATTATACCATATTTGAATGCGGAGATTGGGTAACAAGGGTGGAACTGCAACTGAGATATAACATTTTTACTACTGCTACTATTACAACTGCACCACATTTTTATTTTAAGCCTACTTAAATCTGCTGTAAGATATTGATTTCTAAAAATATTCCCAATGGTAATAATTGCTTTTTGTTAGAAGGCTCTGGCCAGAAATTATTAATGCTTGACAGTTAGATGACTGTTGTCAGGCTCTGACTTGGGAATGTATATGCTTAACAAATGTAATACTAATAAGCAATTCATCAAATAATAATATAGACAATATTAAGAGGATTACACTAGGTAAAGGTATATCAAAGGTAAGGATATATACAGGAGAAGGGGTTACTAGCCCCTTGCTCCTGGCATTTTAGTCACCTCTTACAACACGCATGGCTTACAGAGGAAGAATTCTGTTCCACTTCCCCATGCAGGTAAGAGGAAATAAACAAGAACAAGAACTAGAAAGAAAATACAGTGGACCCTCAACCAGCGATATTAATCCGTTCCTGAGAGCTCATCGTTAATCAAAATAATCGTTAGTCAAGTTAATTTTCCCCATAAGAAATAATGGAAATCAAATTAATCCGTGCAAGACACCCCAAAGTATTGAAAAAAAAAATTTTTACCACATGAAATATTAATTTTAATACACACAAACTGAAGAAGACATGCACAGTTATATGACACTTACCTTTATTGAAGATCTGGTGATGATTGATGGGATGGGAGGAGGGGAGACCATTGATCTTGTTAAGTGTTTAGAAGGGGAATCCCCTTCCATTAGCACTTGAGGCAGCAAGTCTTTTTCTGGGGTTACTTCCCTTGTTCTTTTAATGCCACTAGGACCAGCTTCAGAGTCACTGGACTTCTGTCGCACAACATATCTGTCCATAGAGGCCTGTACCTCTCGTTCCTTTATCCTAAAGTGTTTCACAACATTGCCAATGTAATAGTCACCAGCACGGCTTGCAATAGCTGTGTGAGGGTGATTTTCATCAAAAAAGGTTTGCACTTTAAGCCACATTGCACACATTTCCTTAATCTTTGAAGTAGGCAACTTCTTCAATTTCTCTCTCCCCTCCTCCGAAGCAGTTTCCTCAGGTGTGGCCTCTTACTGTTGAAGATGATCTAGCAGCTCATCAGTGGTTAGTTCTTCATTGTCCTCCTCCACCAACTCTTCCACATCCTCCCCACTAACCTCACCAATATGAGCACTAGTTCCAGGCATTTTTTCCTGTTCACCTGGGTGTTAGTCAACTGTTGTGGGTCACATCCTGGGGGACAAGATTAAGGACCCCCAATGGAAATAAGTTAGACAGTCCTCGATGATGCACTGACTTTCTTGGGTTATCCTGGGTGGCTAACCCTCCGAGGTTAATCGTTTCTTGGTAATTGTTTCACGTTAAGCCACACCAACAACACTCTCTCCACATCTTCGAGTAATACAGCTGATTGTGGTGCAGCAACAACAACAGCTGACTGTGGTGCAGCAGCAGCTGCACCTTTGGCAAGAACAGCTTCCTTGATTGCCGTTTTCTTACCCACAATAGTAGCGATGGTTGATTGGGGTTTATTATACAACCTGACCAGCTCAGAGACACGCACTCCACTTTCATACTTAGCAGTGATCTCTTTCTTCATCTCCGTAGTAATTCTCACCCTTCTTGCTGTAGGGTTGGCACTAGAAGCTTTCTTGGGGCCCATGGTGACTTATTTTGCAGGTGCAATCACTACAAAGGCTGTGATAATATGAAATGTTCCAATTGTTGTATGTTTGGAAGCGACTGCGGTGGCTGGCTGGCTTGTAAACACTGACACCCAAGGGACAAGTGAGGCACGCTCAGGCCAAAGTGGACGCGTATGGTACGGAACGAATAGCACTGGTCGGGTTTTTAAGCGCTAGTTGAGGCAAAAATTTTGCGTTTAAATGTATCACTAGTCAGATTTATCGTTAATCGATGCCATCGCTGGTTTAGGGTCCACTGTTGAAGAAAACTCAGAAGGGTGTGTATAAATATGTTTGTACATGTATGCATAGTGTGACCTAAGCGTAAGTAGAAGTAGCAAGACGTACCTGAAATCTTGCATGTGTATGAGACAGAGAAAAGACACCAGCAATCCTACCATCATGTAAAACAATTACAGGCTTCCGTTTTACACTCACTTGGCAGGACGGTAGTACCTCCCTGGGCGGTTGCTGTCTACCAACCTACTACCTAGTAGTTAGGGGATTTATAGAAAAAATTAGTAGCACATAAAATGTTAAGCTAGAAGATAACCAGTAATTAATAAGGGTGGTTATGGGCCATATTTTTACAATAATTTTTTTTAGTGCATTAGTACAGTATTTTGGTATTGCCAGGGTTATTGATTTTGAAAAAAACAGAATAGATAACTTTAACCATTTGACTGTCGCGGCCGTGTATATACGTCTTACGAGGTACCGTGTTTGACGTATATATACTCATAAATTCTAGTGGCTTCAAATCAAGAAGGAGAAAGCTGATAGGCCCACATGTGAGAGAATGGGTCTGTGTGGTCAGTGTGCACCATATAAAAAAAATCCTGGAGAACACAGTGCATAATTAGAAAAAAAAAAACTCCGACCATTTTTTTTTAATTAACCCTTTGACTGTCGCGGCTGTATATATACGACTTACGAGGTACCGTGTTTGACGTATATATACTCATAAATTCTAGCGGCTTCAAATCAAGCAGGAGAAAGCTGGTAGGCCCACATGTGAGAGAATGGGTCTGTGTGGTCAGTGTGCACCATAAAAAAAAAATCCTGGAGCACGCAGTGCATAATGAGAAAAAAAAAAAAACTGACCGTTTTTTTTAATTAAAATGCCGACTTTGTGGTCTATTTTCATATAGTATTTATGGTTGTACTCTCGTTTTCTTGGTCTCATTTGATAGAATGGATAACATGTTATAGAAATAGTGGTGATTTTGATTGATTTTGCTATAAAAAGAACCTAGAAATGGAGCTCAAAGTAGGGGAAATGTTTGATTTTTGCCAATGTTCAAAAGTAAACAAATGATGCCATTGTCCAATAAATGTCCAACTAGCCATTCTAATATGCAGTCATGAATGGGTTGATGTTATTTATACAATTATTACAGTATTGCAGTAGTCTGCATAATAGTAAGTCTTCTATTTTTTGTTTGAATAAAAATTCAAAATAGAAAGCAAGAGTAATATCAGAGGGGCCTGGAGACGTGACTGATGAACAAAGAAAATGTTATTTTAGAGCCAGGAATGTCTGCATTGTTCATTCTGGACCTTATTTTGAAATTGTCATATTTTTTAGTTTTCGTGAAATTGGCCAAATTGCAAATTTCTGACCACATTATTAGGTAGTTGAAATCGGTAAATGGGCAGTTTCTTGTACTCAATCGATAGAAAAAATGGAGTTCTAAAGAAATAGCTATGAGTTTGGTTTACTGGAACAATGGAATTAGCCGAATTTGCCGATTTGTAAATATCGCCGAGGTCGCTAACTTCGCGAGACCGTAATTCCGTCAGTTTTCTATCAAGTTTCGTTTTTTTGGTGTCATTACAATCCAGGAGACACCTCAGGATCGGGGGTTGCGACAGTCAAGGGGTTAACCAGACAAGAAAGATTAATAAACATTAATCATGTTTAAACAGTGGCATTAGTATTTGATGCTGGAAGCATAGTTATTTTTGTTAATTGCTTTGAGCTTTGAAATGTTTAGTACAACAAACAGTATTTACTTCTAGTGAATTTTGAACGACTTCAAGACAAAATTTCTCAAGTTCGTGATGCTCGAGCAGCCTTAGAAGCTCTTCGAGAAGAACACCGTGACCGTGTGAGACGTGAAAGAGAGGAGCAGGAACGCTTGAGGTAAATAAATACCATAATTGTTGATTATTTTTTTTTCAACAAGTTGGCCATCTCCCACCAAGGCAGGGTGACCCAAAAAGAAAGAAAATCCCCAAAAAGAAAATACTTTCATCATTCAACAATTTCACCTCACTCATACATAATCACTCTTTGCAGAGGCACCAAGATACAACAGTTTAGAAGCATATATAAAGATATATAACATATCCCTCCAAACTGCCAATATCCCAAACCCCTCCTTTAAAATGCAGGCATTATACTTCCCATTTCCAGTACTTAAGTTCCGTTATATAAAAATAGCTGGTTTCCCTGAATCTCTTACTAAATATTACCCTGCTCACACTCCAACAGCTCGTCAGGTCCCAATAACCATTCGTCTCCATTCACTCCTATCTAACACGCTCACGCACGCTTACTGGAAGTCCAAGCCTCTCGCCCACAAAACCACCTTTACCGTCTCCCTCCAACCTTTTCGAGGATGACCCCTACCCTGCTTTCCTTCCCCTACAGATTTATATGCTCTCCATGTCATTCTGTTAGGTAGGTTGGTAGACAGCAACTACCCAGGGAGGTACTACCGTCCTGCCAAGTGAGTGTAAAAAGGAAGCCTGCATTTGTTTTACATGATGGTAGGATTGCTGCTGTCTTTTTCTTTCTGATAAACATACAAGATTTCAGATACGTCTTCCTACTTCTACTTAGGTCACACTTTACATACATGTACACATTTATGTATACACACACATATCTGAGTTTTCTTAGATTTTGTCTTAATAGTTCTTTTTCTTATTGCTTTTCCTTGAATAATGGGCTATTAACCCCTTTTCCCGTATGGCCTACTAAGAAGAAAACTGTCAGTGGTATGTTTGAATAATTGTTGATGTATGAAAAAAAATCGAGCTATCTTGTAGAAAGAATTGACAGTTTTTCTTAAATTTCTTTTCTGTGATAATGCATAAGAAAAATAAAATGGACCAGAAGTTTATATTTTCTTGTTTTTAGAGAAAATAAAGAATTGGAGGTAAAGTTAATAGTAATTTATGGTTTTACACTGTTGGTCAGATGCTGAACTTCAATAAATATTTTTGGAGAATTAAGATCAATAGGGAAAGAATCTCCAAAATTCTCGGATGCAGAGTTCAGATTTTTAGTGGGTAGATTAATATAGTACAGTGGACCCCCGCTTAACGATCACCTCCCAATGCGACCAATTATGTAAGTGTATTTATGTAAGTGCGTTTGTACATGTATGTTTGGGGGTCTGAAATGGACTAATCTACTTCACAATATTCCTTATGGGAATAAATTCGGTCAGTACTGGCACCTGAACATACTTCTGGAATGAAAAAATATCGTTAACCGGGGGTCCACTGTACTGTATATGTTTTTTACGATTTTACCCCAGGAATAGAACATACAGTACAACATAGTTATGAATTAAATGGGAGCAGACTGGCATATTACTTATCTAAAATAGTCTATAATACTGGAAAAACTTAAAAAAAAAAAAAAAAAAAGGTGGTACTGTATAATACTACTACAAAATTACATCCTTTGAATTCCTTAGTCTCTACTGATGGTAATTTGATAATGACAAATACAAGTTTTTTTTGTTTCCTGTAATTCCAGATACTTTTGTCATATCATTTGATGCTTTATGACACTTCAGTGCAATTAATTTTACATCCAAACATCCTCGCTGTGAATTATTGTAATTTTGGATGCCAATTTCATGAACCAAGAAATTTGTAGCTTTCTGTGAATGTGCCAAACATTGCACAGCATTTACTTCTGGGAGGAGGGGATTTATAAAAGTAACTTTCATCATTTTCTTTAAAGCCTTAGATATTGCTAAAAAGAAAAGATGCTATTCTGTTACTGTTAATTTAAACAGGAAACTCTTCATAAGTTTGCTACCATTCATATTTGGATACTTGGTGGTCTATCCAGTACTGTTCTGTCTTGTAATGGGATGCTTGGTTTAAAAAAATTACAAGAGTTGACATGTGACAAATTCAAACTAAAAAGAACAGAACGATGAAGTATTGTACTGTATGTGAAAGAAAATACATATATGGAATATTTTGTCAGTATGAAACTGTTTTCGAAAGTGCTGTATATTTAGTACCTAATACTAGTCTTGCACTAGTATTATAATCATGGGGAAGCTCTAAACCTGTAGGATTATACAGCACATGTAGGGGGGGGGATAGAAGGTATTCAGGCTCAATTGAGGGAACCCCTGCACAAGTAGACCTATGTGTAAAGGAAAAAGATTCAGACTTATTTATTCATATGATTATTATTTTTTGTTTGTTTTATTTCAGGCAAATACAGATGATGCAGAAGCTGGAAATTATGAGAAAGAAGAAACAGGAGTATCTTGAATATCAGCGTCAGCTTGCCCTTCATCGCATGGCAGAGAGTGAACGTGAAATATTCAACAAAGCATCTGGGATTGGTGCACCAGGCCCAATGTACTCTGTTGGGTATCCTGCATATCCAGGCGCACCAGGTCCTATGCCAGGACACATGTTCCCACCGCAACCTGAGGGTGCACCGCCTAACTCAATGCCTTTCCAACCTCCTCCTGGCCAACCCCAGTATCAGCATCCTCCTGGATGTGTGATGCCTGTTGGACCAGGACCTACCCAACCAGGTTCTCAACCAGGTTACCAACCACCACCACCTCCAGAGTTCTCTCCATATAATATGCAAGGTATAACATTAGTTAAGGTGTAAGCTTAATGCTTGTAATGCAATTTTTTTTTTTTTTTTTAAACAGAGCAGAGATGGAAAACAAAAAGTGCTAAACCCACTAGGATCACAGAGTGCTGTCTTGTGCTCTGAATCAGCAAAGCTAGTCAAAATCAGCCAGCCTTTCTTGAATGCAGTCACCAAGATAATAAAAATTCTGGGGCCAGATGTGGCTTTTATAAGACTGAATGAATGATGTGAAAGTTTCCTCTTTGTTGGGGGATATCACTGCCTTCCTGGGAGATGGCCAATGTAGTTAAAAAAACAAATGGATATAGGGTTTTAGGATAATGATTACAAGACTGGCTCACAAAATCATAATGACACTATTGTAAACAAACTGAAGACCCCTCAAGGGAGGTTCCTTGATGCTGGTGAGGGGCTCTTGACCTAGGGAATTGGATATGTGCTTCAGCTCCCTGAATACCTTCCACCCCCCCCCCCACAGGCGTTGTATAATCCTACGGGTTTAGCGCTTCCCCATGATTATAATAATAATTGAACCCGTGGCGAGTCATAAAACTCCAGACAGACATGTTAGCTATATTGTTCTTACTCCAGAACAATCATTTGGTGGACATTGTCATTATAGGTCCTCTTCAAGGGGGGCTCCTTGGCATGGTGAAGAGGCTCTTGGTCTGAGGAATTAGACCTGTCGGTCTACTTCCTCAGACCGAACCTAATTACCCCCCAATCCCCCGTTCCTATCGCATCCTCCCCCTTTTTTCCTTTCCCTCCTCCTCCTCCTTCCCCACCCCCTCCTTTTCCCCTTCCTTTTTGGCCTTTTTTTTTTTTTTTTTTTTTTCCAAAGGCACGCTATTTCCTAGGTAGGGGAAAGGGTACCGGGGTCCATCCCATTCCCGTTAAGTTCTATGCGGTGGCGAGTTTGCCGGGACATCTTGATTTGCTGGATGTCCTGAATCCTCTCCGGTATCCCCCGGAGTGTGGCTTTGGTGTCTCTCGGGAGACGGGTGTATTGCTCGGAAGCCACCTTTCGGATTCTGGGGGTGGGGGCCGAAGGAGGTATGCTTTGTGGCGGAATTTCCGACCGCCCTCAATCTTGTCCACCGAGAAGCTCAGCAGATGTGTGTAGGTTGCATATCCCGATTGCCGGTTTAACAGGCATGATGGGTAGGTATGGCACGGGTTCCATACTGCATCTGCGCTACCTTGCGGTGTCTGAGGTCCTCTTGGCGCGGAGGGGAGATTTCTGAACCCCTTTCATTCCTCCTAGGAACTAACCCTCCCCTTCCCCCCCCTTTTTTTAATTCTTTTTTTTTTATTTTTTATTTTCTTTTCTTTCTTATTTTTCTTAAAAAACAAAAAGAAAGAGTAACCTAACCATGGGCAGCCCTAGTCCATTAACCTGCTACCCCCCACGGTGCCCCTTCTTGATACCGCAACCCCGTTATGACCCACCGCCTGTCTTTGGACCACTCTTTCGACACTCCTGCATGGCCTCTGTACTCTAGCCAGTGCCGTTTCCTCACCCGCCGCTTCAGGTACTGAGGCCTCGACTGACTCCTTCGATTTTATCTGACCTTCTTCGCTCTCCCTGACTATCTTCCGGCCTCTCCCCTCTACGGTGCGGCAATTTTCAGAATCGCCGGCCCGTTCCACTCGGACCAACTCTGGTCCACCACTCCTAAA
Source organism: Cherax quadricarinatus (assembly GCF_026875155.1). Classification (NCBI taxonomy): domain Eukaryota; kingdom Metazoa; phylum Arthropoda; class Malacostraca; order Decapoda; family Parastacidae; genus Cherax; species Cherax quadricarinatus. The sequence continues at coordinate 14,613,167 of NC_069440.1, forward strand.
CGACAACGACCTATTAACTGCTGATGAACTTCCTCCACCTTCTCGTTCTTCTCAGAAAAGATCGACACGTCCTTCACTACCTTTCCCCGCTCAGTTTCAGACTGCACAATGGACTAATTCTTCACTTTACGACCGACTTCCCTACTGCCTATTCTTCTGACCACAGTATTGGCAAGCACTCCTTCGCCATTTTGGTAAAGAATATTCTTTTCAATGCTCTTAAAGCGTACGCGCATCGTCACCGAACAGAATGCTACCCAGCCATGAGCATTTTCTCCGACGTTTCCATATCGATACTGTTCCTGTAACTATTGATAAAGCATCATTCCCCTCAAATTCCTTGTAGTGGTACCATACATTCTGGGCCCCCATACCATAGTTCAAACAAAATTTCAGACATGTGGCACTGACATTCTTGAACAGAGCTGGAACTCCAAGATCTCCCAATCCTCGAGGTAGACACTTACATTCTTCCTGCCCGCGGGCGGAGATGATACCCTAGCAAAGTGGCTCGTTAACTTTTGACAGCCGTGAATTCCCAATCCTCAGTTTATTAGCAGACACCGGTTACGAAGTTCTAGGTGGATCCCTACACCGCAACATAGTGTAGAAATTGCTGGCGATTTGGCCATCTCCAGCAGCGAAATATCGCAGATCTATCTCCGAATGCCCAGTCGTGGTGCCGATGACCATTCCTAATACGACTTGCAATCGACCCTCCCTCTTGCCTTAATTCCTCTTCACGGGGGCTCCTTGGCATGGTGAAGAGGAGCTCTTGGTCTGAGGAATTAGCCCTGCGGTCTTCCTTCCTCAGACCGAACCTAATTACCCCCCATTCTCCCCTCCCCTATCCCACCTCCACTTTTCCCATTCCTCCTCCTACTCCTCCCCCCTCCCTTTATGCCCTTCCTCTTTTAGGGCCTTCGTGATTTCTTCTCACCACAGGCGCGCTAGTATCCCTAGGTAGGGGAAAGGACACCGGGTCCATCCCATTCCGTTGAGGTTTCTTGGCGGTGGCGTAGTTTGCCGTGGAATCTGGATTGCCTAGGGATTCCCGATCCCTCTCCGTATCCCCGGTACTTTGGGTTGCTTTGGGCGACGGGTGTATCTCTGGAAGCCACCTTTCGTATTCCGGGGGTGGTGGCTGAAAGGAGGTATGCTTTGTGGCGGAATATGCCGGCCGCCCACATCTTTTTGTCCACCGAGGTAGCTCGGCAATTTGAGTTTGGCTATCCCCCAGATTGCTGGTTTACTGGCATGAAGGTAGGGTATGGCACGGGTTCCATGCTGCATCTTTCTCTGCGCTACATAGCGGTGTCGAGTCCCCTTTGGGCGCGAGGGAGTTTCTGGCCCTTTTCATTCCTCTAGGAACTACCCTCCCGCGGTCCCCCCTTTTGTTTTTTTCATTTTTTTTGTTTTTATTTTCTTTTCTTCTTTCTTTTTTTTCTTAAAAACAAAAAGAAAGAAAGTAACCTAACCATGGCAAGCCCTAGTCCATGAAAAAAACCCTAAAGTTACCCCCCCCCGGGCCCTTTTTGATACCGCACCCCCGTTCTGACCCCGCTCTCGTCTTTGACACCTCAGACATTCCTCATGCCTCTGTACCTATTGCCGGTGCTGCTTCCCCCTCCCCCACCCGCTTCAGGTAACTGAGCCTCGACTGACTCCATCGATTTATCAGACCTTCGCTCTCCTCTACTAATGCTTCCTCCGGCCTCTCCCTCTACGGTGCGGACAATTTTCAAAATCGCCGACCCGTTTCCATCCACGTCGGCCAACTCTGGTCCCACGCCTAAACTTCAACGACAATTACCTGCTGATTATACTTCTTCCACAACCTTCACCTTCTCGTTCTTCTCAGAAACGATTGACAAACGTCCTTTCACTACCTTTTCCCAACCTCAGTTTCAGACTGAACATGGACTAAATTCTTCACTTTACGACCAACTTCCTCTACTGCCTAAGCTTTCTGACCATATATTGGCAAGCACTCCTACGCCATGTTGGTAAAAATTTCTTTTCATGCTCTTAAGAGCGGTACGCGCATCAATTACCGTACGAGAAATGCTACCCAGGCTCGTGGAGCTCTCTCGTCTTTTCTCCTATAGATAACTGTTTCCTGTCACCCTTGAAAAACATCATTCCTCCATTCTTGTAGTGTACCGTTATTCCTGCCCCATACCTTAGTTAACAAAATTTTCCAGACATGTGCACCGACATTCTCGAACAGCTGGAACTGCCAAGATCTCCCAATCACACAATGTATGACACTAACTTCTTCCTGCCCGTGGGCGGAGACGATACTCCTAGCAATGTGGCCTCGTTTAACTTTTGACAGTGCCGAGAAACTCCCATCCTCCGTTTATAATAGCAGAACATCGGTTACAAGTTCGAAAGGTGATCCCCCTACACTCACAACAGTGTAAGAAATTGCTGGCGGATTTGGCCATCCAGCGAAATATTGGCAGATCCTATCGCCGAATGCCCATCTGTGGTGCCGATGACCATTCTAATACGTCTTGCAATCGATCTCCTCCTCTTTGCCCTTAACTGTCATGAGGCTCACACCTTCGTACTCTCGGTTGCCTTGTCAGTCTATTTAAAACGAGCGGGAAACCGTTACCTCAAAGAGACAGAAGGTCTCCCTTTATGCCATGCAAGTTTCTCATCCCGCCTCCAAGGGAGACTCCGCACGTGTTTCTTATTCCCGTGTTTCAAAACGTACCCCCCACTTCTGTTATCCCCATCTTTACACCCACCTCTGTGGTTACCTTCTCCCATAATCACTCCTGTATCAATCCTTTTGCCCTGTCCTCGGCTCAGAACGTCCCTACATCAAACGCCCATCTAATCTCGCTTCTTCGAGTTCTCTCTTACAAGCCTCAGTATCGACGAGACCTCGTACACAAACCTTCTTCCCAATCGTCCCTCACTTCTCAAAAAGTCAAAAAAAGGTCCGTTACAAACCTCCTACCCATCTTCCACCTCCTCATTTTACCCTCCCTGTCTCTGTCCCTAGTTCTTCCCCTCTCACTGGCTCGGTTTACAAGTGCAGAGGTTCACCCCTTCTCCCTCGTAATGTACCTTCCTCCCCTGTTTCCCTCCCAAGTTTCTTCTTTCCTCTTCTTGCCACCACCCAGGTTTCCTGTCTCCTTCTGTCCCCTGCCAACGCTTCTGCCATTCCCTCCAACCGCTTTCGCCCCCCCATACCTGGTACAGTCCAATACAGTTCAATCTTTTACTCATCCCCCACCTACCATCCGAACAAATTGTCTCCCATACACATTCTCGAATCCGAAACACTTGAAGCAAATCTCTAATAATTGCAGAGACCAAACCTCAATGGACACTGATCCCCCTTCCAGCTCCTTTCTCTCTCGCCTCTGCTCCATATCTGCGCAACTCCTTTCTTTTCTCACAGCCGCACGCGTCCTGCTGCTTGAACATTTTTCCACTGCCGTCCGCATGTGGACTTTTCTAACCCTTCTAGTCCCGTAGGAACCCTTACCTGCGGATTTCAAGTAACTTTCATTGCCAATCATGGCCTTTTTACAGTGGAATATAAACGCGGCCTCAGGTGTGAAATCCGGGGTGAGCTTCAGATGTTACTCTCCGAGTTTGCCCCTGTTGGTGTTTTGCTTACAGGAACCAAAATTACACTCTGCTGTTATTTTTTTTCTCACATCTCAGCTATAAATTTGTTGTATTCTTCAGATCCTTTTCCTGATGGGACCTTTAATGAAAGTGCCCTCTTCTCCGCACTGATATACCGTACCATCAGCTATTTCTTCATACTTCGCTGCATTACACAGCAAGCCCGTATATCACACTTACAAAGTGGTATACGCTCTGTTCTTTATATCCTCTCCTCTCGGGGCATTATCTATTCCGGATTTTTGCCTTCCTTTTTCGTCATTAACCCGCCACCAGATTCTGTTATTGGTGATTTTTAATGCCCACCATTTTTTTCCTCTGGGAGGGTCTCACTGTGATTCCCGTGGAATTCAGTTAGAGGCTTTTCTTGCCACCCACCCCCTCCATGTTTTAAATACAGTACTCACACTCACAACCCATTTTGATCCTCGGACTCATACTCTCGTCTTGCATCGATCTCTCAGTTGCTCTCCTCCGCCGCATAAGACTTTACTTGGTCTGTTCTCCCGGACTTACATGACAGTGATCATTTTCCCAATCATTCTTTCTTCCCCCTTCCATATTCGCCCCCTCTTCGCACCCCAACGCTTGCAATTTAATCGGGCAAATTGAACTTTACCACACCTGACTGTTTTTAAAGAGGTTCCCTTCTTAGTCTCCATCGATGATCTTTTACACCTCTTCTTCGTCCTCCGTCTTCACCGCAGCTTCTCATTCTAATACCCCAAACTTCTTAACTTCGGGCATGCATTCTCAGAAATGCTGCCTTGGTTGTCTCCTGCTTGTGCTCGGCAGTACTTTGAAACGCGCGCTGCATGGGGCAGGTACCGGACAATAGAACCACAGAGCGACTCCTGATTTTAAACAGAAGCGTGCGATCGCTCGCCGTGTCAACCGTGACGCTAAACGCACTTGCAGGCGAGATTATGTCTCCACCATCACCTCTGCTTCCTCCTATAGTGCAGTCTGGAACAAATACGAATAACTGAGTGGTAAAATATTCTCCTGACCCGCTCCTGAACAGCGAGTTGCCCGTGTTTGATATACAAACCCACTAGATGTTGCAATGAAATTGGCAATCTTCTGGCCGTATTTCCTCAGGGACTCCATCTATGCCCCTCATTTCTTTCCTCAAAGTCTGCCAGAGAGTTAGCACCCTGGGACTTTTCTTCTCTCCAAGAAGAAAAGTATTAATTGGCCTTTTTACACTTCAAGAACTGGAGGCAACACTCTCAGCTTGTCGATCATCGGCAGCTGGCCCGACGACATTCATATTCGTATCTACAACATTAACAATCAGTCAGCCCTTGCAGTCCTATTACGCCTTTACCATCTTATTTGGTCACAAGGAGTTCTTCCACAGCTGTGGAAATCCGCCATTGTTCTCCTTTTTCTCCAAAACCAGGCACTTACGGGACATGAAACCTCCCACTATCGACCCATTGCTCTTACCAGTGCAGTTTGCAAAGTAATGGAACGTCTAGTAAATAGTAGACGTTTAGTGTGTATTTAGAGACACACAACAAGTCTCATCCACTCGACAATATGTCTTTCGTAAGGACGTTTCTACCATAGACACCCTTACTGCGCTTGGATACGTAGTTCGTATTGCCTTTGCGAATAACCACTCAGTTATTGCCATATTTTTGAACCTTGAGAAGGCATATGACACAACTTGGAGGTATAATATTTTTAGCCCAAGTCCACAATCCTTAGGCCTCGAGGCAATCAACCCATCCTTCCTTAAGAACTTTTTATAACTGACACAGGCATTTCCGGTGTTCGGTTTAATAATGGCTCTCCCCGGACTTTGCCAAGCATGAAGGTGTCCCCCAGGTTGTGTTCTGACCAACCTTTTTCTCCTTGCTATTAATGAATTGGCCTCTAGTCTCCCATCAAATACATTTGGTCATCACTCATGTTGATGACTACGCTATTGCCTGTCAGGCCTGACTGTCACCTCCTTACAGTTTCTCTCCCCAGCATGGCAGTCGACCGTTGTTTCCAATTGGGTCCACCATACATGGGTTTAAATTTTCCAGCACAAACCACCAAATCCTTTCACTAGACGCTCTGTCATCTCTGATCATCCTTGTACCTCTATGGCTTCACAGTATCCCTGAACGTGATACATCAAGTTCTTTCTTCTGGGCCTCCTCTTTGATCGTAGTTATCCTGGAAACCTCACATTACCTCTCCTGAAGGCACTTGTCTCAGCCGGCTGAAACCTTCATTAAAACCCTTGCTCATCTTTCGTGGGAGCTTGATCGTCGAACCCTCCTTCACCTACGATTCCCAACCCTTTATTTTTATCGAAACACATGATTATGGTGAACAGACTATTCAAAGCGGCATCTCCTGCTACTCTTCTCTAGCCTTAAACCCCATTCATCACCAAGGATTAACGTTTATGCCTTGGTGCTATTTCGCTCTTTCCCTGTCGAATGCCTCTATCAGAAGCGAACGTTCCATCCTTATCCGATCGCCGTGATGCCCATGCCTCTGCGCTACTATGTACGCTCTCATGATCTCCGCTCCCTTCATTTATAGAATGGTCACTGATATAGTAGACATTCTTTATTTGTTCGCCGCCCCTGCTTACTCCGTCCCTTCTCTTTCGCCTTCATTCGCTCTTGTTTCTTTTTCAACTACCCCCTTTTCTATGTACATGAATCTCCTTTTTTCCCTCCCCCCCTGGAAGTTCCAGCGTTGAGTCTGTTTTTTCCCCCTCCCTTGCTCGAAAGCCAATGTCTAGGGTGTTTTTCCGCTCTCTTTTTTTTTGACCCACTTTCACTCTCTTCTCATGCATTGTTTGGTACACAGAGGGTTAAGTCTTCTGCGGCTTTGGGATTCGGCAGTTTTTCCGGACGCGTCGTAAAGGGCATTTACTATCTTCGCTGTTTTTTACTGCTGAATTATGCTCCTTACAGCACTTTCCGTATTGCATCTATCCTGTTCATCATTTGGGTTGTTCAGACTCCCTTTTTGCTTTAAGGCTATAAAAAAATTTGTTTCACCTCACCCCTTAGCCCTTTCTTTCCCAATTTTGGCTACGCCGCATCTTTACAAAGCATAAAATATTGTTTTTTGTTGGGTCCCCGGTCATGTTGACGAAGGGGCAATGAACAGGCGACACTGCTGCGCGGCAGCAGTTCTGACCCACCAGTTTTTATAGAGGGATTCCTGTACGGACTTTTTGCTGTAATATCTTCCCACCCTTAACCCTTGGAACAAGTTGGTCTTCTATGCCGGGAACAAATTCAGTCTATTAAACGGTAAGGTTACTGGCCTCTTTTTTATCACCAGTGTCGAGGTTGGGAGATCCCCTCTCCCGTCTTCGCATTTGGGCCTACTGTCTTATCTGGTATCTCGGGGGCGTCTGCTCCTCCTGTGAGAAATTTTCCAAGCTCCATTTCAGTCAGCCAATTTGTTGGCTGCCCACTTTATCAAAGGCACGCAGTTTCCCCTGTCGTCGTCTTCGCCCCGTGCTCTCTTTTACCTTCCCTTTTCGCTGATGGACCCCCCCTTTCATCCGGACTCTCCCCATTGACTTTTTGACAACGACTGACTTACTTCACAAAAATTTATACTTTCAGCCCTTCTACTTTTCCCTTTGCCCTCTACCCCCCTACTATCCCCCCCCCGCTTTTTTCTGTAACTGCTTATCCCCCCTCCCTTCTGCATCCAATTTCCCCTTTCTTCCCTTCCCTACCCGCAGCCGTTAGCCCTTTTGGCTTAGCGCTTCTTTTTTATTATAATAAAATAATCTTGCCTTAAATTTTCATGAGGTCACCCTTCGTACTCTCGCCGTTTTCAAGTTTACTTAAACGAGCGGAAATCCGTTCCCAAAGAGGCAGAAGGTCTCCCTTATGCCAGGGCCCGGGTTTTCTCTTCTCTGCCCCCAAAGGGAAAATACCTCATGTTTTTTTTTCCCCCGTTTTTTAAAAAACGTCCCCCCACTTCTGGTACCCCATCTTCTGCACCCACCCGTGGTTACCTCCCCCATAGTCATCCGTAGCAAATTCTTTTGCTGTCCTCGGCTCAGAGCCCCTACTTCAAGTCTCAGCCCTGATCTTGCTTCTTCGTTTTTCTCTCTCAAAAAGCCTCAGAAACAAAGGGAAAATTCCCCTTTATGAAAACCCCCCCAAATTTCGCCCCTCACTTCTCAAAAGTCAAAAAAAAAAAAAAAGGGTCCGTTAAACACCTTCCTCCCCCATTTTTCCCCCAAACTCCCCCTTTTTTCCCTTCCCTGCCCTCTTTTACCGGTTTCCCCCTTTTCACTGGCTCTTTTAAAGTAAAAAGGGGTTAAACCCCCCTCCTCGTACTTTCCCCCTTCCCCCCCTTTGTTCCCCCCCAATTTTTTCCCCTCTTCGGCCCCCTCCCGGGTTTTCCGGCCTCTTCTGCCCCCTTCCCCCGTTCTCCATTTTCCCTCACCCTTCCGCCCCCCCCCCTCCCTTGGTACAGTCCTTTACAGTTTCCAATTTTTTACTCATCCCCCCCCCCTCCCTTTTTTCCAATATTTTTTCTCTCTTACGACGTTCTGAATTCTGAAACACTTGAAGCAATCTCTGAATATTTTTGCAGACCCCCAAAAACCATCAAGGGGAAAAGGGTTTCCACCCCCCCGCTTTTTTCTCTCCCCCTCTACCCCATCTGCCGCAATTCCTTTTTTCACAGCGCACCTTTTCCTTCGCTTTTTAAAAACTTTTTTCCCACTGCCTCCGAGGGGTGATTTTTTCAAACCCTCTAGCCCCGTGGGAAACCCCTTTTCCTGCGGTTTTCGGGGTTCTTTATCATTGCCAATCAGGGCCCTTTTTAAACAGTGGAATTTTCGCGGCCTCAGGGGTAATGGGGGTAAAGCTTCGTTTTTTACTCCCCCTTTTTTTCCCCTTTTGGGTGTTTTTTAAAAGGAAACCCAAAAATTTACACTCTTGTTATCTCCCCCAATCTCAGGCTAAAAATTATTTGATTCTTCAGATCCTTTTCCTGATGGGACCTTTAATGAAAGGGGCCCTTTTCTACACATGATATTTTCCCTACCATCGCTATTTTTTCGTTTTGCGCTCATTACAAGCAGCCCGTATCCACTTGCATAGGTGGGGATACGCTCTGCCTTTATCTCTCTTCCTTCTCCCGGGCATTATCTTTCCCGGGTATTCCCCCCAAGGAAGGTTCCCCTTTTTTTTTGGGGGGGGCTCTTTATTTTGGGAAATTTGGGTTTTGTGCTCCAGTTCCCCCCAATTAAGGCCCCGAATGCCTTTCCCCATCCCCCCCCCCCAGGCCCCTGTTTAAACCCCCGGGTTTTTGCGCTTTCCCCCCCCTTTATTTTAATTTAATTTAAAATTTTCCCGGGTATTGCCTTGTTTCGTCATTAACCCCCACCGATTCTGTTATTGGTGATTTTAATGCCCCCCCCATTTCCTCTAGGGGGGGGTCTCACTGTGAAAAAACCCGTGGCAATTCAGTTAGAGGCTTTTTTTGCCACCCAACCCCCCCCAAAGTTTTAAAAAAGGTACTCACCCCCCATTTTTTGGGTCCTCGGACTCGCACCTCTCTTGCAAACGTCCCAGCTGGGTCTTCCTCCGGGCCCCATTGACTTCACTTGGTCTGGGTTTTTCCGGGGCCCTTTTGACAGCGATCATTTTTCCCAAAAAAATTTTTACTTCCCCTTCATATTCAACCCCCTTTGCATTTCCCCCGCTAGCAAATTTTATCAGGCCCAAAATTTAAAACCCTTTTCTCACACCTAAATTTTTTCAAAAGAGGTTTTTTCCCTTTTTCGTCCCCAACGATAGCCTTTTTCCAAACCCCTTCTTGTCCTCCGGGTTTAACCCCCAGCTTTCATTCTATACCCCCCCAAAATTTTGGGCAGGCATTTTCAGGGAAAAGCATCCTTGGGGTTCCCGTTTTGTGCTCGTGCAGTACGTTTGAAACCCCCGCCCTGGGGGAGGGACCCGGGACAATAGGGAAACCCCAGAGCGGGCTCCTTGAAATTTTAAAAAAGAAGCGGTGCGATCGCCCTCGCCGTGGGCCCCTCCGTGACGTAAACCCACTTTTTTGGCGGTTTTGTCTCCACCATCACCTTGCTTTCCCCCAAAGAGGCAGTTGGGGGAAAGTACGAAAACTGAGTGGTAAATTTTCTCCTGACCCGGCTCCTGGGTTCTGGGGTTTTCCGGGGTTGATTTTAGCAAAACCCACTAGATGTTCCAGTGAAATTGGCAATCATCTGGTCCCTTTTTTCTCCCGGGGGCTCCATCTTTTGCCCCTCGTTTTTTTTTTCCCCAAAATCTGCAGAGAGTTTTGCACCTTTGGGTTTTTTCTCTCAGAGAAGAACGGTTTTAATTGGGGCCTTTTTAAATTCAAGAACTGGGGGCAACACCTTTCAGCTTGTCGATCATGGGGAGCTGGGGCCCCACGGGCTTTTATATTGTATGCTACAAAAATTTACACAGTCAGCCCTTGCAGTCCTATTTCGCCTTTGCAATCTTATTTGCCAAGGAGTTCTTTCCAAGGTGGAAACCCGCCTTTGTTCCCCCTTTTCGCAAACCGGGCACTAGGGGGCTAAAACCCCCACATCGCCCCCATTGTCTTACCGTGCTTTGCAAAGTAGGGAACGTTGGAAAAATAGGTTTAGGTGGTTTTGAGACGCACAACAGTCTCTCCCTCGTCAATAGGCTTTCGTAAGGGACGTTCTACCATGACCCCTTACTGCGCTTGGAACGTATGTTGTGATCCTTTGCAAATGCCACTCAGTTTTTCCCATATTTTTTCTTGGGGGGGCTTTGACACAACTTGGAGTATTATTTACCCCAAGCCCACCCCTTAGGCCCTTTTGGGCAATCTCCTCCTTCCTTTAAGAATTTTTTAAGACGGGCATTTCCGTTTGGGGTTTGATAATGTGCTTCCCGGACTTTGCCCAAGCGGGGGGTGTCCCCCAGGGATGTGTTCTGGCACAGCATTTTTTCTCCTTGCTTTAAATGATTTGGCCTCTGTTTTCCCTAAATATTTGGTATCCTCTATTTATGATTTCGCTGTTCCCTGTGCGGCGCTGACTGTACCTCCCTTACAGATTCTTCCAGCAGGGTTTGGGCCCGTTTTCCCAAATTTGGGGCCCACCCCCGTGGGTTTAAATTTTTTCCAGCACTAAAACCCACCAAATCATTTTCCCTGACGCTCGTCATCTCGTCATCCTTTGTACCTCTATGGGTCACGTATCCCTGAAAGTGATAAGTCGATTTTTGGGCCTCCTCTTTGATCTAGGTTTTCCCGGAAACCCCCACTTTCCCCTCTGAAGGCAACTTGCACGCCGGGTGAACCTTTTAAAAACCCTTGCTCATCTTTCGTGGGGAGCTGATCGTCGAACCCCCCTTCACCTCATTCCCCCCTTATTTTACGAAACTTGATTGTGGTGACCCAACATTCAGCGGCACTCCTGCTACTCTCTCTAGCCCTTTAACCCCTTCTCACCAAGGATTCTTTTTGCCTTGGGGCTTTTTCGCTCTTCCCCCGTCGAAAAACCCCTTGCAGAAGCGAAAGTTCCATTATCCCATCGCCGTGATCCCATTGCCTGCGCTACTAGGGACCTCTATGATCTCCGCAATCCTTCCCTTTTAGAATGGTCACTGAAATTTTTGTAGACATTTTTATTTGTTCCCGCCCCCGCTTACCCGTCCCCTTTTCTCTTCGCCTTCATTCGCTCTTGTCTTCTTCAACTACCACCTTCTATGTACATTTGCATCCATTTTCCCTACCCCCCCGGAAGTTCCAGCTGTTTTGGGCTGTTCTTTTTTCCCCCCCCTTGCTCGAAAGCCCAACTGTTACGGGCGTTTCCCGCCTTTTTTCTTGACCACTTTCACTCTCTTCTCGCCATTGCTGGTCACAGAGGCCTAATCTTCTGAGGGCGTAGGATTCGCAGCGTGTTTCCGGACAGCGTCGTAAAAGGGTTTATATTTCGCTGTATTTTTACTGCTGAATTATAGCCCCCCTTCAGCACTTACCGTATTGCTTTCTATGCCTGTGTTATTTGGGTTGTCCAGCCCCCTTAGTGCTTTACAGGCTTTACAAAAAATTTGATACACCTCCCCCCTTTAGCCCTCCGTACCCAATTTTGGGCTACCCGCATCTTTCCCAAGCAAAAGATATTGTTTTTGTTGGGTCCCTGGTCAGTTGACGTACGGGGAAAATGAACAGGCAGACACGTGCGCGGTCAGCAGTACATGACCTACAGTTTCTTATGAGGTATTCCATGCGGACTATTTTGCTGATATCTTCCCAACTTCACACCCGTTGGCAACAACGTGGTCTACTATGCTCGGCAAACAAACTTCAATCTGTTAAACAGAGTATAGGTTACTGGCCGTCTTCTTATCACCAGTGTCGAGGTTGGGAGACTACTCTCTCCCGTCTTCGCATTGGCCATACTCGTCTTACTCGTGGATATCTCATGGAGAGGCGCCCTGCTCCTCTCTGTGAGAATTGCCAAGTTCCATTATCAGTCAGCCACTTTCTGTTGGACTGCCCACTTTATCAACGAGCACGCAGAATTTACCTCAGTCGTCGTCTTCGCTCTGCTGCTCTCTCTTTACCTTCCCTTCTCGCTGATGGACCCACCTTTCATCCAGACTCTCTCATTGACTTTTTGACAACTGACTGACTTCGCAAATTCTGATACCTTCAGCCCTTTCTACTTCAATCTCTTGCTACCCCCTACCCTCGTACTATCCCCTGCCCCGCTGTTTTCTGTAACCTACTGATCATCCCTCCTCCCTTCTGCCATCCAGTACCCTCGCTTCCTTCCCTACCCTGCAGCGCTGTATAGCCCTTGTGGCTTAACGCTTCTTTTTGATTATAATAATAATAATAGTCATTATAGGTTACCTGTTTTTACTGAAAAATTGTAGTTTGTAGAATGACAAATAGCTTAAACCTAATATCTTAGTTAAAAAAGCTTATTTAACATTCTTACTACCTTTCAGGACTTGCCAGTCAGTTACCAAATGTGAGTGGTGGTGGTGGTCCTGGTTATCCATCTCAACATGGTAGCTCAGGGCAGACTGGTCCAGGTATGGTACCTCCACAGATGGCTAGCCAACCCACACTGCAAACTTCGGGTCCAGTTCCTGGTGTGCAGGACGACTTGAGTGGTGGAGCCCCACAAATGCCACCACCACCCAATAAACCACCAACACCACAAGATCAACAAGCAGAGCTGATTTCTTTTGACTAAATGTTTTGTTTAGAGTTATAATCCTTACTCAACTTCTATGTTGCAGACTAGTTGTCAGAATGATGGAATATGTTTATTGCTTGTAATATAATTACTGTAATGATTTAAAATTCAACAGTACATATTCATTTAATCTGCTAGAGAAGGTTGTATCAATTAACATGGCTTACAGTTTCCTAGATGTAGCCCCCCCAAACATGCAATTAATTGGAAACTTAACTTCTAATGTACAATGTTAAGCAATCCAGTTAATATAACCTAACAAAATTATGAACATATGCTGTACTTGCATATTTAATACAAGTGCAGTGTGTGGAATGACAAATTGTGATGGTCTAGCTAGTGCATTTCTCTTATGGTAAGAGAATAACTATCAGGTCTTGCTTAATTACTTAAAAATCTATCTCTTATTTGAAAATATATTTGGCCAAGATGGCCTTTTGTTACTGTATTAAGAATGTAACTTGACAAACTACTTATACCATATAACTGGGCGATGCAACTTTTTGATTAGGATTGAATTTACTGAAACATATACTGTATCTGTAATTTATCCACTCAAATCTTTCTATATTAATTTTGGGAATATAATGTGTATACAAAGTTAACACTAGTAATTTCTTTAACCCCCCCTTTCTTTTTTTTAACATTCCCTGTTAATTTTAAGTATTTTGATGGGCAGATACCTATGGAATAAACACTACCAAAGAGCATCACTTTCTAAAAGGATGGCAAAGATATATGTACTACTAAACAATTTTGATTACTCAACTTGAAGTGGCACATGGAAAATATAAGGTACATTATTAATGAATGTAAGCACTAAATGGAAGGTAGAATATTAAAATCACAGGTATAAACCTATAAGGGTAATACAGTGCCTGGGAAATAAAAGGTAATTGTTTAGACTAAGGAAATATCAATAAGAGCTAAACCTGTGAGGGTCAAAGTACTGTGAGCTAAGGAAAATAGAATTTTGAATATAGTAAAGAGGGATGCAATAGTGATTCTAGTTATTAACTATACTGTAATTATATGCATGAGGGAAGTATTAAACTTTTAAGGGTTGTATAACCCCTAGGAAATGTCAGGTAATCAAGTCTGATCTGAAGGGGGAGGTTAGTTTTCATTTCAGGGGCAAAGAACTTTTCACCAGACTCGAGTGACCTCCCTTGATTAAGTAACATAGTGCTTGGGGAATGGAAGTAAATCAGGTTTAATCTAAGGGAAGCGTTGCTAAAATTACTTGGTTATACTTTTGTATATATTCATTCAATTGCTGTCTTGCCAGAATTGTGCTGACATCACAATTCTGATTACCCCCCTGATTGTAACGTCTCCACCTCTCCTTCAGAGTGCAGACACTGCCCTTCCCATCTCCAGGACTAAAGTCTAGCTAAACAGTTTTCTTCAAATGCTACTTCTCTCTCTCTAGGAAAGACAAGGGAGGAGTTGCACTGCTCACTAAAAACTGATGGGAATTTAAGGAAATGGAAGGAATGGGTGAAAAAGACTATATAGTAGGTAAAATTCAGTCTGGGGGACCTAAGGTAGTCATTGCAGTTATGTACAACTCGCCACAGAACTGCAGGAGGCCAAAAGAAGAATATGAAGAGAGCAATTGAGCAACGGTGGATACACTAGTTGAGGTGGCCAGAAGAGCTCACACAGGTAGAGCAGTTACTAGTTATGGGTGATTTTAATCACATTGGGAAAACCTGGAGCCACATGGGGGGTCCCAAAACATGGAAAACCAAGATGATGGTTGTGGTACTGGAAAACCTCATGCATCAACATGTTTAGGACACTACCAGAGAGAGGCGAGGATGAACCAGCAAGACTGAGTAGGTTGGATATCGAGGACATCATGTATGAAAGGCCCCCTCTATGCTAGTGATCACGTGGTTCTGAGCTTGGCATATATAGTAGTTGCAAGTGAAGAGGGTAACAGAGTAGGATGGGAAAAGCCAAACTACAAAAGGGGGGACTATACAAGCATGAGGAACTTCCTGCAGGAGGTTCAGTGGAAAAGAGAATTGGTAGGAAAATCAGTAAACAAAATGGACTACCTGACTAAATGCAAGGAGGCAGAGGAAAGGTTTGTTGGTTTACCCAAGGGTGTAGGGAGGCAAAAACAAAGTGAGCTAGAGAATGGAAAAAGTACAGAAGACAAAGGACCCAGGAAAATAAAAAAGATTAATCAGAGAGCCAGAAACAAGTATGCACAGATAAGTTAGGAGGCCCAGTGACAGTAAAAAAAATGACATAGCATCAAAAGTCAAGCCTGGCCCAAAGCTGTTGTATGGTCACATCGGGAGGAAGACATCAGTCAAGGTGGGGAGCTCACAAGAAACTACCAAGTATGTGAGGAGCTCAACATGAAATTTAAGGAAGTATTTACAGTGGAGACAGAAAGGACTCTGGGAAGTCAGATTAGGGGGGTATACACCAACAAGGGATATGCCAACAAGTGCTGGATGAAATGCACACAACCGAGGAGAAGCTGCTGCTAAGTGAACTTGATACCTCAAAGGCAGTGGGACTGGGCATCTCTCCGTGGGTTATTAGAGAGGGAGCAGAGACGCTCTGTGTGCCACTAACAAAATTTTCAACACATCCATTGAAACTGGGCAATTACCCGAGGTATGGAAAACAGCAAATGTAGTTCACATTTTTAAGGAGGCACACGAAGCACTAAACTACAAACCAGTGTCACTGACGTGTATAATATGCAAAGTCATGGAGATTATTATTGGAAGGAGAGTGGTGGAACATCTAGAATGGAACAAGCTTATAAACGACTACCAGTATGAATTCAGGAAAGGAAAACTGTCACAAACCTACTGGAATTTTATGACAATACAATGGAAGTAAGACTTAAGAGAGGGGTGGGTAGACTGCACTTTCTCGGACTACAAGAAGGCCTTTGACATAGCTCCTCACAAGAGATTAGTGCAAAAGCTAGACAATCAAGCACATAACAGGAAGGGCACTGCAGTGGATCAGAGAATACCTGACAGGGAGGCAACAATGAGTCATGTTACGTGATGAGGTGTCAGAGTGGGCACCTGTGACAAGCGGGGTTCCACAGGGGGTCAGTCCTAGGACCAGTGCTATTTTTGGTATATTGGAATGACATGGAAGGGAGACTCAGAAGTGTCCCTGTTTACAGATGTGAAGTTAATGAGGAGAATTAAATTGGATGAGGATCAGGCAGGACTACAGACTTAGGCTGGAAGACTGGTTCAGCAACTGACTCCTCGAATTTAACCCCGCCAAATACAAAGTAATGAAGATCGGGGAAGGGCAAAGAAGACCACAGAGTATAGGCTAGGTGGTCAAAGCCTGCAAACCTCACTCAAGGAAAAGGATCTTGGGATGAGTATAATACCAAGCACATCTCCTGAGGTGCACATCAACCAGATAACTGCTGCAGCATATGGGCACCTGAGAATAGCATTCCAATACTTCAGTAAGTAATCATTCAAGATTCTGTACACCGTGTACGTCATGCCCATACTGGAGTATGCAGCACCAGTTTCGAACTCACACCTGGTCAAGCACATCAGAAAATTAGAGAAAGTGCAAAGGTTTGCAATAAGACTAGTTGCTAAGGTTAAAGGTAATGAGCTTGACAACACTGGAGGACAGGAGGGTTAGGGGAGACATGATGACATACAAAATACTAAGGAATTGACAAGGTGGACAGAGACAGGATGTTCCAGAGATGGGCACAAAAACAAGGTGTCGCAATTGGAAGCTGAAGACTCAGACGAGTCAAAGGGATGTTAGAAAGTGTTAGGAGTTGTCAGGAAGTGGAATAGTCTGGCAAGTGATACAGTGGAGGCAGGAACCATACATGGTTTTAAGACGAGATTTGATAAAGCTCATGGAGCAGAGAGAGAGGACCTAGTAGCCATCAGTGAAGAGGCAAGGCCAGGAGCTATGAATTGACCCCTGCAACCACAAATAGGTGAGTACTTACACTCTAATAGCACATCCATTAAAAACCACTCTTCTCCATTCGCTCCTATCTAACACGCTCACACAAGCGACAACCCTATCTCTGCTTTCCACCTCACCCGATTTATACTCCCCACCAATCATCCTATAACTTGCCATCCTTTCTAAATGCTCAACCACCTCAGCCCTTGGAATCACCCTTAGTGACTACAGCATCTTATTTCTATGCCCCAAATCTTATGCATAACATTCACACCACACATTGTTCTCAAACATGACATCTTCACTACCTCTAGAATCCTTCCTGTTGCAAAGTTTAAAGCTCATGCTTCACACCCACATAAATGTTGGTACAAGTACCACTTTACTCGGGGTACCTTCTTTTGACTCCACAGGTAAACTGTTCTTTCTGTGGATGCCGCAACACACCACCTGCCCTGTCCACTCAAATCTTTAATTATATCCACTACCTCTCTCCAATCTCATATTCAATCTGTCATTGCCTAGACTGTTTTGTTACCCATAGCACTTTGCCATGGCTACTTTTACATACCCTCCCAAATTTGTCCACTAATCTTTGCAATAGAATTTCCAAAAAAGAACTGTTACTGGCAAAGAGTAACTGTGACAGCTCTCACTGTGTCAAATTAAATATTTTGTGTCAAGTAAAAGGACACAAGTGCAACTAATGCGACATTTTATTGTGGCAATGTTTCGCAAATATAGTTCGATTCAGTAGTTCCCCTGTATCCACAGGGGATACGTTCCAAAACCTACCGTGGATACCCAAAACAGTGGATAGTAATGAACCATATAATTATATACATACATAGTATATACAGTGGTACCCTGAGTTTCGAACTTAATCTGTTCCGGGAGCTAGTTCTAAAGTTGAAACGTTCGAAACTCGAAGCAGTATTTCCCATGAGAAATAATGTAAATCCAATTAATTCGTTCCTGCTGTCAGGAGGCATGACAAAATAGTACAGTGGAACCTTGACTTACGAGTTTAATCTGTTCCAGGAGCCAGCTCGTAACTCAATTTACACATATCAAATTAATTTTCCTCATTTAAATAAATTGAAAAGCCATTAATTCATTCCTGGACTCTGGAGAGATGAGAAAAAATACTCTAATATGATGCTATTATCAACTGTACAACTTATTTATCTATCACAATTCATCTGACAATGAACAATATAATTAACACAGAAACATGAAATATATTCTAGAATGAATAAAATAGGCCATGATATGGTGGCAGAGGCAGCGGCAGAAGAGTCCCCCATTTCTGTCCCAATTTAACGGAGTATTTTTGAGGCCAATTGCAGTAGATCACCAGTTTTCTAAGGAAAATATCATTTAAAAACTTTATATAAAGTGTTATACATGTATGTACAACACAATTGGAGCAGAGATGGTGGGGGAGGTTGAGGATGGGGGAGGTTGAGGGTGCAGCGTATGATGTATTGCCTGGTTAAGTCCATGGAAATCGTCTTTTTCTTCTCAGCACTGTTCTTTGCACTTATTTTCTTAGGACCCATGGTTAGAAAAAAGAAATTTGGCCAAATGACTAAAAAATGCAAATAAGCACGAGAGAACTGCTTCCATAGCGATGTAAACGTGTACGATGTTGGCATCAGCAGTGCCATCTAGCAGCAGGATTCTGAATTATTACATACGTATTACGTATTATTAATTTAGGGAACTGAAGCACAGATCCAATTCCCTACATCAAGAGCCCCTCACCAGCGTCAAGGAACCTTGACACTGGTGAGGGGCTCTTGAATTAGGGAATTGGATCTGTGCTCTAGTTACCTAAATTAATAATAACACTAATAATAATAATTATTATTATAATAATAATGAATGCTGCCAATTCAGTGCACTGTTTACCTCACTGTGGGAGCAGTTCTCTCATGCTTTGCTTACATTTCTGACAGTCATTTGGTCAAAATTCATTTTTCTAAGCATGGGTCCTAAGAAAGTAAGTGTAAAGGATAGTGCTGAGAAGTAAAAGAATGATTTCCATGGAATTAAAGCATGAAATCACAGGTAAACAAGCGAGATGTCCAGGTTTTGGGTTGAGGGGAATGTGGGGGGGGGGGGGGGGGAGAGCTGGCTCATGACTCAGCAAAAAATTGACCCAGGGACAGCTCGTATCTCAAAAAACTCGTATGTTGGGACACTCGTAAGTTAAGGTTCCACCGTACTTCAATACAATACTATTATCAACTCTATGGCTTGTTTATCTATCACAATTCATCTAATATAACATATTATTATTATTAAAAATCAAGGGGGAAGCGCTAAACCCGGAGGATTATACAGCGCCTGGGGGGGGGGATGTGGAAGGCATTCGGGCTTAATTTGGGGAACTGGAGCACAGATCCAATTCCCTAAATCAAGAGCCCCTCACCAACATCAAGGAACTTTCCTTGAGGGGTCTAATATAACAAACAGTACAGTGGACCCTCAACCAGCATATTAATCCGTTCCTGAGAGCTCATCGTTAGTCAAAATTATCGCTAGTCAAGTTAATTTTCCCCATAAGAAATAATGAAAATCAAATTAATCCGTGCAAGACACCCAAAAGTATTAAAAAAAAAAATTTTACCACATGAAATATTAATTTTAATACACACAAACTGAAAATTACATGCACAGTTACATGGCACTTGCCTTTATTGAAGATCTGGTGATGATTGATGGGATGGGAGGAGGGGAGAGCATTGATCTTCTTAGTTTTTAGAAGGGGAATCCCCTTCCATTAGCACTTGAGGCAGCAAGTCTTTTTCTCGGGTTACTTCCCTTGTTCTTTTGATGCCACTAGGACCAGCTTCAGAGTCACTGGACTTCTGTCGCACAACATATCTGTCCATAGATACCTGTACCTCTCGTTCCTTTATGACTTTCCTAAAGTGGTTCACAACATTGTCAGTGTACAGGTTGCCAACACGGCTTGCAGTAGCTGTGTCAGGGTGATTTTCATCAAAACAGGTTTGCACTTCAAGCCACTTTGCACACACTTCCTTTATCTTAGAAGTAGGCAACTTCTTCAATTTCTCTCTCTAACTTGCTCAGCTATCAAAACTTTGAGGCCCAGTCCCTGGACCCATTATATACCTCTGTAAACTTTTGACTACCGCCCACAGGATGGGTATGGGGTGCATAATAAACATATTAAACTAACTCTCTCTCTCCTCCTCCGAAGCAGTTTCCTCAGGTCTGCCCTCTTGATGTTCAAGATGATCTAGCAGCTCATCAGTGGTTAGTTCTTCACTGTCCTCCACCACCAACTCTTCCACATCCTCCCCACTTAACCTCCAACCCCAAGGACTTCCCCAATGCCACAATGAATTCCTCAACTGGCATAGGATTCTCAGGGTTAGCCTCAAACCCTTCAAAATCCCTTTTGTCTACACATTCTGGCCACAGTTTTTTCCAAGCAGAGTTCAATGTCCCTCTTAGTCACTTCCTCCCAAGCCTTGCCTATAATGTTTACACAATTGATGGTAAAATGATCTTTCCAAAACTCTCTTAGAGTCAGTTGAGTTTCTGAGGTCACTACAAAGCACCTTTCAAACATAGCTTTTGTGTTTCAGTTTTTTTTGAAGTTGGAAATAACCTGCTGGCCATGGGCTGCAGGAGAGGAGTGGTATTAGGAGGCAAAAACTTCACCTTAATGAAGCTCATGTCCCTAGAAAGTCGCTCTGCCAAGTCTGAAGGATGACCAGGAGCATTGTCTAATACCAGGAGGCACTTAAGGTCTAATTTCTTTTCAATTAGGTAATTTTTCACATTGGGGGCAAATGCATGGTGTAACCAGTCATAGAAAAAGCCCCTAGTGACCCATGCCTTACTGTTTGCCCTCCACAGCACACACAGTGATACACCAATAAAGGCTTCACTTTGCAATCACCACTAGCATTGGCACACATCAACAGAGTAAGCCTGTCTTTCATAGGCTTATGTCCTGGGAGTGCCTTTTCCTCCTGAGTAATGTAGGTCCTGCTTGGCATTTTCTTCCAAAACAGGCCTGTTTCGTCACAATTAAACATTTGTTCAGGTTTCAGTCCTTCACTGTCTATGTACTCCTTGAAGTCCTGCACAAATTTTTCAGCCGATTTGTGGTCTGAACTGGCAGCCTCACCATGCCTTATCACACTATGAATGCCACTATGCTTCTTAAATCTCTCAAACCAACCTTTGCTGGCCTTAAATTCACTCACATCACTAGTTGCTGGCATTTTTCTAATTAAATCGTCATGCAACTTCCTAGCCTTTTCATATATGATCGCTTGAGAGATGCTGTCTCCTGCTATCTGTTTCTCATTTATCCACACCAATAAAAGTCTCTCAACATATTCTATCACTTGCGATCTCAGTTTCGAAAACATAGTTGCACCTTTGGCAAGAACAGCTTCCTTGATTGCCGTTTTCTTGCCCACAATAGTAGCGATGGTTGATTGGGGTTTTGTGTACAACCTGGCCAGCTTGGAGACACTCACTCCACTTTCATACTTAGCAATGATCTCTTTCTTCATCTCCATAGTAATTCTCACCCTTTTTGCTGTAGGGTTGGCACTAGAAGCTTTCTTGGGGCCCATGGTGACTTATTTTGCAGGTGCAATCACTACAAAGGCTGTGATAATATGAAATGTTCCAGTTGTATGTTTGGAAGCGACCGCGGTGACTGGCTGGCTTGTAAACACTGGCACCCAAGGGACAAGTGAGACGCGCTCAGGCCAAAGCGGACGCGTATGGTACGGAACGAATAGCGCTGGTCGGGTTTTTAAGCGCTAGTCAAGGCAAAATTTTTGCGTTAAAATGTATCGCTAGTCAGATTTATCGTTAATTAATGCCATCACTGGTTGAGGGTCCACTGTATAAATAACAAAACCTCATATACACTCTAGAATGAATAAAATATGTATGTCATTACTTATGTGGTGGCGGGGGAGGATGCAGTCACGGGCATTCTTGCTCCAGCTATGAAAACGTCTTCCCATTCTTTCCTCCTCCAGACATGTTAGTATAAGAGAAAATGGAGTTTGTAATGCTAATTGCATTAGACCACTTCTTTCATAAGAAAACCATAATGTAGATATGAAATGGTGTACGTACACCATTTACATACTTTGCAGAAGATAGGCTTTAACCCTTTGACTGTTTCGGTCGTATAAATACGTCTTACGAGCCACCGTTTTTGATGTATATATACTCAAATTCTAGAGGCTTCAAATCGAGCAGGAGAAAGCTGGTAGGCCCACATGTGAGAGAATGGGTCTGTATGGTCAGTGTGCACCATATAAAATAAATCCTGCAGCACACAGTGCATAATGAGAAAAAAAAAAACTCCGACCGTTTTTTTTTAATTAACCCCTTCAGGGTCCAAGGCCCAAATCTGAAGTGGTGCCCCAGTGTCCAAGAATTTTCAAAAACAAAATTTGTTATTTTTTCTTATGAAATGGTAGAGAATCTTTTTGTGAAGGTAATAAAACAAAAAGTACGAAATTTGATGGAAAATTGATGAAATTATGCTCTCGTGAATTTTGATGTGTCAGCGATATGTACGAATCGGCGATTTTGCCGACTTTGACTCCCATTTTAGGCCAATTACATTATTCCAGTCAACCAAATTCTTAGCTATTTCACTAGTATTACTTCTATTCTATCGATTGAGCACAAGAAATCGCCAAGTCAACTGTTTCAACTACAAATTAAAGTGATCGGAAATTTTTTAATTTGGCCAATTTAACACAAAGTTCAAAATATTTCCAATTTCAAAATAGGGTCCAGAATAAACAATGTAGGTATTCCTGGAACTAAAAATAACATTTCCTCTGTTCATTAGTTATGTTTTGAGGCTTTACAAATAAATTCCATTTTGATTTTTTATTCACATAATGAATTTTTATTCACACCAAAAAATAGAAGATTTACTGTTATGCAATACTGTAATAATTGTATAAATATCATCACCATATTCGTGAATGCATATTAGACCCACCAGCTGGCGTGTATTAGACGTGTGAGGTCGTTTGTTTACTTTTGAATATCGGCAAAAATTTAACATTTCTGCTAATTTGAGCTCAGTTTCAAGCCATTTCCAGTGCTAAAACCAATCAAAATCATCTCTACTTCTGTAAAATGTCTTCCATTCTATCAAATGAGACCAAGAAATTGCAAATAGAACTATAAAAAACATGAAAAAACACTGCAAAGTCGCTGTTTTAATCGAAAAATCATGATTTCAGTTTTTTCTCTCATTATACACAGCGTGCTGCAGGATCTGTTTTATGTGGTGCACACATACCACATAGATGTATTCTCTCATATCTAGGCCCAAATGTACCACTCACAGTTTATCAGAGTGAGCTGAGCTCATGACGTAGATCTACGGTTTGGACCCTGAACGTAAAGCCTCAGATCTACGGGACGGACCCTCAAAGGGTTAAAATGCCGAATTTGTGGTCTATTTTCGTATAGTATTTATGGTTGTAGTCTCGTTTTCTTGGTCTCATTTGATAGAATGGAAAACATATTATAGAAATAGAGGTGATTTTGGTTGGTTTTATTATGAAAAGAACCTTAAAATGGAGCTCATCAGTAGGGAAAATGTTTGATTTTTGCCGATGTTCAAAAGTACACAAATGATGTCATTTTCCAATAAATGTCCAAGTAGCCATTCTAATATGCAGTCATGAATGGGTTGATGTTATTTATACAATTATTACAATATTGCAGTAGTCTGCATAACAGTAAATCTTTTAATTTTTGTTTGAATAAAAATTCAGAATAGAAAGCAAGAGTAATATCAGAGGGGCCTGGAGATGTGACTGATGAACATAGAAAATGTTATTTTAGAGCCAGGAATGCCTGCATTGTTCATTCTGGATCCTATTTTGAAACTGATATTTTTTAATTTTTGTGAAATTGGCCAAATTGCAAATTTCTGACCACATTATTGGGTAGTTGAAATTGGTAAATGGGCAGTTTCTTGTACTCAATCAATCAATAGAAAAAAATGGAGTTCTAAAGAAACAGCTATGAGTTTGGTCGACTGGAACAATGGAATTAGCCAAAAATAGGGCTCAAAGTGGGCAAAATCGCCGATTCGTAAATATCGCCAAGGTCGCTAACTTCACGAGAGCGTAGCGTAATTCAGTCAGTTTTCTACCAAATTTCGTTCTTTTGGTGTCATTACAATTGGGAAAAGATTATCATTTCATAAGTTTTTTTTTTTTTGGGGGGGGGGGGATTTTGCGGCACCAGGAGACACTTCAGTATTTGGGGTTGCGACAGTCAAGGGGTTAAACTCCACAACTTGTGCCTGTGATGGCATGCAGGAACACATTAAAATCATTAAGAGTGTGTTATTAGTCATGAAGATGTCATATTAATAATAACAATAATCACTGAGGTGCATTAAATGTTTTATAAAACATTTTGCTTAATCGATCTGTGATATTTTTTCAAAATTATATAATAAACACGCTACGTAACATAAACATAAATTAACAAACACGAGATAATTTTCCAGTTGGCTTGACGAAGTGAAGAAAAACCATTCGTGTCCAGGAAGCACTTCAGGACTTCTCTTGGTGTCATTATCGAGTAATATTAAGGCTTATCTTCGGACCACAGTAAACACTGGATAACTGAAACTGCGGAAACCAATCCATGGATATGGGGGTTCTACTGTATTTATAATTACTGTATACATGAAGATTAGTGATAACAGCCAACCAAAAAGAAAACTGATTGGGAAGAATTCGCTCTCGATACTTGAATTAAGTTTGAGTACCAAGGTTCCAATTGCATTTCAATCAGGGAAGCACTAAACCCATAGAAGTCATATGCATAGGGAATGGAAGGAAATCAGATTCGATCAAAGGGGCAGGATAGGTCCACTTCCTTGGATCAAGAACCTTTCACTGGCATCAAGGAACCTTCCTTGAGGGGTCATCACTTCACAAAATTCTACACAGCAAGATGTTACCCCAGTAAAAGTTTGTTCAGCAATGCACAATATTTTTCTTTGTCATCAGTACTCTTTTGATTAGTAATTAGTGATCCAAGGGAAGGGAAGATACAAATTTTTGGATGAAAAGCCCCCTTCACCAGCATCATGGCACACCATTCATTTTGGGAAATGTAGGAATTACAGGAATTTTAAGGAAGAGTAAACATTGACTTTTATGTTGGCTACCCATGAAAGCACTATCATGTAAGACATGGGTACTCCTGATACTGAAGGCTGTATCCCTTCACTCAGTCTCACTGAGCAAACATTGGGTCACAATTGGCAGAGGACTGAGCCTACTACAGTAGTCATACATTTTGCCCAAGCTGTCCCCGAAATTGGCGCTATGACTCACGCTCGTGGTATCGGCGCTATATTTAAACTCTTATATATTAACTTTGGGACATATGGGAAAAATAAAGTTACATTCTTGACGCCTCCAAAAATGTCTTAATTTTTCTTATTTTGACAAAAATAAAAGTTTTGATACCTAGCGTTGTGGTTGTTGTTACCTGCTGATCTAGAATGTGTCAAGGGGGGTTGACATGGTCCTACTAGACTAGCTAGATGCAGTGCACATTAATACCCTATACTATATGCAGCTAAAAAGAAAAATGTTAGGTATAAAAAAAAGTATTTACCTTAAATTCTGGTTGCTCTACTGGGTTCAGGTGGATGGCTGTAGCGTGTGAGCTGAGATGGGTGTAGAAAGGTATTACCTACTGGAGTCCTCAGGTATTGTTTTGCATCCTTGCTGTGCTTTACCCTGCAATTGAACAGCTGATAAGGTATCATTACATGGTCCAAAAATGCTTCTAGATGTGTGTGGCTCCTTTTGATCAAAAAGTCTGCAACCTTACCAATGGTATGCAGCATCTCACCTTGTCTGGGTGTCAACTGTTTAGTTTCAGGTTCTCCCTTCTCCACTTGTGTACCTCACTTCTATCTGGGAACTGAACTTCAACCTTTCTCTTGCAGTTTGTTCTTTGCCATCATCTTCTGATCCGATTCTAACAAGGGGAAAAAACTGAACTTATTCACCAATCAAGGCCATAACTTTCTCCAGTCTACATTTAATGTTGATGCAGGCACTTCATTCAAAGCAATTTTTCCATTGGTTATTGCACCTGCAATGTTAAGTTTATGCCAAAACTCTTGACACTCCAGTGTCTGAGTCATCATCCATTGCTAAGAGGATTTTCTGCAGCAGCCATGTGTAGTGGCACCTCAATGTCTTTATCATGCCTCAGTCTGATGATTGTATCAAAGATGTCAGATTTGGTGGTAAAAGCACAACCTTCACATTTGGTTCCATAAACTGCAAGACATGAGGAGGGTCATGGGAATTATCAAGAGGAATCCCTTGAATGAAAGATTCTTGCCAAGCACATCTTGACTAAAGGAATAAAATATTTGAACCAGTTAAACAAGGCATTATTCATGCATGCTGTCTTGTTTAGACTGCCAAATACCAAAAAATTTTTATCTTTACTTTTAAAGCTTGAGGACTCTGGACAAAAGCATTGGCTTTCACTTAAAGAATCAAGCTGAAGCAATCCTCTGCTGCCTTGAAGCCAAGTGCTTGGTTATGCAAATTCTAGATGGCATTTTCTAAATATTTCATAAATATGCAAGATTACAGGCATGTCTTGCTACTTCTACTTACACTTAGGTCACACTACACATACATGTACATGTTTATTTATACACACTCATCTGAGTTTTCTTTGATTTTATCTTAATAGTTCTTAGGTCTTATTACTTTTCCTTTTATATCCATGGGGAAGTGGAATAAGAATCTTTCCTCCGTAAGCCATGCGTGTTGTAAAAGTCAACTAAAATGCCGGGAACAATGGGCTAGTAACCCCTTTTCCTGTAAAGATTACTAAAAAGAATAAGAAGAAAACTGTCAAAGTGGGAAGTCTGAATGTGCGTGGATGTTGTGCAAATGATAAGAGATGATGTGGATGTTATGAATGAGAAGAAACTGATGTCCTGGCTTTAAGTGAAACAAAGCTGAAGGGGGTGGGAGAGTTTCAATGGAGAGGAATAAATGGGATTAGGTCAGGGGTTTCAAATAGAGTTAGAGCTAAAGAAGGAGTAGCAATAATGTTGAAGGATAAGCTATGGCAGGAAAAGAGGGACTACAAATGTATAAATTCAAGGATTATGTGGAGTAAAATAAAGATTGGATGTGAAAAGTGGGTTATAATAAGCGTGTATGCACCTGGAGAAGAGAGAAGTGTAGAGGAGAGAGAGAGATTCTGGGAAATGTTGAGTGAATGCGTGGGGAGTTTTGAATCAAGTGTGAGAGTAATGGTGGTTGGGGATTTCAATGCTAAAGTGGGTAAAAATGTTATGGAGGGAGTAGTAGGTAAATTTGGGGTGCCAGGGGTAAATGTAAATGGGGAGCCTTTAATTGAGCTATGTGTAGAAAGAAATTTGGTAATAAGTAATACATATTTTATGAAAGAGAGGATAAATAAATATACAAGGTATGATGTAGCACGTAATGAAAGTAGTTTGTTAGATTATGTATTGGTGGATAAAAGGTTGATGAGTAGGCTCCAGGATGTACATGTTAATAGAGGGGCAACTGATATATCGGATCATTATTTAGTTGTAGCTACAGTTAGAGTAAGAGGTAGATGGGAAAAGAGGAAGGTGGCAACAACAAGTAAGAGGGAGGTGAAAGTGTATAAACTAAGGGAGGAGGAAGTTCGGGCAAGATATAAGCGACTGTTGGCAGAAAGGTGGGCTAGTGCAAAGATGAGTAGTGGGGGGTTGAAGAGGGTTGGAATAGTTTTAAAAATGCAGTATTAGAATGTGGGGCAGAAGTTTGTGGTTATAGGAGGGTGGGGGAAGGAGGAAAGAGGAGTGATTGGTGGAATGATGAAGTAAAGGCTGTGATAAAAGAGAAAAAGGTAGCTTATGAGAGGTTTTTACAAAGCAGAAGTGTTATAAGAAGAGCAGAGTATATAGAAAGTAAAAGAAAGGTGAAGAGAGTGGTGAGAGAGTGCAAAAGGAGAGCAGATGAAAGAGTGGGAGAGGCACTGTCAAGAAAAAATTTTGGAGTGAGTTAAACAAGTTAAGAAAGCCTAGGGAAAGTATGGATTTGTGAGTTAAAAACAGAGTAGGGGAGTTAGTAGATGGGGAGAGGGAGGTATTAGGTAGATGGCGAGAATATTTTGAGGAACTTTTAAATGTTGAGGAAGAAAGGGAGGCGGTAATTTCATGCACTGGCCAGGGAGGTATACCATCTTTTAGGAGTGAAGAAGAGCAGAATGTAAGTGTGGTGGAGGTACGTGAGGCATTACGTAGAATGAAAGGGGGTAAAGCAGCTGGAACTGATGGGATCATGACAGAAATGTTAAAAGCAGGGGGGGGGGATATAGTGTTGGAGTGGTTGGTACTTTTGTTTAATAAATGTATGAAAGAGGGGAAGGTACCTAGGGATTGGCAGAGAGCATGTCTAGTCCCTTTATATAAAGGGAAAGGGGACAAAAGAGATTGTAAAAATTATAGAGGAATAAGTTTGAGTATACCAGGAAAAGTATACGGTAGGGTTATAATTGAAAGAATTAGAGGCAAGACAGAATGTAGGATTGCGGATGAGCAGGGAGGCTTCAGAGTGGGTAGGGGATGTGTAGATCAAGTGTTTACATTGAAGCATATATGTGAACAGTATTTAGATAAAGGTAGGGAAGTTTTTATTGCATTTATGGATTTAGAAAAGGCATATGATAGAGTGGATAGAGGAGCAATGTGGCAGATGTTGCAAGTATATGGAATAGGTGGTAAGTTACTAAATGCGGTAAAGAGCTTTTATGAGGATAGTGAGGCTCAGGTTAGGGTATGTAGAAGAGAGGGAGAATACTTCCCAGTAAAAGTAGGTCTTAGACAGGGATGTGTAATGTCACCATGGCTGTTTAATATATTTATAGATGGGGTTGTAAAAGAAGTAAATGCTAGGGTGTTCGGGAGAGGGGTGGGATTAAATTATGGGGAATCAAATTCAAAATGGGAACTGACACAGTTACTTTTTGCTGATGATACTGTGCTTATGGGAGATTCTAAAGAAAAAATTGCAAAGGTTAGTGGATGAGTTTGAGAATGTGTGTAAAGGCAGAAAGTTGAAAGTGAACAGAGAAAGGTAAGGTGATGAGGGTATCAAATGATTTAGATAAAGAAAATTGGATATCAAATTGGGGAGGAGGAGTATGGAAGAAGTGAATGTTTTCAGATACTTGGGAGTTGACGTGTCGGCGGATGAGTTTATGAAGGATGAGGTTAATCATAGAATTGATGAGGGAAAAAAGGTGAGTGGTGCGTTTAGGTATATGTGGAGTCAAAAAACGTTATCATGGAGGCAAAGAAGGGAATGTATGAAAGTATAGTAGTACCAACACTCTTATATGGATGTGAAGTTGGGTGGGAAATGCAGCAGCGAGGAGACGTTGGAGGCAGTGGAGATGTCCTGTCTAAGGGCAACGTGTGGTGTAAATATTATGCAGAAAATTCGGTAGTGTGGAAATTAGGAGAAGGTGTGGAGTTAATAAAAGCATTAGTCAGAGGGCAGAAGAGGGGTTGAGGTGGTTTGGTCATTTAGAGAGAATGGATCGAAGTAGAATGACATGGAAAGCATATAAATCTATAGGGGAAGGAAGGAGGGGGTAGGGGTCGTTCTCGAAAGGGTTGGAAAGAGGGGGTAAAGGAGGTTTTGTGGGCAAGGGGCCTGGACTTCCAGCAAGCGTGCATGAGCGTGTTAGATAGGAGTGAATGGAGACGAATGATACTTGGGACCTGACGATCTGTTGGAGTGCGAGCAGGGTAATATTTAGTGAAGGGATTCAGGGAAACCGGTTATTTTCATATAGTCGGACTTGAGTCCTGGAAATGGGAAGTACAATGCCTGCACTTTAAAGGAGGGGTTTGGGATATTGGCAGTTTGGAGGGATATGTTGTGTATCTTTATACGTATACGTTTCTAAACTGTTGTATTCTGAGCACCTCTGCAAAAGCAGTGATAATGTGCGAGTGTGGTGAAAGTGTTGAATGATGATGAAAGTATTTTCTTTTTGGGGATTTCTTTCTTTTTTTGGGTCACCCTGCCTCGGTGGGAGACGGCCGACTTGTTGGGGGGGGGGGGAATTCTTCCAATGTAAACAGTTGCCCAAGCTCTTAGCTACTCTCAGAAATAATTTCCTCCACTTGGACAGGAAAATTTCCAGCAGTATCATGACAGGCAGATGAACTTTCCCCACAAAATTGTATACTATGCAGATGACTATGCACTTGAAACTTAAACCATCCAGAACTAAATGAACACTTACATAGGCTAACTGCCCTGCTCACACTATTTTATAGCACAATTTGGTTTTCCCCTCTGATCATAAGGGTATTAAGTGAAGCAACTTGCTAGTTTTCTGTTTTCTGCTCAATCCACACATTTAATTAAATTTCAGTCTTATTCACCTGTACTGATCTTTTGACAATCTTTTCAATAAGCCATACTCTTCCCCAAACTTGACAGTGTGAACAACCCTGATAACCTCTGAAATTTCAACTTTTCACTGTGAAAATTAATAATGTCTCCCATCACTAGTCACAATGCCATGCTGCTGTTTTGTCTTGTTTCAAGTGATCAAAGTTTTTAACCAATTAGAGCATATTCAGGTTTGGAGATTTTCCTCACTGCCAAATTAAAGTAGTATAGGGAGTTCTTTCAAGGTACAAAACTTTCCAAGATACAGACAATATGGGCTATTTGAGAAAGAAAAAGTATTGTGTTTTGATGCTCTATTTGTTACTTAGCATTCATAGTTAACAACAGCAGCAAAATTTAAAACATAATTCAACATTCTTAAGAAAGCTTTAAAAGTGCCAAGATTATAATTTGACCATAAAGGGCTCAGTATATAGCTATATCAGGACAAGAAGGAAATAAAGTGATCAACATTAAATCATGTTCACAAGTAAAGAATTGTGACCTATGTAAATATAGCACAAAAATAAGCAATGAAACATTTATTATAACATGATAAAATGGGAAGTGTATGCACAAAAACATACAACACCTCAGGTCTCTACATTACACAATGCACTGGAGTGATTTATTATGCAATGCTATGAAGCTAATTATTCAGTATATATGCTTGGTTATGTAGTACAGCAACAGTAATACACTACAGACCAAAATAAAAGTGTCAATATTAGCTAGTGGCAGCCTACCAGAGACTGCAGGAAAAGATTAAATATCTTGTGAACAAACATGAGTTTCTTGAGGCTATGACAGCAAAGTTACAGAAATACTAAGGCATGACTAACTATAATTAACATCTGGGCCATCGATTTATAGCATTCATATACTTTTTCAAAAATTTACCTATACACATATTCATTCTATCATCAGCACTTTTTTTTTTTTTTTTTACAAAGATGTTCACATAATTGTCCATGAATTATATCAATTACCATACTATTATCTAGCATTTACTCAGATTCCTTTCTTTAATAGATATCATCCTATATGATACAAATATGATCCACTGAAAAATTCTATACCGAATACAGCTCCAACAGTATTTTTGGTTCTAGATTGGAAAATGGCAATGTGCAATATCCATATAATGAAACACAAATTAAGTGACCCAAACATTAAATTTTGGATGGAAGTCACAATAATTTAGAAAAAAAAAAAAAAATATGTAGAAAACAAATGTAATTTTCAAAGAAATAAAAAGTATACATGTAATTTAAATTTTACAATGAAATGAACGAGAAATAAAAACAGTAGCAGATCTCAATTCATAATCATACCAACCTTTGCTTTAGAGGTTTCTTTACTTGTGGAAAGTCAAAAGTAAATATCTGGTCTAGGCTGTACTTAGCTGCACATGTGTAGGTTTTGTTTAGAGTACCATTATAGTATTTGCCATTAGGACTTTTAGCCATTCTGTCATTAGTAGCATTAAATCTAATATTCTGCTGAGAACAGTTACTGGTGTATTTCTGTGACCCAGCCATGTTTGACGAAGCATGTGCACAGGATGTACCGTCGTCTATTTTGCCAATTTTATCACTGTTAATATGAGCTAAAGGTTGACTCTGATGGTGAAACGTCACTTTATCAGTAAAAATTAAACTAGACTTCGCATACTGAGGCACTGAAAGTGATTTTCTACTTAACTCCAATTTGTCACTAGTACTGACATGCTGAGAGCATAAACTGGCATCACAAATGTCTGGTGTATGTTTTGTGCTCACTTTATCATGTCCTGTGGTAATCATTTCTCTGCCACTACATTCACCACTCAGTTGGAGATTAGCAATTTTTCCTTCGTTATGAGAGTTGCATTGGTTCTTTTCACTGACAAGCAGAGACTTCCTTGGGCTGTAATTTATAGTTTCAAAGCCACATTGAATATTCAGAGTTCCTGTAGCAGAATACCTTGTAGGACTATGTGATGAAAAACTTAGTTTCTTACGAGGACTTTTTAAATAGTCTTTCATCGAGTGTTGGTGTCTTTTTTCCCATGGCATCAATGTCAAAACAGATCTCGTTCTTCTCCCAAGAGCACTTCTTACCAAACTTGCCTTTGAAGAACTCTTTAAAGTTCTTCGCTCCATCTTTTTAGCATATACTGAATCTCACCAGTTACCAAATAAAATGTAAAAATTGGTTTCAAGGCTTTATAATTACTTCAGTCTTCCATCTCCCCTTTAAAATTATATGGTATATAGTGAACAAATAGGAGATAATTCACTAAGATACAAAACAAAATGTATTTCTATTTAAGTCTTGCAGAAAACAAAATATCACAGTAAGATGAGAAAGTCACAAACACTGAGCAGGTGTGTTATGCAAACTACGACTGTACTATGTTGTTGTTGTTGTTACTTCATGCAATCTTCCGTGTGAAAAAATTCATGATTATGTTATTAGGGCATGTTAAAAATTACATGATAATAACAATGAACAAATCTTTATACACTCCAATAACCCAGGAGCTGTAGACAACTGATAGAAATGCATAGGAAATTGGATGTGAAGTTCAAAATAAAATATGAATGACTTTCCTTTGCTTCCAGTAGTGATTTTATGTAGCTGTCACATATCTTCAGAGCCAACATCTAAATGTTATCATGATCTGAAGAAACAAACATTACAAATGTGTATAACTAATAGCATATTCTAACCATAATAAAGTTTATGCCATCCATTTCCAAAAAAAGAAAAAAATCTGAAAATAGCTTTAGAAATATTCAAAAACAATCAATCACTCACTCATTTCATTTCCCTAAAAATGCATATTTGATTTTAAGTTTTTTTTTTTTATCAGACAGGAAGTGGTCAAAAAGCTTCACAACAGGCACCGTGTTAATTTCTCTATCAAGTGTTTTCATCACAATTGAGTAAAACCAAAATACTTAGAGAACAATTGTCACAAGCAACTACAACTTCCTTCTCTGTTGAATTTCTTGCATCCTGGGCAGCCAGAGTGTAGTGACCTCCACACCGACACGTATGAAGGTAAACGCCTTCTTCTCTATCTCGTTCCAGGTCTTCAAGAAATAACTCCTCGCTTACAGGAAACTCTTGATAAAGCTAGAAAAACCAAAGGAACAATTTAAAAGGTATGATTACCACATTAAAAATGGTCTGAAGATGTGGTACAAAATAGCTCCTGGGGCTAAAAAATATCAACTGCAAAGAAAGGCTAAAAGCATTAGATACGTTTTCACTAGCTAACAGAGGAGACATGATAACCACATAGGACATTATAAAAGATACGACAGATTTGATAAGGGTAATTTCCTAATACCAATAATAAGAAGCCACAACAAATAAAACTAAAAAACTTAAAACAAAGTGATGAAAAGATTATAACCATTTGAAACTGAACAATAGAGGCCTCACACTAGAAATTAATACCTCTTTGGTAATCCTCATGTTTAACCCCTTGACTGTCGCGTTCGTATATATACGTCATGGGAGATACCGTGTTTGATGTATCTATACGCATAAATTCTAGCAGCTTCAAATCAAGCGGGAGAGGGCTGGTAGGCCTACATGAGAGAGAATGGGTCTCAGTGGTGGGTGTGCACCCTGTGAAAAAAATCTGGGACTCAGCGGTGCATTGTGGGAACGCCATCTTGGTAGTCCATTTTCACCATGCCTCGCGGTAAGAAGTTCCTCACTCCTCGGCGGATTGGAGGTCTTTTATTCCCAAGTGATAGCTCAAACAGTGATAAAAGTGTCAGTGAAAGTGAATTCCCTGGTTTTGAAGCAGGTGTGACCGAAAAAAGTGCCCAGGATAACATAATTAGTGATGAAAACCCAGATGACCCACAACCATCCACCTCTGGTGCTGGGCCGGTTTGTTCATGTTCACCTGTACCAGGACGAAAGAGGAAACTATTTGCCCGTGTACAAGACTCAGATGTGAGCAGTGCAAGTGATAGTGATTTCAAGGTTATTGAAAGCAGTTCTAGTTGTGACAGCGAGGGTGAATATTCCCCAGTGAAGCGGCAGTATATACGACGTCGCATGCGGTCTGGTAGTGTGCCATATGCTCTTCCAAGAGGAAGGAGTACATCTCAGAGCACATCCTGTGGCCCTACACCACGACCTGATAGTGAAGATGACGATATTGTTACGATGGGTATCAATGATGCAAGTGAGGCAGCAGGTGGCGGTGGTGATAGTGGCACGAGTCATGTGACACCAGCAGCGGGCCACGCTACTACCTGCGATGCTGACTCTGCACAACTACAACCAGCCTCACCCGACCCCACACTCCCACAACAACCACAACCTGCACAACCACAACCACATTACAATATCCAGAACCCACCAGCTGACCGCATGGGATTGGCAGCAAGATGACGAGTTTGTTCCCAATCCCCATGGCTTTGATGGAGGACAAAGTGGAATACGGCCATCATGTACACTTGGGAACAATCCCACTGAACTGCAATGCTTTCAATTGTTCTTCGATGAACCCATGATGGACATTATTGTCAGGGAAAGCAATACATACTATGAGTACACCATGGCAAACACTATTCTGTCACCAAGATCACGCCTACACAAGTGGAAGGACACAACTGTGGCAGAGATGTATCTGTTCTTTGCCACAATAATGCTTATGCCACATGTGTATAAGCAGTGTCAACACATACTGGGCGACAAACCGCCTGATTTCAACCCCTGCTTTCAGTGACATTATACCAGTGAATAGATTTGTGTTACTGTTACGTATGTTACACTTTTCAGACAAAACAAGGCCTGACAGAAGCGACAGGTTATATAAGATCAGACGTGTTTATGTACCTGAAACAAAAGTGCTGTATGCATTTTTATCCCTTCAGGAAGCTTGTTATTGATGAGTCTTTGATTTTGTTCAAAGGAAGACTCATTCAAACAGTATATACCAAGCAAGAGGAAATGCTTTGGTATAAAGTTATTTGTTCTGTGTGATTGCAAAACTGGTCTGGTTTTGGATATAATTGTGTACACTGGCGGTAAAACATTGGAAGATTGGAAGATACCAGAAAGTTACTGGGTATCTCTGGTGATGTGGTTAGAACAATGATGGAGCCATATCTTGGTAAGGGGCATATTTTATATACTGACAACTGGTACACAAGCCCTATACTCAGTGATTTCTTGCGAGTGAACATGACAGATGTGTGTGGCACAGTGCGTGGAAATCATAAACATATGCCTAGGTTCGATGCTGGTAGTCGTAGAGGTGAAGTGCAGGTGTTTGCTGCCAATGACATCATGGCATTTCGGTGGCATGACAAACGTGATGTCACACTGCTGACATCAGTTCACCGACACGAAATGGTAGACACTGGCAAGCAGAATAGAGAGGCCAATCAACCCATTGTAAAACTGCAACTGTGATCGATTACAACCTCAATATGCGCTTAGTGGACAAATGTGACATGCAGATTGGGTTTGCTGTGTTCACAAGAGTTATAAGTGGTACATAAAACTTTTCATCTTCTTGACATTTCCATGCTGAATGCTTATAATATGTATAAGTTGAAAACAAAGAAGAAACCCAAATATGGTGAATTTTGTTTGTCAGTCATCAGACAAATAATATTCAAGTACCAAGGAACAACACCTGCAATAGACCAGCGCCCACGAAATTATTAACACATGTCCTCTCGTCTGAGGCCTGGTGATCACTACCCCATACCACTGCCTGCTACTACTGCCAAGAAAAATGCTCAGAAGAGGCGTTTTGTCTGTGGACATACCAAAAAACGCCCACAAAAACGCAGAGACACTCGTTTTGTGTGTGAGGAGTGTAAGACACCATTCTGCTTATACCAATGTTTCAAAGAATTCCACAAGCTGCAGCACTTCTAGAAAAGTGTCCAGTGATTGTACATATGTATATATATTATAGAACAATCGTAATAAACATTTTTTTACATTGTTTTTGTAAACAAGTTTTAGCAACATTATAATGATACGAGTTTTTTGCTATACGAGTGTATATTTGAACATTGCACAATAATTTGGTCTCGCAGGCCACAAAAGTTATGTGAAAAAAATAAAAGTGAAAAAAAACAAGAAACCATCGAATACAAGTAAATCAAAGTTTACCGGGTGAGTGGCAGTCACCGCTGTTGCCGTTCACAGATCAATTTCAGCAAACTTCACGGCTCTATATCTCGGTAAGTACTGATGGGGAAAAAATTTTTTTTTGGATTAAAACGATCAGAAAAATAATCTCATTTTCATAAAAAAAAAAATTTGTTTTTTTCGAATATTTTGAGACACCAGGAGACACTTCAGGATTGGGCCTTTCGACAGTCAAAGGGTTAAAGAATCTGTACAGAAAGGACTTCAATAAAGGAGATCAAAACCTGGAATAGTCTGTACTTAAAAGTTGAACAATACTAAAGTTAAAAAAATAAAACAGAAGAATGGAGCGCACATTAAAATTTTCAACGTACATTTCTGCACTGTGCGCATCTACTCAAGGTGTACATCAGTCTGGCTATTACTCCCAATCCTTCACTATTAATATATATCACACTCGCTGTGCTAACCTTAACTAACCCTTTGACTGTCGCAACCCCCAATCCTGAGGCGTCTCCTGGTGTCGCAAAATTTAAAAAAAAAAAAAAAATTATTTTTTCTTATGAAATGATAGAGAATCTTTTTCCGATTGTAATGACACCAAAAAAAACGAAATTTGATGGAAAACTGACGGAATTATGCCCTCGCGAAGTTAGCGACCTCGGCGCTGTTTACAAATCGGCGATTTCGCCCACTTTGAGCCCTATTTTCGGCTAATTCCTTTGTTCCAGTCGCCCAAACTCATAGCTATTTCTTTAGAACTCCATTTTTTCTATCGATTGAGTACAAGAAACTGCCCATTTACCGATTTCAACTATCTAATAATGTGGTCATAAATTTGCAATTTGGCCAATTTCACGAAAACTAAAAAATATGACAATTTCAAACTAAGGTCCAGAATGAACAATGCAGACATTCCTGGCTCTAAAATAACATTTTCTTTGCTCATCAGTCATGTCTCCAGGCCCCTCTGATATTACTCTTGCTTTCTATTTTGAATTTTTATTCAAACAAAAAATCGAAGACTTACTATTATGCAGACTACTGCAATACTGTAATAATTGTATAAATAACATCAACCCATTCATGACTGCATATTAGAATGGCTAGTTGGACATTTATTGGACAATGACATCATTTGTTTACTTTTGAACATTGGCAAAAATCAAACATTTCCCATACTTTGAGCTCCATTTCTAGGTTCTTTTTATAGTAAAATCAATCAAAATCACATCTATTTCAATAATATGTTTTCCATTCTATCCAATGAGGCCAAGCAAACGAGAATACAACCATAAATACTATACGAAAATAGACCACAAAGTCGGCATTTTAATTAAAAAAATCGATCCGAGTTTTTTTTTTCTCATTATGCACTGCGTGCTCCAGGATTTTTTTTTATATGATGCACACTGACCACACAGACCCATTCTCTCACATGTGGGCCTACCAGCTTTCTCCTGCTTGATTTGAAGCTGCTAGAATTTATGAGTACATATACGTCAAACACGGTACCTCATAAGACGTACATATACGGCCGCGACAGTCAAAGGGTTAAATCTGAATTTATCTTTTTATTAGCTCTAACACGGCATGACAAAGCAGTATAACCGATGTTATCTAACATGCAATTGAGTTTTTTACGAAAGTACTGTAAATGCCTTCAAGGGGGCCACTTTAATGCTGGTGATGGGCTTTTGATTCAAAGAACTGGAGCTACCCTTCCCTTCCTTTGATTTAACTATTACTTCCCATTCCCCAGGGTGCTGTAAGACTCCTAGTTTTACAACTAACTTCCTGTGGTTTATAACACTATACAAGGTCAAAATGAGATATACCCTCTAACTCTTTGTTCAGCAAATGCCTGTATACATGTACAACCCCTTTTCTATTAAATAATAAATTCTTTAAAAAAATCAAAATAAGTGATTGCCTCGTTTCATAATTCTATGCCAGTGGCAAGCCATGAAAAAAATAGTACATATAAGCATATGACAAGTTTTTTTTTGTGATGAAGCTGATTTGTTTTTTTTTCAACAAACCAGCTGTATGCCATCAAGGCAGGGTGGCCAAAAAGAAAAACTAGTTTTTTATAAATTTAGCAATTATACAGAAGGGGTTACTAGCCCCATGCTCCTTAAAGCTGAATTATAAAATGGTCAGCAACTTTGCTGTGAAATTTTGGCTTACTCTGAAGACTGCAATAATTTTTTAAAATTGATTAGAAGAACCTTTCTTGACCCTGAGAATTTCTGGAGTAAATTTTAATCTGTTTCAGAGCAGAAAAGCTGCCATGTACAGAGCCAGTCATTAACTGAACCACTGAAATCAGTCTTTTAGCTTTATAAAATCTTTTTTTTTTCATCAAACTGGCCATATCCCACAGAGGCAGGGTTACCTTAAAAAAACGAAAATTTCTCTTAACTTTAGTAATGTACAGATCGGGGTTACTTGCCCCATTGCTCCCAAAATTATGTTAAGCCGGTCACCAAAGCTGCTCCGCTTCAACGGAGTGCCACAAGGTTTCGATTCCAGGCGGTTGGCAAACATTTACACTTTCCTTACATGTCCTTGTTCACCTAGCAGCAAATAGGTACCGGGTGTCTAGTCGACTGGTGTGGTCTGTTCTGGGGACAGATAAGACCCAATGGAATTTTGACAGTCCCTCCGATGATCACCTCCCTACTTGGATATCCTGGGACTCCCAATCCCTGGGTTCCCAACGAAATCCGGTACGAAATCCTTCCTTACACCATCCTGCTACGACGTTGGTTTCCAAGAAAGGTCAATCGAAATGGTTGCAATCGAACTTACCTATGAAGTTACACAAAGATTTTAATGATATTTTATTGTTTTATTTGGTTTCATGTTTACTTTACTTCTTATGTGTTATACATGGCTTCGACAGGTATTAAGTTCCGAACGGCTCATCGTTAGTTCAGATTATTAGTCACGTAAATTTCCCCATTAAGGAAATAATGTATCAAATGAATCCCCAAAAATATGAAAAAAAAAATAATTTCTGCACATGAAAATTAATATTAATGCACAACAAACTGAAGATTACATGCACAGTTACATGACACTTACCTTTATTGAAAAGGTGATGAATTGATGGGATGGGAGAGGGAGAGGTGTTATGGTTCAGAAGGGGAATCCCCTTCCATTAGCACTTGAGGCAGAGTCTTTTTGGGGTTACTTTTCCCTTGTTCTTTTAATGCCACTAGGCACTTCAGTACTGGCTTTTGTTCTTCACATACATATCTGTCCATAGAGGCCTGTACCCTCGTTCCTTATCTTTCCCTAAAGTTTCACAAAGGCTCAGTGTATTCATCCTGCAGACTTGCGTAGCTGGTCAGGGTGATTTCCATCAAAAAAGGTTTGCACTTCAAGCCACTTTCCACGACATTTCCTTTATTAGAAGTAGGCAACCTTCTTCAATTTCTCTCTCCTTAATCTCGAAGCAATTTTCCAATCTGCACTCTTGCTTTAGATTGATCTCAGCCTCAAGTTTTTTTTCACTGTCATCCACCACCAATTTTCCACATCCTCCCACTAACCTCCAACCCAGGACTTCCCCATGCCACAATGGATTCAACTGGCATAGGATTAGGGTTAGCCTAAACCCTTCAAAATCCCTTTTGTTACCTCGGGCTCAGTTTTTTCAATGGCGGAGGTTCAATGTCGGCTTGTACTTCCTCCAAGCCTTACCGTATAATTTTCTGGATGGGTTAAAATGATCTTGCCAAAACTTTCTTAAAAGTCAGTTGAGTTTTGAGGTCACTAACAAAGCATTGTCAACATAGCTTTTGGTGTACAGTTCTTGATGTTGAAAACCTGGGTCCATGGGCTGCAGGAGAGGAGTGGTATTAGGAGGCAAAAACTTCCCCTTAATGAAGCTCATGTCCCTGGAAAGTCGCTCTGCCAAGTCTGAAGGATGACCAGGAGCATTGTCTAATACCAGGAGGCACTTAAGGTCTAATTTCTTTTCAATTAGGTAATTTTTCACATTGGGGGCAAATGCATGATGTAACCAGTCATAGAAAAAGTCCCTAGTGACCCATGCCTTACTGTTTGCCCTCCACAGCACACACAAATTAGCCTTGAGGACATTGTTTTTCCTGAACACTCTGGGAGTTTCAGAGTGATACACCAATAAAGGTTTCACTTTGCAATCACCACTAGCATTGGCACACAACAGAGTAAGCCTGTCTTTCATAGGCTTATGTCCTGGGAGTGCCTTTTCCTCCTGAGTAATGTACGTCCTGCTTGGCATTTTCTTCCAAAACAGGCCTGTTTCGTCACAAACACTTGTTCAGGTTTCAGTCCTTCACTGTCTATGTACTCCTTGAAGTCCTGCACATATTTTTCAGCCAATTTGTGGTCCGAACTGGCAGCCTCACCATGCCTTATCACACTATGAATGTCACTACGCTTCTTAAATCTCTCAAACCAACCTTTGCTGGCCTTAAATTCACTCATCACTAGTTGCTGGCATTTTTCTAATTAAATCGTCATGCAACTTCCTAGCCTTTTCACATATGATCGCTTGAGAGATGCTGTCTCCTGCTATCTGTTTCTCGTTTATCCACACCAATAAAAGTTTTTCAACATCTTCTATCACTTGAGATCTCAGTTTCGAAAACATAGTTGCACCTTTGGCAAGAACAGCTTTCTTGATTGCCGTTTTCTTGCCCACAATAGTAGCAATGGTTGATTGGGGTTTATTATACAACCTGACCAGCTCAGAGATACACACTCCACTTTCATATTTATCAATGATCTCTTCCTTCATCTCCATAGTAATTCTCACCCTTTTTGCTGTAGGGTTGGCACTAGAAGCTTTCTTGGGGCCCATGGTGACTTATTTTGCAGGTGCAATCACTAAAAAGGCTGTGATAATATGAAATGTTCCAGTTGTATGTTTGGAAGCGACCGCGGTGGCTGGCTGGCTTGTAAACACTGGCACCAAAGGGACAAGTGAGGCGCGCTCAGGCCAAAGTGGACGCGTATGGTACGGAATGAATAGCGCT
Organism: Cherax quadricarinatus; assembly: GCF_026875155.1. Classification (NCBI taxonomy): domain Eukaryota; kingdom Metazoa; phylum Arthropoda; class Malacostraca; order Decapoda; family Parastacidae; genus Cherax; species Cherax quadricarinatus. The sequence continues at coordinate 14,654,680 of NC_069440.1, forward strand.
GGTCGGGTTTTTAAGCGCTAGTCGAGGCAAAATTTTTGCGTTAAAATGTATCGCTAGTCAGATTTATCGTTAATCGATGCCATCGTTGGTCGAGGGTCCACTGTACTGTATTTTATACTGTAAGGTTTAGGATAAACACTGTACAACAAAAATAGTTCTTTATTTCCCAGAAATTTGGCATAAAAAACATGGTCGTAAGTCAAGTGGTCGTAAGTCGAGCAGGTTGTAAGTCAGATGGTAGGTGTATTTTCACAAGTAAACACTTAATTTCTGATTTCACTGACAATACGTATATGTATCTGTTACACTATCCACAGAATTATGGATAGTGTATAAGATATAAAAATATTAATGAATCCAAATATGCTAATATATCCTGACTACAACCACCCAGGAAGGTACTACCGTCCTGCCAAGCGAGTATAAAACGAAAGCCTGTAATTGTTTTACATGATGGTAGAATTGCTGGTGCCCTCTTTTCTGTTTCACAAACATGCAAGCTTTCAGGCAAGTCTTGCTACTTCTACTTACACTTAGGTCACACTGCGCATACATGTACAAGCATATATATACATACCCCTCTGGGTTTTCTTCTATTTTGTTTCTAGTTCTTGTTCTTGTCTATTTCCTCTTATCTCCATGGAGAAGTGGAACAGAATTCTTCCTCCGTAAGCCATGCGTGTCATAAGAGGAGACTAAAATGCCGGGAGCAAGGGGCTAGTAACACCTTCTCCTGTATATATTATTAAATTTAAAAAGCAAAACTTTCGTTCTTCCTTTTGGGCCACCCCACCTCAATGGGATATGGCTGGTGCATTGAAAGAAGAAATATCCTAAGTATCAAGTAACATTTCTGATAGAGCCAAACCGTAGGGACAGTAGGGGAATGGGGAGACCATCAGGAGTATGCTGTGCTTCTCGTGCCCAAATCTGTATACAGTGGACCCCCGGTATTCGATGGCATCGGTATTCGATAAATCCGGTATTCGATACATTATATCGCAAAAAAATTTCCTCGGTATTCGATACGATTCGTATGAGACGTGTCCACGTGTGGCCTGAACTGCCCCGTGTGTGCCAGTGTTTACAAGCCAGCCAGTGTGCGTGCATCTAAGGATACATTCGGTACAATTCCATATTATCTATATTACCACTGTGTTTGGTGCTTGTTTCTGCAAAGTATGTCACCATGGGCCCCAAGAAAGCTTCTAGTGCCAACCCTTCAAGAAAAGAGTCACTAATGACTTATGAAATGAAGAAAGAGATAATGGCAAAGTACGAAAGTGGAGTGCGTGTGTCTGAGCTGGTTAGGTTGTATAATAAACCCCAATCAACCATCTCTACTATAGTGACCAGGAAAACGGCAATCAAGGAAGCTGTTCTTGCAAAAGGTGCAACTGTGATTACGAAACAGCGACCGCAAGTGTTAGAAAATACTGAGAGATTATTATTGGTGTGGATAAATGAAAAACAGATAGCATCTCTCAAGCGATCATTTGTGAAAAGGCTAGGTAGTTGCATGACGATTTGGTAAAGAAATTGCCTGCAAATAGTGGTGATGCGAGTGAATTTAAGGCCAGCAAAGGTTAGTTTGAAAGATTTAAGAATCATAGTGGCATACATAGTGTGATTCAGCCTGGTAGCTGCCATGTCAGACCTTAAAAGCCTGAAAAATTGTGAAGGAATTCAGGTTACATGACAGTGAATGGCTGAAACCTGAAGCCATAGTGTTTAATTGCAACGAAACAGGCCTGTTTTGGAAGAAAATGCCAAGAAGGACCTACATTACTGAGGAGGAAAAGGCACTCCCAGGACATAAGCCTATGAAAGACAGGCTTACTCTGTTGATGTGTGCCAATGCTAGTGGTGATTGCAAAGTGAAGCCTTTATTGGTGTATCACTCTGAAACTCCCAGAGTGTTCAGGAAAAAAATGTCCTCAAGGCTAATTTGTGTGTGCTGTGGAGGGCAAACAGTAAGGCATGGGTCACTAGGGACTTTTTCTATGACTGGTTACACCAAGCATTTGCCCCCACTGAAAAATTACCTAACTGAAAAGAAATTAGACCTTAAGTGCCTCCTGGTATTAGACAATGCCCCTGGTCATCCTACAGACTTGTCAGAGCAACTTTCTGGGGACATGAGCTTCATTAAGGTCAAGTTTTTGCCTCCTAATACCACTCCTCTGATGCAGCCCATGGACCAGCAGGTCATTTCCAACTTGGAGAAACTGTACACAAAAGCTATGTTTCAAAAGTGCTTTATAGTGACCACAGAAACTCAACTGACTTAAAAGAGTTTTGGAAGGATCGCTTTAATATCCTCAATTGTATAAACCTGATAGGTACAGCTTGGGAGGGAGTGACTAAGAGGACCTTGAACTCTGCTTGGAAAAAAACTGGCCAGAATGTGTAGACAAAAGGGATTTTGAAGGATTTGAGGCTAACCCTGAGAATCCTATGCCAGTTGAGGAATCCATTGTGGCATTGGGGAAGTCCTTGGGGTTGGAGGTTAGTGGGGAGGATGTGGAAGAGTTGGTGGAGGAGGACAGTGAAGAACTAACCACTGATGAGCTGCTAGATCATCTTGAACAGCAAGAGTGCAGACCTGAGGAAACTGCTTCGGAGGAGGGGATAGAGAAATTGAAGAAGTTGCCTACTTCAAAGATTAAGGAAATGTGTGCAATGTGGCTTAAAGTGCAAACCTTTTTTGATGACAATCACCCTAACACAGCTATTGCAAGCCGTGCTGGTGACTATTACATTAACAATGTTGTGAAACTCTTTAGGGATGTCATAAAGGAACGGGAGGTACAGGCCACTATGGACAGATATGTTGTGCGACAGAAATCCAGTGACTCTGAAGCTGGTCCTAGTGGCATTAAAAGAAGAAGGGAAGTAACCCCGGAAAAGGACTTGCTACCTCAAGTCCTAATGGAAGGGGATTCCCCTTCTAAACACTAACACCTCTCCCTTCCTCCCATCCCATCAATCACCAGATCTTCATTAAAGGTAAGTGTCAATTATTTTATTGTTATTATTCTATTGCATTAAACTTAATATTCCATGTAGTAAAATTTTTTTTTTTCATACTTTTGGGTGTCTTGCATGGATTAATTTGATTTCCATTATTTCTTATGAAGAAAATTGATTCGGTTTTCGATATTATCGGTATTCGATGAGCTCTCAGGAACGGATTAATATCAAATACCGGGGGTCCACTGTACCTGGAATATACCTGGAGAGGGTTTTGGGGGTCAACGCCCCCACAGCTCAGTCTGATAATGACAAAAAAAAAATAATTTAGGGGAAATTCCAACAGCAGAATGCTCTTCACAACAAAGACAACATAATGAACTAACGGGGAGGCCATTGTCCGTTAAATAAGAACATTAACCCTTTGGGGGTCGCCAGGCCCTCTCAAAATTATTTTTTCTTCTGAAAAGATAGAGAATCTTTTCCCATCATAATGACACCGAAAGTATGAAATTTGATGGAAAACTTACGGAATTATGCTCTCGCGAAGTTAGTGGTCTCGAAGATGTTCACGCATTGGCAATTTTGCCCACTTTAAGCCCTATTTTCGGCCAATTCCAGTGTACTAGTTGACAAAAATCATAACGATTTCGCTAGAACTCCGTTTTTTCTATCGAATGAGTAAAAGAATGCACCCATTTACCGATTTCTACTACCCAATAAAGTGGTCAGAATTTAGCAATTTTGCCAATTTCACACAAATTTCAAAAGACGCCAATTTCCAAATAAGGTCCAGAATAAACAAGAAAGACATTCCTGGCACTAAAATAACATTTCCTCTGTTCATTAGTCACATCCCCAGGCCCCTCTTACATTTCTTTTGCTTTCCACTTTGATTTTTCTCACAAAAAAAAAAAAGATTTACTGTTATGCAGACTACTGCATTAGTGTAGAATTGGTATAAATAATATCGGCGCACTTGTGAAAGAATATTAGACTCACCAGTTGACGTGTACTGGAAGCTTGGCATGATTTGTTTACTTTTGAACTTCGGTAAAAATCGAACATTTCTGCTACTTTGAGCTCAATTTCAAGGTACTTTTCATTGTAAAACCAGTCAGAATCATCTCAATTTCTGTAATAGTACGTCTTCCATTCTATACAATGAATCCAGGAAAACTAGAATACAACAATAAATACCATACGAAAATACAGTGCAAAGTCGCTGTTTTAAACCAAAAACACGGTCAAAGTTTTTTTTTTCTCATTACGCACTGTGTGCTGCAGGATTTTTTTTTATACTGTGCACACTGACCACAGACCCATTCTTTCATATGTAGACTACCAGCTTTCTCTTGCTAAATTTGAGGGCGCTAGAATTTATGCGTACTAGTACGTCAAAAACCCTGGTGCGTAAGCTGTACTAGTATGGCCGAAATCCCGAAAGGGCTAAAAAAGAATAACAAAAAATGCACTAAAATACTCTACTGTATACTTAAGACAGTACTGACAAAACTGTTTATTGTTGTACCGCAATAAACACTGAAAATAAAGGAGTTATAAATACAATTTAACCCTTTGACTGTCGCAAGCCCATTTCTGAAACTGTCATTCTAGGTCGCAAAACATTAAAAAAAAAAATTATTTTCTTACCAAAATGTTAGGATTATTTTACTGAGCATTTTAAGCCTAATTTTTTTTTTTTTTCCCCATCAGTACTTACCGAGATACAGAGGACAAAGTTGGCAGAAAATGAGCCGCGTATGGCAACAGCGGCGAATGCCTCTCACCCGGTATTCTTTATTTACTCCAATTCGAAGGGTTCTTGTATTTTCCAATATTTTTCTTTTCTAAGTAACACATGTGGCCTGTGAGACCAAAGTGAGGTGCAATGCTCAAATATACACTCATTGTTTACAACACAATAACTGCACAAACATTATCACTATTAGATCATTTATAAAACTTTTTTACACAAACAATACAAAACATTGTTTATTACTATTGTTCTATAATATATATACATATGTACAGTCACTGAACACTTTCCTAGAACGAGAAAAAAATAGAGATTTACTGTTATGCAATATTGTAATAATTGTATAAATAATATCAGCACATTTGTGAACATATATTAGACCCACCAGCAGGCGTGTATTAGACTTGTGAACATCAGCAAAAATTTAACATTTCTGCTACTTTGAGCTGTTTCAAGCCATTTCCAGTACTAAAACCAATAAAAATCATCTCTATTTCTGTAATATGTCTTCCATTCTATCAAATGAGACCAAGAAATCACAAATACTAAAACTATAAAAAAAAACATACGAGAAAACACTGCAGTCACTGTTTTAATCGAAAATTACGGTCTCAGTTTTTTTTCTCTCATTATGCACATGTGCTGCAGGATTTGTTTTATGTGGTGCACATACCACATATGTATATGTATTCTCTCGTATCAGGCCAAAATTTAACGCTCACAGCTTATCAGTGAGCTGAGCTCATGATGTAGATCTACGGTTTGGCCCCTCAACGTAAAGCTGTAGATCTACGGCACGGACCCTCAAGGGGTTAAATTCACTTAGACAAAAATAAAAGCAAAATGCTATGCACAATTACCAGTAAATACTGTCTTAATTAAACAAAGATATGACAATTTTGAAGTGAAGAATTTTAAAGGGTAAGCAACTTTCCTTGCTTCTTAGGAATATGAGCCACTAATAAGTACATGTTAATAAGCATTTATAATAAACATTTACATTTAACTCCACGGCAAAGTGGAAAAGAATTTTTCCTCTGCAAGCCATGTGTGTCTAAGAGGCAATTAAAACACCAGGAGCAAGGGGCTAGTAACCCCTTCTCCTGTATAAATTATTAAATTTAAAAAGAAAAACTTTAATTTTTCTTTTTAGGTCACCCTGACTGTGGGATATGGCCAGTTAAAAAAAATACATTTAAATCAGTCTTAACATTTACAATGTTGTACTGTAATCAAGAACTAACATTTGCATAAAGGTATGGAGATGTAATAAAATCTGAATTACCATTACTCAATCAATTTTTAAAAAATAATCGACTATAAATTATATTTTTCGGCTCTCAAGTACAATATACAGTATAAATTTCATCTAAATCAAATGGAATCATTTGTAAATATCTCTGTAATAAATCATTTCTAATAATTTTAAAAATGACCTTCTGTAACTTTCACAAACTTATAAATTTAAAATAAGATGGTTTAATTATTAGTAACATTCTAACGTTTATGACCATAACACTAACCTTTTCACGCTTCAACTGATCATCATATTCTCTACGTTTTTGAGTGTCCCCAAGAATATGCCAGGCTTCCGTAACTTTCAAAAATTTATCCTTGGCACCTTCCACACCAGACTTGTCTGGATGATACTGCCGTGCTAATTCTTGGTACTGGCGGCGAATTTCAGTTTCACTAGCATCTTGTCTCACACCCAGGACATCATACAAAGTCATCTGCAAGAATGTACAGTCCCTAATGATATGGGTAAGTACTGTAATTACTATTATGGTACTACCTTCAGGTCAGATGTTTTGTAGTCACAGGAGTATCGATTCACTCATTAGGTGTCCACCTTCCTTTCCATATACTGTAATGCTATTAGGTTACTTCAATTTCTGTTTTCAAAAATCAAAGTAACAAATTATACAAAAATAAAAGCAAACTTTGAAAACAAGTTTGTGGAAGTTAATAAATGAACTAAACCCAGATGTAGTAAAAATTCCTAATCTCAGTTTATCCTATAGTATGTCTTTCTTTTTACCACAAGCTATTTCTCACCATAATTACCAATCATGTTTTATAAAACTTAGAAAAATTAATTAGTCAACTAAGGTTTATTCCAGTATGATATAACTGATAATTTTATTATTGCAGTGAAAACTAGAGCTAATACGACAGTACAGGGCAATCAAAATGAGAGTAACAAAGAACTAGAGTGAAGAAAGACTAATATTTAATATGCACAGTGACCAGCAACCAGCCAGGGAGATATTACTGTCATGTCATGCGAGTGTGAAATGGAACCCTATTTTGTACTGACAGGATTGCTGGTCTTATCTTTCCATCCCAAACATGCAAGGTGGGAAAAATCTTACGAACATCAACTTGCACTCGCAAATCTCTGAGCTTTTATTTCCTGTTACCTAGTCTTTATTTTATTAATATTATCTATTTAGTTAATGAGGCCTAATGAGGGATTATAAACTGTGCAAATAATGACAAATGAAAGATTCTTGATAACACACCACCAATAAACAAGATTACGATAAATAGAACTGAATCACAGATGGATCAAGACATTAGATTTGAGTCTAATGTTACAAGGTAGAGGAAAATGGGTGTGACATGTATGCCGATGTGAAAGCTTTTGAGGGAACACTGAATAAATGTGTTTGTGGAGCAGGTCACTGAAGGTAATTTATCACTTTCTCTGCTGTAAAGAACTTTCATCCAACAAGGAAAGCAATTCATAGATCCCTGTGGAATGAACACAGTGTAGCACTAAATCTGCCGAGTTATCTGAAGGTTACCTGAATATGATTTTAGGGGGTCACCATCTTCATAGCCAAGTCCCAGACCAGGCCTCCTAGTTTATGGCCTGATCAACCAGGGTGCAGGTGCTTGTTGCATGCAATCCAATGTATGTACCACAACCCAACAGATCCAGGGCCAAAAAAAATTTAATATTTTCAATAAAAATCTTAAAATAACAGTTTGCACATGAAATACTTGTACATGAAATTCTATGGTATACACAGGTTGTATGCATTGTAAAATTTAATGTCGAGTCCTGCCAAGTAGATGATTTTACTCCGATTATTAACCCAGAGAGTTAGTAACCAAGGATAGCCCAATAGCCAGTTTGTTATTGAGAACCGTCTTATTTTCATTGGGGTTCTAAAATCCTAGGAGATTCATTGGCGACTTGCCATTCAATGGATTTTCAGTTGTTGCCCGAAAATTATAATGGAGACCCAGTATTCACTGGGGACATTGTAGTTTCAGGTAACTTAGTAGAGGCTGGTGATTTATTGGTTACTGATGGAGCTTGGAGCTGTTGTCATTCTGACAAAGTGGATTAGACCTCCTGGGGACACTACTTTTAAAAAAATACAAGCCATGATGTCTACCTCTACAAAAACTGACTGAAGGCACTGAATGTGCACTCTGTGGAAAGGCATAGAGTTACGGGGGATTTTTGACTGAAATGTACAACAGGAATAAAGAGGATATAAAAAAAAAAAGTGTTGAAAATATCTAAACCAAGTCAAGACTTGTAGCAATTTAAGTTAGAAAAATTCAGATTTAGAAAGAATATAAAGGAGTACTTTTTTAGCAATAAAGTTTTAAACGAGTGTAACAAACTTGTAGTTAGTGTCATTGGGCATGTAAGTCGAATAGTTAAATGGGTGTGAGTCAGGCCTGCCTAGCATGGGATAATAGGTCTATTGAAGTGTTCCTTTATTCCTATGTTCTCTTCCCAGGGATGTGACCCACACCAGCAGCCTAACACCCGGGTACCTACTTACTGCTAGGTGAACAGAGGCAGCATGTGTAAGGAAACATGCTCAATGCTTTACCCCATACCAGAGGAAACACTGATCCCTTAGTGTCTGAGCTGAAGATGCTATTAACCCAGTCATTAACTACAGCCATTTATCTTGTGTCAAGGTGCAGCACTCTTCACACATTTAACCATGCAGAAAGGTCAGGGATCACTACCAAGGTATCCCACAAGAGCAAAGTTGTACGATTTTCAAGGACCCCCAATGATAATAAGTCACTGTCTTTTTTGGGTTATCCTAGGTAATTTACACTATGTATTATAATTGTACTTATGTATACCTCTGACTAAATAAACTTACCAACCACTTCACGGACTGTGTTTCGAGCAATAGTTGCACTTGCTGTTTTCACTGCTAACTTATACATGTTAATAACCATAAGAAAGTAATAAATATCCTCAGTGTCACGATAAAATTAACCAATCATCATATTAGGCTTAAACTACCAAGCCATCTGTTCTATTACTAATGACAGCACTGAGAACCTTTAATAAAAGAAGCAAGTATTAAACTCATGTATTCCAGTTATCGTTTTCACCGGTGGTAAATGGATAAAATAAACAAGACAAAAAAATTTTTAAGAAATCGGCAGCAGCCGCCTTCATTAAATATCCAGCCATACCCTCCCTAGCGAGCACCTTTCACCCCCTGGAAACAGGCGAAACTTAGCCCCCTTGAGAGCAGCAGCAGCGCAGCAGCACCTAGCAGGTGAGCAGAGCAGCAGTGTGGAGTTACCGTAGAGGAGTGAGAGGTGGAGTGGTAAGGGGAGCAATAATGACTGCTGGTTACTGATGGAGGATTCACTCGACCTCTTTGTTTACGTCTCGGCCATCTCTACACTGCTGCCACACTTGTCTCCCAACACACCCTTCCTTAACACACCTCTATATTACCCAGTAATTAACTATCAATAAACCACAGTCGGGATTTAATACTACATTATTCGCATATTTTAATTTTAAAGGCAAAGTGTTTGTTTTACGGTTAAAAATCAAGTTAAAATACCCATGAGTAACAACTTACCTGGTACACTGCAGGTGTGTAACCGTTTTCTTTTGAAATACAGAATAACTAAATTATCTATCTTATCCCAATAGATTTATTTCTTATATACTGAAAATTTCGTAGTTTAAAGCCAAAGGAAGATTTTCATGGTTAAAGATGACGTGGCACATAATATAGATGGAAGAGAGGGTGTCCACGAGCTGCTCCTCAACAAGTAAAGAGAACGGGAACACACAACTTCAAGTCCACTAAACTGAAAGGCAAAAAAAAAAAAAAAAAAAAAAAAGAGTATTAAAAAAAAATATATATGTAAGCTTTCTATAACAACAACGAGTTTGGAGGCTCGTGACCGCCATTTGGTGGTAACAAAGATATTATAAATAGAAGTGAAAGGATGGTCTTGCAGTCTACAGCAGCCGCAGCTGGGACAGTAGATAATATACGTATTATTATTATTATTATTATTATTATTATTATTATTATTATTATTATTATTATTATTATAATAATGAATCACAAGATACCATGCTTCAAGATCCTCTCAAGGGAGACGCTTTGATGCCAGTGAGGGGCTCTTAATCCAAGGAATTTGACTTGCCTTGCCCTTGGATTAAACCTGAATGTTTCATATGGACTACATGACCCCTATGAGTTTAGTGCTTTTCCATAAAAATAATATATTGTTTCAAGATTTATAACACTAAAAATGAACGCAAAAAGAAGCAGCTGAAAGTCTAATTCCATTGGATAGTATACAAACAAAATGTATTTCGGTTGCTGCTCTGAGCGAGGCATCCTTTGTTTCTGACCATGAGCTGTAGCTCAGCATTCAAGAGAAAGAGCCAGTTGTATCTCAGTGCATGAGGTCCGGTTAGGGATCTATTGGTAATCCCACTTTATATAAGTATTATGGAAGGTTGTTGAATAGTCTTGGGCCCCTTGGACTTACTGTGTTGTTTCTCGGTGTATTCGTGTCACCTCCACTTTTCCATGTTCCAAGGAGTACAGGTCAAGGGATTTCAAATGTTCCCAGTAATTAAGGTGCTCAGCTAAACTTACGTGTGCAGTGAAGTTCTCTGTACATTCTCTAGAGCTGCAAATTCGCCTGCCTTGAAAGGGACTGTTGCTCTTAACCTCTGATGTATATACCAGGACATATGTGACTAGTTACTTTTAGCTGGGGGCAGAACGAGCGAGTTTAAGAAAGCCAGGAATGGCATGAGAAGAGAGTGATCTGAGAGAGTCAGAGAGTCAGGAAGAGTTCTCGTAGGCTGCAGTTTTCTCAAGAGACTGGGAGAGCAAAGTGTAAATACCAGAAGAGTCAGGAAGATAACGTGATTCAGTGTTACGTGGATAGTGGTGAACCAGTGTGTTAATCAACTCATGGCCCAGTACCAGTGTGTACCTCTACCAGGGTCACTCAACTGCTCTATCCTCTCTAAATTCCAAAACCACGTCAAACTCTCTTCATCCCTATGAATTATTCTTTTGGTAACTCCACCTTCCTAATTCTGTGCATGATATTCACACCAGACGTCACACTCAAACATGACATCCTCACTATCTCTTATTGTTGCAGCATCTCAAGTCCATGCTTCACGCCCATGTAACAGTGTTGGTACCATTATACTCTGCACACTCGGGCCTTTGCTTTCATAGATAGCTTTTTTGTCTTCATAGATGCTTCAACGCACCATTTTTGTTTCCCCTCCTCGTCTATTTTATTGTTCACATCTTTCATAGACCTATTTGCCTGCGGGAACACATCCAAATATCGGAATACATTAACTTCCTCCTATATGATATATCCAATCTTTCATTGCCTAGATATTTTCTTACATTCATCACCTTGCTCTTTCTTATGCTTACTTTTAATTTCCTTATATGATGACAATTCTGAGATCGCTTGTGAAGGTCGGGAGTGTCTGCTCGTCTCTCCTACTCTCCATGCATTATTGATCGTCCTGTTATGTGGGCCACTTGGTTTCAAATTTTCTATTGCTCAGGCAAGCCTGATAACCATCACATGATGGCTGGTCATCCCACAGCCTATTTTATACCTGCATGAACATAAGAAGATAATAGTGTAGTATTGCAAGAGGCCTACTGGCCCATGATAGGCAGGGCTACTCACACACACTCCTGTCCAAACTATTTTTAAAGTTACGTAAAGTTTTCGCGTCACTGACGCAAATTGGTAGTTTGTTCTACTCATCCACAAGTCTACTGCCAAACCAGCCACTGTCTCTTGTTCACAGACTATCAGCTGTCGCTAATATAGTGCTTCCCTAATCCATCACGAGATGGTTGACATAAGTTATTACAGAACGGAGGCTACCAGACACAGTTATTACATTAGTGGTGTACAATACCGACTAGTTGACGTATAAGACACACGTACAATACCTGGGTATCCTTGTGAGGACGTCTTCGCAGTGAAGCCAGGAAGGTGCAACACAGGTGTCTCCTTCGTCAGAGACAAACATGTCAAGGCTAAGAGCTTTAGAAAAAATGCGAGAAATGGATGAACACATAACATTGTTATATCAAGTACTGTGAAGTGAGAAGAGGTAAACAGTAACTTAAAAAAAATACATTGAACACAAGATGCAATCCAATAATACCACAGGTCGGAGGATAGGCGACTCGTCTTGTATGAGAACAGAAAGCAACGTGAAATAATTCGTCCCTTGGTCAGGTCACAAGGTCAAGTATGAAAGTAATAAAACAGAAGGTTAATTAAGAAGACCTCCAAGTCACCAGGCGAATCAAACCCAGTGTGGTTGTTTTATGTGGGTTTGAAGTCCATCGACTACACGAGGGGTCATCAGAACTACCTCTCTACCTCACACCACCATTCAATAACAGTCTTGGTCCAGACGAACTAGACTAAGATCGAATCTGAATGCCTCACGTTCCATGGGCGCTATGTGATTCTGCTACATACGGGTTTAGTGCTTTCCTCTCTCCTACCAACTGCACCAGGGTCATCAGGTCTACCAACTGCACCAGTATCATCAAGCCTACCAACTGCACCAGGGTCATCAGGTCTACCAACTGCACCAGTATCATCAAGCCTACCAACTGCAGCAGGACCATCAAGCCTACCATTTGCACCAGGGTCATCAGGTCTACCAACTGCACCAGGGCCATCAAGCCTGCCAACTGCACCAGGGTCATCAAGTCTACCACCTGCACCAGGACCATCAAGCCTACCAACTGCACCAGGCTCATCAGGTCTACCAATTGCACCAGTATCATCAAACCTACCAACTGCACCAGGACCATCAAGCCTACCAAGTGCACCAGTATCATCAAGCCTACCAACTGTACCAGGGTCATCAAGTCTACCAACTGCACCAGGACCATCAAGCCTACCAACTGCACCAGGGTCATCAGGTCTACCAACTGCACCAGGACCATCAAGCCTACCAACTGCACCAGGACCATCAAGCCTACCAACTGCACCAGTATCATCAAGCCTACCAACTGCACCAGTATCATCAAGCCTACCAACTGCAGCAGGGTCATCAAGCTTACCAACTGCTCCAGGGTCATAAGGCCTGCCATCTGCACGAGGATCAGACTTCATCCGAGGAAGGGGAAGGTAGCTCCAGTTCCTTGAATCAAGAGCCCTCTAACAGCGGGCATTGCACTATCATAGCTCTGGCCACAGCCAATTGAAACTCCGGTTTTCCCACTGGCGAAGACGCTACCAATGAGAATCTCGATTTAATTTATGGCGTCAAGAAACCAAAGAACGAAATCAATCAACCAATCAGCAGCCCTCACGTCACTTAGGATTAGCCAATCAGAACGCGCGTGGCAATCTACATCACCCTGTGGTGAGGGAGAAGATTGCGCGCGAAATCTGCGGCGTCTGTGATGCGCAGAGAAGATGGCGTGTGGTTGCCAACTGCTCTGATAAGCTTTTTTTCGTATTTTGCTGTAAATTGCTGGTTATTTACACTTAACAAGGCTTTTTACGTGATATTGTAGTCACTGTAGCATATGTGCGAAGCTGTAGAACTGCCATATATGTAGGAATTATTGATATTTACTGAGTTTCCAAATCGAACTTAATTTACTGACACCATTTGTATTTCTTGCAGGAAAGTGTATAATAATAATAATAATAATAATAATAATAATAATAATAATAATAATAATAATAATAATGATAATGATAATAATAATAATAATAATAATAATAATAATAATAATCTTTATTTCTACCAGTACATGTACAAGGTATACAGACCATAGCTGACATCAGTGACATACTACTATATAGAAAGTCCCTTATTATGAGGAGTATTTTGGGCAAATTAGGTCAATTTTGTCCCCAGGATGCGACCCATACCAGTCGACTAACACTCGGGTACCTATTTTACTGCTAGGTGAACATGGACAGCAGGTGTCTTAAAAAAACACGTCCTAAAGTTTCCACCCGTACCGGGGATCGAACCAGGACAGTGACTGTTACTCATTACTGATGTTAATATTTTTTTGACTAGTCTTCAGTGTGTTGTGTCAGTGTCATAATCATCATCAAGGTGTCTGCTGCCCTCCTGAAGGAAAGTCCTCTTGCCCATGGTGAAAGGATCTTGATCCGAGGAATTTGAGCTTTTTAGAGTTGTATCACTTATGGTTTATAGTCTGGTGAGTATATTTCAGTACTGTCTTTTATATATGTAAGGTAAGTTCTACCTCTGTTATGTCACTAAGGTTTATTTTAATATTTCACAGCAATAATCTGATAACAACATACTGTACTCAAGAGAAATTTAGCTCCATTAATATTCTCGAGAATTTTATCATATATTTTGTCTAATACTGGCCGTATGCCTTTTTTTTTTTTTTTTTAAAGGGGATTCTTCCGTCAAGGAGGTTCCTTGACCTTGTGAGGGGCTCTTGACCTAACAAGTTGAACCTGAGTCTCAGTTCCTCGACTCGAGTGTGAATGTCTCTCATTTCCCAAGTGCTGTGTGATCCATACGGGTTTAGCGCTCCCCTTGAATGTAATAACAGTAATAATAATGTGCTGCTGGAGTCTCAGCAAGGTATCAGTGAAGGTAGCCGGGAAAAACCTGTCAGCCGGACTCGAGTCCTGGAAGTAGGAAGTGCGGGTACCTGCACTGAAGGAGAGAGGAGGGTGTAGTCAGAGGATCATCTTAACTGTGATGTCAGCACACTTCTGCCAAGACACTTATTGAATGAATGATGGTAAATGTGTTTTCTTTTTATCGTGTCACCCTTACCTGGGTGGGAGACGGCCGATGACTTAAAAAAAAAAAGTTGGAAAATAATTAGTGGATAAAATTTGCAAATATCTAAATTATCTTCATTTTATTGCTGCTTAATTTCACTTTTATCATATTTTATTTCCGTTTTTAGCAAAGTTACAACGGCTATGTTAAAATATTTTAACTTTTTAGTTTAAATATATATTTTTTTCAACTTCCGCTGATGTCTAGCTTCTCGTTCCCTTGATGTTACGACCCCTACAGGTTTGGTGGTCTACCCCATGACTGTAATACTGTTATATTCATGATAGTTACACCAGTAACTGGGACAGAACTCCATAATCCGAGTCTTGCCTTCAAACACCGTCCCATAACAACACAGGACCTTTAGTAGACGTGAATGGTAGACAATGTAGACAAGATGTAGACTTAGACACATGTGCAACATCTGGGTATCTTTATTTGTAGACTTATCACCATCCAGTGGATGGTGATAAGTAGGCCTACTGGCCTGTGATAGGCCTATCCTCAAATCCAAGCCTTACTCACATGCCCAATCTAATTGCTTTCGCTTGACGCACCACCTGATGCTCCACCTGCCTCACCACCTGACTCACCACTTGCTCACCACCTGACTCACCACCTGACTCACCACTTGCCTCACCATCTGCCTCACTACCTGCCTCACTACCTGCCTCACCACCTGCCTCACCACCTGACTCACCACCTGACTCACCACCTGCCTCACCACCTGCCTCACCACCTGCCTCACCACCTGACTCACTACCTCGCCTCACTACCTGCCTCACTGCCTACCTCACCACCATGCCTCACCACCTGACTCACCACCTGACTCACCACCTGACTCACCACTTGCCTCACCACCTGACTCACCACCTGACTCACTACCTGCCTCACTACCTGCCTCACTGCCTACCTCACCCCTGCCTCACCACCTGACTCACCACCTGACTCACCACCTGACTCACCACTTGCCTCACCACCTGACTCACCACCTGACTCACTACCTGCCTCACTACCTGCCTCACTGCCTACCTCACCACCTGCCTCACCACCTGACTCACCACCTGACTCACCACCTGAACTCACCACCTGCCTCACCACCTGACTCACCACCTGCCTCACCACCTGCCTCACCACCTGCCTCACCACCTGCTTCATTACCTGCTCACCACCTGCCTCACCACCTGCCTCACCATCTGCCTCACCACCTGCCTCACCACCTGACTCACCACCTGCCTCACCACCTGCCTCACCACCTGCCTCACCACCTGCTTCATTGCCTGCCTCACCACCTGCCTCACCACCTGCCTCACCATCTGCCTCACCACCTGCCTCACTACCTGCCTCACCACCTGCCTCACTACCTGCCTCACCACCTGCCTCACCATCTGCCTCACCACCTGCCTCACCACCTGCCTCACCACCTGCCTCACCACCTGCCTCACCATCTGCCTCACTACCTGACTCACCACCTGACTCACCACCGACTCACCACCTGCCTCACCACCTGACTCACCACCTGCCTCACCACCTGACTCACCACCTGCCTCACCACCTGCTTCACTACCTGCCTCACCACCTGCCTCACTACCTGCCTCACCACCTGCCTCACCATTCTGCCTCACCACCTGCCTCACCACCTGCCTCACCACCTGACTCACCACCTGACTCACCACCTGACTCACCACCTGCCTCACCACCTGACTCACCACCTGACTCACCACCTGACTCACCACCTGCCTCACCACCTGACTCACCACCTGACTCACCACCTGCCTCACCACCTGCCTCACCACCTGCCTCACCACCTGCCTCACCACCTGCCTCACCACCTGACTCACCACCTGACTCACCACCTGACTCACACCTGCCTCCTCACCACCTGCCTCACCACCTGACTCACCACCTGCCTCACCACCTGACTCACCACCTGACTCATCACCTGACTCACCACCTGACTCACCACCTGACTCACCTGTTTTAGTTTACTCTTCATGAGAACTAATAAACCCAATCATGGCAAAACATCTCTTTAATAAATACTCAGAAGTGCATACCTGGAGTATACCTGGAGTATACCTGGAGATGGTTTCGGGGGTCAACGCCCCCGCAGTCTGGTCTGTGACGTAGTTCAACTACCCACAACCTGCAAGTATCACCAGGATGTTGACATCCATTGTTGCATCAACAGTGTTACGTTGGTTCAACCACTGAAAAATATATTACTGACGTACGTACGTACGTACCATTCATCTACAACTGACGTACGTAAATGCGTATCACTTACTGTACTTACCAATAAATACTTCAGTAATGTATTGTGGTTTAATAGTTGATCAGCGTCGACCAGTGAGGCTGGGGAGATGACAACTGTCAGCTGGTTAATAGTTGATCAGCGTCGACCAGTGAGGCTGGGGAGATGACAACTGTCAGCTGGTTAATAGTTGATCAGCGTCGACCAGTAGGCTGGGGGGGGGATGACAACTGTCAGCTGGTTAATAGTTGATCAGCGTCGACCAGTGAGGCTGGGGAGAAGAGACAACTGTCAGCTGGTTAATAGTTGATCAGCGTTCGACCAGTGGGGCTGGGGAGATGACAACTGTCAGCTGGTTAATAGTTGATCAGCGTCGACCAGTGGGGCTGGGGAGATGACAACTGTCAGCTGGTTAATAGTTGATCAGCGTCGACCAGTGGGGCTGGGGAGATGACAACTGTCAGCTGGTTAATAGTTGATCAGCGTCGACCAGTGGGGCTGGGGAGATGACAACTGTCAGCTGGTTAATAGTTGATCAGCGTCGACCAGTGAGGCTGGGGAGATGACAACTGTCAGCTGGTTAATAGTTGATCAGCGTCGACCAGTGAGGCTGGGGAGATGACAACTGTCAGCTGGTTAATAGTTGATCAGCGTCGACCCAGTGAGGCTGGGGAGGATGACAATGTCAGCTGGTTAATAGTTGATCAGCGTCGACCAGTGAGGCTGGGGAGATGACAACTGTCAGCTGGTTAATAGTTGATCAGCGTCGACCAGTGGGGCTGGGGAATGACAACTGTCAGCTGGTTAATAGTTGATCAGCGTCGACCAGTGGGGCTGGGGAGATGACAACTGTCAGCTGGTTAATAGTTGATCAGCGTCGACCAGTGGGGCTGGGGAGATGACAACTGTCAGCTGGTTAATAGTTGATCAGCGTCGACCAGTGGGGCTGGGGAGATGACAACTGTCAGCTGGTTAATAGTTGATCAGCGTCGACCAGTGAGGCTGGGAGATGACAACTGTCAGCTGGTTAATAGTTGATCAGCGTCGACCAGTGAGGCTGGGGAGATGACAACTGTCAGCTGGTTAATAGTTGATCAGCGTCGACCAGTGAGGCTGGGGAGATGACAACTGTCAGCTGGTTAATAGTTGATCAGCGTCGACCAGTGGGGCTGGGGAGATGACAACTGTCAGCTGGTTAATAGTTGATCAGCGTCGACCAGTGAGGCTGGGGAGATGACAACTGTCAGCTGGCAGTGTCTGGAGAGTAAATAAACTGTCATGTTTGATGTTAAACTGTCATGTTTGATGTTAAACTGTCATGTTTGATGTTAAACTGTCCTGCTTGATGTTAAACTGTCATGTTTGATGTTAAACTGTCCTGCTTGATGTTAAACTGTCATGTTTGATGTTAAACTGTCATGTTTGATGTTAAACTGTCATGTTTGATGTTAAACTGTCATGTTTGATGTTAAACTGTCATGTTTGATGTTAAACTGTCATGTTGATGTTAAAACTGTCATGTTTGATGTTAAACTGTCATGTTTGATGTTAAACTGTCATGTTTGATGTTAAACTGTCATGTTTGATGTTAAACTGTCATGTTTGATGTTAAACTGTCATGTTTGATGTAAACTGTCATGTTTGATGTTAAACTGTCATGTTTGAGTTAAACTGTCATGTTTGATGTTAAACTGTCATGTTTGATGTTAAACTGTCATGTTTGATGTTAAAATGTCATGTTTGATGTTAAACTGTCATGTTTGATGTTAAACTGTCATGTTTGATGTTAAACTGTCATGTTTGATGTTAAACTGTCATGTTTGATGTTAAACTGTCATGTTTGATGTTAAACTGTCATGTTTGATGTTAAACTGTCATGTTTGATGTTAAACTGTTCATGTTTGATGTTAAACTGTCATGTTTGATGTTAAACTGTCATGTTTGATGTTAAACTGTCATGTTTGATGTTAAACTGTCATGTTTGATGTTAAACTGTCATGTTTGATGTTAAACTGTCATGTTTGATGTTAAACTGTCATGTTTGATGTTAAACTGTCATGTTTGATGTTAAACTGTCATGTTTGATGTTAAACTGTCATGTTTGATGTTAAACTGTCATGTTTGATGTTAAACTGTCATGTTTGATGTTAAACTGTCATGTTTGATGTTAAACTGTCATGTTTGATGTTAAACTGTCATGTTTGATGTTAAACTGTCATGTTTGATGTTAAACTGTCATGTTTGATGTTAAACTGTCATGTTTGATGTTAAACTGTCATGTTTGATGTTAAACTGTCATGTTTGATGTTAAACTGTCATGTTTGATGTTAAACTGTCATGTTTGATGTTAAACTGTCATGTTTGATGTTAAACTGTCATGTTGATGTTAAACTGTCATGTTTGATGTTAAACTGTCATGTTTGATGTTAAACTGTCATGTTTGATGTTAAACTGTCATGTTTGATGTTAAACTGTCATGTTTGATGTTAAACTGTCATGTTTGATGTTAAACTGTCATGTTTGATGTTAAACTGTCATGTTTGATGTTAAACTGTCATGTTTGATGTTAAACTGTCATGTTTGATGTTAAACTGTCATGTTTGATGCTCGAATATATGTTTTAAGTAGTTTTATCATGTTTTACATATCCTATAATTCCTGAAGTGTTATAATGTGCTCTTGAAAATTAAGTCGATTGTATATAAAATATATATATATATATATATATTATATATATATATATATATATATATATATATATATATATATATATTATATATATATAATTTTTATACGGAACAGCTCTTTGGAGGATCCTTGAAGCCGTTGAAGGACTTGCTCCAAGAAACTGACTTCCTATGGGTTTAAGACTTATTTTGATTCCCTTTTGCGAGCCTCGAGGTTGAGGGTAAACTCGCAGCGACCCACGTCGCTGTGAGTCCAGTTAGGTCCTTCAGTTTGTACTGATCAAGTCACTGGATGGCGGAACGTCTACAATAAAGATACCCAGATGTTGTACATGTGGATAATTTCCATCTTGTATTGTATACCATTTATGTATAACCATGGAAAAGGGAAGCTCCAGATCTTTGGATCAGAGTCCTTTACCAGCATCAAGGACATCTACTTGAAGGGAAGGACTGAAAAACCATCAAGGACACTGACGATAGAATTCGCATAGAACAACAGTATCAAGAGCCTAGCTCTCTGACAGAACCTATACTGACGCACAGGTAAACTGAAAAGGGTAAAAGGTGTACTATTTAACGGGGAACCCATCTGGACAGTACCTCCAGTGAAATATCTGGGAATATCCTTTGATCCATTCATGTTAGGTTAATTGATGGAGAACAATGTAGTCAAAAATAACTAGTGCCAAGTTATAGTTCCTTTTTAGAGAGGCACAGTGCTTGTGCCAGCAAGCCTGTGCCAAGCTCTCATCCAGTGCCACGTACATCATTCTTCTTTATGATTCTCTGTCCTAAGAAAAAAACTGAAAATCAGAGTACAAATTACCCAAACTAAGATGGTGGGATTCATCCTGGACCCGGGCTGAAGAGAACATAAACCAGGATGAATTGCAACAGCTGGAAATACTTGATGATTCAGGTAGGATAAGACAGCTGAAGTGACATCACGTTTGCAACATTGCTCGTACTGAGACCCCAGGATATCTTACTGCAGAGTTTCGTGAGGTTACGAACCGAAGCTATGATACTAGTGGAAGTCAACACGATACTGTAGTACTACAGTAGATGGCCAGGCCTCAAGCACCTTCAGGTATACCTTCTATTATACAGTGATAAATACCTGGATTATACCTGGAGGGGGTTTCGGGGGTCAACGCCCCCGGGGCCCGGTCCGTGACCAGGCTGGAGTGGAATGGGTTACCTAACCGCTCTGCGAGGACTGTCAGGTCGCCCTTTCAGTCCACCATATCCTGATAGACAGTTCCACCTTTGATGCATACTCTCTCTCTCTCTCTCTCTCTCTCTCTCTCTCTCTCTCTCTCTCTCTCTCTCTCTCTCTCTCTCTCTCTCTCTCTCTTTGACTTTTTAATGGAAACTAACTTACTGTATTATCTCTGATTTAGATTTTACTCTCGCACTAAAACCCACCTCCACTAACTTCTACCCTCGCACACCTCAAATACTTCACTCATTCCTGACTATAACACTTCCCTCTCCACAGCCATGTATGACCCTTATGGGTTTAGCGTTTAAAATAATAATAATAATAATAATAATAATAATAATAATAATAATAATAATAATAATAATAATAATAATAATAATAATGTCAAGGTCAGTCGTAGCGTAGGTCAGTTCAAGAATAACACCGAAGAATACGTAGTGAATGTAGCAACAGAGAGGAAAGTGACCTCGTAAGACATGGTAAGAATGCAATACAGCGTTTATATATGTCTCACTTCGTATCTTTGTAAGTATATATGTGTGTAGATGATGAATAACTGGGGGGAGGGGGGTTGATGTGTTCGTTGGTATTACTGTAACTTCTGTTGATGTAATTGATGTATTAGTTAGTGTCTCCTTACATGACTCACGAAATCGTAATGACATGACTGCAAATAAACCATACCACGGGTGGGGATAGAACCCGCGGTTGGTTTGTTTGCAATCGTGTCATTACGATTTCGTGAGTCATGTTGACGGCAGTGAGGGGACTTGAGCTAGAGTTCGTCACGGCCACGCTAGCTGGAGATTCGTCTGTAAAAACTTGCATTTGTGGTCACAGTGGAGCCTGTGCTAACCTTCCTATGGTGTAGAAATATACCTAGTTGGATGAATCTTATTGTGGCTAGCTGGTCCAGTGGCTAACGCGACGGTCTGGAGTTTTGAGACTCTCTGATCTCGGGTTCTATCCCCGCCCGTGGTATGGTTTGCCTCCTTACACCTGTTGTCCCTGTTCACCTAGCAGTTAGTAGGTACCTGGGTGTTAGTCTCCTTACACCTGTTGTCCCTGTTCACCTATCAGTTAGTAGGTACCTGGGTGTTAGTCGACTGTCGAAGGTGGTATCCTGAGAGAAGACTGAAGAAATCAGGCAGACAGTCCTGGATGACTGTGCTGGGATATATCCTGGGTTACTAATCCCCCGGGTAAAAAATCCCCCTCAAAATCTTACCTCTTTTACACAATAGGAAGCCCTCAGTAGAAATAAATCACTGACTGGGTTATTCTAGGTAATTCACAAAAAACGTGTCCCGTAAGTCAATCGCTAGCGCACTCACACACTGAGGTCCATGGTTCGATCCCCGGTACGGGTTGAAACATTAGGGCGTGTTTGCTTAAGACACCTGCTGTCCATGTTCACCTAGCAGCAAAATAGGTACGCTACCTGGGTGTTAGTCTACTGGTGTGAGTCGCATCCTGGGAACAAAATTAACCTAATTTGCGGGAAATGCTCAGCATAACAAGCGGCTTTCTGTATAGTAGTATGTCACTGATGTCAACTATGGTCTGTATACCTTGTACTTCTAGAAATAAATATTATTATTATTATTATTATTATTATTATTATTATTATTATTATTATTATTATTATTATTATTATTATTATTATTATTATTATTATTTAAGACAATTGTAATCCCATGAACTTCCATACTATCTATAGACTGGCACTTTGGGAAGTGCCAGATTAGCAAAGGTCATACCGCTCCTAGCTCATGGTAGGTAATCAGATATGATCCAAGAGCAGCTCCAATTGCTTGGATCCAGAGGCCACACCGGCACACGAACACCTTGAAGAAGAAGTTACTGCTAAATTTGAATCCGTTTTCTGTGATGGAGTGGATGTTGTGAGAGCAGCTTGGGACGAGAGTGTTGTTAGCCCCGCCCACCAGCTAGGCCACGCCCCCTCACTCCCACTCAGTAAACACAAGCTCTCTCACCTGTCAACATGCTCCGAGTCTCAAAAATATATAACCCTCCATAATTTTACGATAAAAGAGCTTTATGAACCCTCGGGTTCAACTTTATTGAAGACAAATTTGCAGGTGTTTTTACAGAGAGCTTCTTAAAATATCTGCGATGTTTGTTAACATCAGAGTCATTTTAACCTAAGATAATCCAGTCAAGTTGTACGCTCAGGTTTGATGGAACTCTTGTGAAGATTTATGGTGCTCAGAGTTGTATGTTGTATGTGGTACAGAATAAAATAAAGACAATTTGATAAGTTATATATGCAACACCTAGGTGTCCTTACTGGTGAGAAACAAGATACCTAAGTGTGGCACATGTTTCTTACTCATCCGAGTGAATTCCAGCATTATTTTGTTAATTTCAAATATTCTAATGTGTGAATAAGCGTAGAAATGGACGGAGACTCGAGCCTTGGTCCTGGCAGGAGCAAGCCCAACGCTGTACCACTGAATATTGTGATGAATGGTTTGAAAAACCGACAAGTTGAAGATTGAGACACTTATGCAGCATATGGGAATCTTTATTCAGGAAACGTTTCGCCACACAGTGGCTTCATCAGTCCAATACAAAGAGGAAGGCGTAAGGAGAGGAGGAGAACGAGGTAATCAGTCCCTCAACCTGGAGTCGATGTGTTCAGTCCATCAATCTTGTAGAATGTACAGCATAGGGCCGTAGACGTGGCTTATATACTGTAGTGAGGTGACGTGAAGCAGATGGAGGCGGGGTCATAGTGGTACCATCCACTAGTCGAAGTAGGTCTTCGTCCAAAGGTTGAACAAGTGTTGAAGAATTCTTTGTAACAAGACCCCATGATGCTGCCGTGTCTGACAGTTGTGATGAATGGTTTGAAAAACCGACAAGTTGAAGATTGAGACACTTATGCAGCATATGGGGAATCTTTATTCAGGAAACGTTTCGCCACACAGTGGCTTCATCGTCCAATACAAAGAGGAAGGCGTAAGGAGAGGAGGAGAACGGGTAATTCGTCCCTCAACCTGGAGTCGATGTGTTCAGTCCATCAATCTTGTAAATGTACCATTCATCACAACGTCAGACACGGCAGCATCATGGGTCTTGTTACAAAGAATTCTTCAACACTTGTTCAACCTTTGGACGAAGACCTACTTCGACTAGTGGATGGTACCCACTATGACCCCGCCTCCATCTGGGTTCACGTCACCCACTACTGTATATAAGCCACGTCTACGGCCCTATGTGTACATTCTACAAGATTGATGGGAACTGAACACATCGCTCCAGGGTTTAGGGACTGATTACCTCGTTTCCTCCTCTCCTTACGCCTTCCTCTTTGTATTGGACTGATTTAAGCCACTGTGTGCGAAACGTTTCCTGAATAAAGATTCCCATATGCTGCATAAGTGTCTCAATCTTCAAATTTTCGGTTTTTCAAACCATTCATCACAACTGTCAGACACGGCAGCATCATGGGGTCTTGTTTTCAAAGAATTCTTCAACACTTGTTCAACCTTTGGACGAAGACCTACTTCGACTAGTGGATGGTACACTATGACCCCGCCTCCATCTGTTCACGTCACCTCACTACAGTATTAAAGCCAGTCTACGGCCTTGCTGTACATTCTACAAGATTGATGGAATGAAAACTCGATCCAGGTTGAGGGACTGATTACCTCGTTTTCCTCCTCTCCTTACGCCTTCCTCTTTGTATTGGACTGATGAAGCCACTGTGTGGCGAAACGTTTCCTGAATAAAGATTTCCCATATGCTGCATAAGTGTCTCAATCTTCAACTTGTCGGTTTTTCAAACCATTCATCACAACTGTCAGACACGGCAGCATCATGGGGTCTTGTTACAAAGAATTCTTCAACACTTGTTCAACCTTTGGACGAAGACCTACTTCGACTAGTGGATGGTACCACTATGACCCCGCCTCCATCTGCTTCACGTCACCTCACTACAGTATATAAGCCACGTCTACGGCCCTATGCTGTACATTCTACAAGATTGATGGACTGAACACATCGACTCCAGGTTGAGGGACTGATTACCTCGTTCTCCTCCTCTCCTTACGCCTTCCTCTTTGTATTGGACTGATGAAGCCACTGTGTGGCGAAACGTTTCCTGAATAAAGATTCCCATACACTGAATATTAAACAAAGAGCACTTCTGTGACTTGTCTGCACCTGCGGCAGCAACTGTGACCTTATTCTGTGTCTTCCCACAGCCACAGAAACTCTGTTGGTGCCACCAGAGTTTCTGGAGCTGTGGAAAGAGGCATTAAGATCACACGTGAGTCGTATGCCCGTTTCCCACCATTGTGGGTTTAGTGCTTACCTATAATAATAATAATAATAATAATAATAATAATAATAATAATAATAATAATAATAATAACAATAATAATTATACCTGATTCCCGTTTCTCTTCCTGTATCACAAGGGAAATAGGTTTGTTTCAAGGAGGGGAGCGCTACCACCCCTTCCTTGGATCAAAAGCCCTTCACCAGTAACAAGTCACCGCCCTTGAAGGCAGAGTTGCTGCCAGTGATGCCCGCAGCTCGTACTTAAAGGCAGAGTACTAATGAAAGGCTCGTCATTCAAGGAACTGGAGCTGGTCTGCTTCATACCACTAAAAAAATAATGGACTCTGACCAATCTCACAACACCTAGTCTGTGACCACACATGACACAGTGTCGCTACACCAGTCTCACAACACCTGGTCTGTGACCACAGTAATAAGCCACTGGGCTTCCCTACCTCCCCCTTCCTCTCTCCCCCTTCTCTCTCCCTCCCCGGAGCATTCTCAGCTTCTATAAAGACTACCAGAGTAGCGAGTCCACACTCAATATCACCTCGCCGGGGGTAAACACACTGCTAGACTCCTCCTCACGCTACACTCTCATTCACAGCTTCCGTAAAGACTCACTCGGGCAGCAAATCGGTCAAAGAAGCCGCACTTTTGTACTGTAGGATGGGAGATTTTGTGTGAATTATGGCGAGGCGGCTGTGTTTATCCAGAGGGGCCATCAGAGGGGCTGTATGGGGGCTGCAAGTGAGGGGCTGTTTCTGTTGGCTAGTGGGGGGAAAGGAGGGGGTTATATAGGGCACATAAGGGGTGGGAAAGGGCGGGGTAAGATACAGAAAGGGAGGAGGGACACAGTAGTGGAGGAGGAAGGGTACTTAGGGCACTGGAGTGGTGAGGTAGGGTAGGGAGGGGTGGTATAGTACACAGGAGTGGTGAGGTAGGGTAGGGAGGGGTGGTATAGTACACAGGAGTGGTGAGGTAGGGCAGGGAGGGGTGGCAGAGTACATAGCAGTGGTGAGGTAGGGCAGGAGGGGGGGTAGAGTACATAGCAGTGGTGAGGTAGGGCAGGGAGGGGTGGTATAGTACATAGGAGTGGTGAGGTAGGGCAGGGAGGGGTGGTTTTAGTACACAGGAGTAGTGAGGTAGGGTAGGGAGGGGTGGTATAGTACACAGGAGTAGTGAGGTAGGGTAGGGAGGGGTGGTATAGTACACAGGAGTAGTGAGGTAAGGTAGGGAGGGATGGTATAGTACACAGGAGGGGTGAGGTAGGGTAGGGAGGGGTGGTATAGTACACAGAGTGGTGAGGTTTAGGGTAGGGAGGGTGGTTAGTACACAGGAGGGGTGAGGTAGGGTAGGGAGGGGTGGTATAGTACACAGGAGTGGTGAGGTTGGGTAGGGAGGGATGGTATAGTACACAGGAGTGGTGAGGTAGGGTAGGGAGGGGTGGTATAGTACACAGGAGGGGTGAGGTAGGGTAGGAAGGGTGGCAGAGTACACAGGAGTGGTGAGGTAGGGTAGGGAGGGGTGGTATAGTACACAGGAGTAGTGAGGTAGGGTAGGGAGGGGTGGTATAGTCACAGGAGGGGTGAGGTAGGGTAGGGAGGGGTGGTATAGTACACAGAGTGGTGAGGTAAGGTAGGGAGGGGTGGTATAGTACACAGGAGGGGTGAGGTAGGGTAGGGAGGGGTGGTATAGTACACAGGAGTAGTGAGGTAGGGTAGGGAGGGGTGGTATAGTACACAGGAGGGGTGAGGTAGGGTAGGGAGGGGTGGTTTTAGTACACAGGAGTAGTGAGGTAGGATAGGGAGGGGTGGTATAGTACACAGGAGTAGTGAGGTAGGGTAGGGGGGGGTGGTATAGTACACAGGAGTAGTGAGGTAGGGTAGGGAGGGGTGGTATAGTACACAGGAGTAGTGTAGGTAGGGTAGGGATGGGTGGTATAGTACACAGGAGTGGTGAGGTAGGGTAGGGAGGGGTGGTATAGTACACAGGAGGGGTGAGGTAGGGTAGGGAGGGTGGTATAGTACACAGGAGTAGTGAGGTAGGGTAGGGAGGGGTGGTATAGTACACAGGAGTAGTGAGGTAGGGTAGGGAGGGGTGGTATAGTACACAGGAGTAGTGAGGTAGGGTAGGGAGGGGTGGTATAGTACACAGGAGGGGTGAGGTAGGGTAGGGAGGGGTGGTATAGTACACAGGAGTAGTGAGGTAGGGTAGGGAGGGGTGGTATAGTACACAGGAGGGGTGAGGTAGGGTAGGGAGGGGTGGTATAGTTTCACAGGAGTAGTGAGGTAGGGTAGGGAGGGGTGGTATAGTTCACAGGAGGGGTGAGGTAGGGTAGGGAGGGGTGGTATAGTACACAGGAGTGGTGAGGTAGGGTAGGGAGGGGTGGTATAGTTCACAGGAGGGGTGAGGTAGGGTAGGGAGGGGTGGTATAGTTCACAGGAGGGGTGAGGTAGGGTAGGGAGGGGTGGTATAGTACACAGGGTAGTGGGGGTAGGGTAGGGAGGGGTGGTATAGTTCACAGGAGGGGTGAGGTAGGGTAGGGAGGGGTGGTATAGTTCACAGGAGGGGTGAGGTAGGGTAGGGAGGGGTGGTATAGTACACAGGAGTGGTGAGGTAGGGTAGGGAGGGGTGGTATAGTACACAGGAGTGGTGAGGTAGGGTAGGGAGGGGTGGTATAGTTCACAGGAGGGGTGAGGTAGGGTAGGGAGGGGTGGTATAGTAACAAGGAGGGTGAGGTAGGGTAGGGAGGGGTGGTATAGTACACAGGAGTAGTGAGGTAGGGTAGGGAGGGGTGTATAGTACACAGGAGTGGTGAGGTAGGGTAGGGAGGGGTGGTATAGTACGCAGGAGTAGTGAGGTAGGGTAGGGAGGGTGGTATTAGTACACAGGAGGGGTGAGGTAGGGTAGGGAGGGGTGGTATAGTACACAGGAGTAGTGAGGTAGGGTAGGGGGGGGTGGTTATAGTACGCAGGAGTAGTGAGGTAGGGTAGGGAGGGGTGGTATAGTACACAGGAGTGGTAAGGTAGGGTAGGGAGGGGTGGTATAGTACGCAGGAGTAGTGAGGTAGGGTAGGGAGGGGTGGTATAGTACACAGGAGGGGTGAGGTAGGGTAGGGAGGGTGGTATAGTACACAGGAGGGGTTTAGGTAGGGTAGGGAGGGGTGGTATAGTACACAGGAGTAGTGAGGTAGGGTAGGGAGGGGTGGTATAGTACGCAGGAGTAGTGAGGTAGGGTAGGGAGGGGTGGTATAGTACACAGGAGTAGTGAGGTAGGGTAGGGAGGGGTGGTATAGTACACAGGAGTGGTGAGGTAGGGTAGGGAGGGGTGGTATAGTACACAGGAGTAGTGAGGTAGGGTAGGGAGGGGTGGTATAGTACACAGGAGTAGTGAGGTAGGGTAGGGAGGGGTGGTATAGTACACAGGAGTAGTGAGGTAGGGTAGGGAGGGGTGGTATAGTACACAGGAGGGGTGAGGTAGGGTAGGGAGGGGTGGTATAGTACACAGGAGTAGTGAGGTAGGGTAGGGAGGGGTGGTATAGTACACAGGAGTAGTGAGGTAGGGTAGGGTGGGGTGGTATAGTACACAGGAGTAGTGAGTGTAGGGTAGGAGGGGTGGTATAGTACACAGGAGTAGTGAGGTAGGGTAGGGAAGGGTGGTATAGTACACAGGAGGGGTGAGGTAGGGTAGGGAGGGGTGGGATAGTACACAGGAGTAGTGAGGTAGGGTAGGGAGGGGTGGTATAGTTCACAGGAGGGGTGAGGTAGGGTAGGGAGGGGTGGTTATAGTACACAGGAGTGGTGAGGTGGGTAGGGAGGGGTGGTATAGTTCACAGGAGGGGTGAGGTTGGGTAGGGAGGGGTGGTATAGTTCACAGGAGGGGTGAGGTAGGGTAGGGAGGGGTGGTATAGTACACAGGAGTGGTGAGGTAGGGTAGGGAGGGGTGGTATAGTTCACAGGAGGGGTGAGGTAGGGTAGGGAGGGGTGGTATAGTACACAGGAGTAGTGAGGTAGGGTAGGGAGGGGTGGTATAGTACACAGGAGTAGTGAGGTAGGGTAGGGAGGGGTGGTATAGTACACAGGAGGGGGAGGTAGGGTAGGGAGGGGTGGTATAGTACACAGGAGGGGTGAGGTAGGGTAGCGGGAGGGGTGGTATAGTACATAGGAGTAGTGAGGTAGGGTAGGGAGGGGTGGTATAGTACACAGGAGTGGTGAGGTAGGGTAGGGAGGGGTGGTATAGTTCACAGGAGTAGTGAGGTAGGGTAGGAGGGGTGGTATAGTACACAGGAGTAGTGAGGTAGGGTAGGGAGGGGTGGTATAGTACACAGGAGTAGTGAGGTAGGGTAGGGAGGGGTGGTATTTTGTACGCAGGGAGTAGTGAGGTAGGGTAGGGAGGGGTGGTATAGTACACAGGAGGGGTGAGGTAGGGTAGGGAGGGGTGGTATAGTACACAGAGGGGTGAGGTAGGGTAGGGAGGGGTGGTATAGTACACAGGAGGGTGAGGTAGGGTAGGGAGGGGTGGTATAGTACACAGGAGGGGTGAGGTAGGGTAGGGAGGGGTGGTATAGTACACAGGAGGGGTGAGGTAGGGTAGGGAGGGGTGGCAGAGTACACAGACGGGTGCAGGAAGAACTGGTATACATGGCGGGAGTTGAAGTGGGAGCCAGATTATAATTAACAAAAATGGAAGTGTTTAAAATCTCTCTCATATTAGCCGACGGGAACCAATAACAAGAGGCCTGGTCTAGGACCTGGCTGAGAGGCCTGGTCTAGAACCTGGCTGAGAGGCCTGGTCTAGAACCTGGCTGAGAGGCCTGGTCTAGAACCTGGCTGAGAGGCCTGGTGACTTCAGAAATGGTCTACAGGCACTTTTAGTTATTGCTGTAGTCTTGTAACTCAAAACCCAACTCAGAATCAGTATCAGACCCTGTGAATGCATCTGGGGGACATCACCCCCCACCACCTCTTTTCCTGGTCTCAGACTAGGGCCTCCTGGTTGATGGCCGGGTCAGTCAGGCTGCTGGTGCTAGCCTCCCGCTGATCTGTTTTGAAGGTAATTGTCAAATTCGTTGTTGAATCTTTGTCAGATTTTTGTTTTCGAAGCAGCAAGAAGATATAAATACTTAAGAGGCCTAATAAAGAGGCCTTAAAAGGGTGCCTATTTACAATTTCTTTTCACCAGTTACGAACAAATCTAAAAAACGTGTTCAAAATATCTAGTATCATATCTTCACTAACACGATACATCGACATATGTTATTAAAATTTCTGTCTCTAAATTTCTCAGTGGACAGTGAAAAACATTATTCAAGAAAGTAACCAGAGTAACCAGAAGGGTGACCACATATCTTACATTAGTTTGATCAACATCTGTGTGTCTGCCAACTTGTCAGAGGTACTTGTATTCAAGATTGAGACTGACCACTACAACAGGCTGTTTACATTGCACGTTGCCCATAGATATGCTTATCTACGTCCATCAAATCCTTATGGGCTACACAGCAGGATGTTGAAAACCTTAGATCCTTTAATCTTAGTAAGTTGTCTCAGCATAGTCGCTGCGGCTCAGTTTTTCACAGTGAATGATGTACCGTTTCTCCTGCTCTTATGAGGAGATATTTCAGTGTGTAGATTTAGATTCAGTTCCTCCACTACTTTCCACATGAAAATTATTAAACATTTCTCTCGCCTGAGCTCCCGGTAATATAAGACTTGGACAGAGAGGATACACACTTGTACAAGCTCTCTGCACATTCTCTAAATCTGCCATTTTACTAGTCTTAAAAGGGGGACTGTTGGCGTACACTCTCAAGCACTTGCACTCTAGAGAGTGCAAGTGCTTGAGAGTGCCTTCATAGGTTTGGAACCTCTTGTTTGGTAGGTAATTACTTCTTCTTTGTGAGAGTTTCACTCTAATGCTATTTTAAAACATAATCAGATAAGGAAAGATTTGAAGAATACAAGTTACATTACTCATGAAATCGTAATAACATGGCTGTAAACAAACCAGGGTACTAGTGGGGTTAGAACCCATGGCGAGTGAGTCGTAAAACTCCAGGTCAGTGTGAAAACCACTGGGCCAGCTGGCTACAGTAAGATTCATCCAACTAGGCATGACGGTTTTGAGCGGACTTGAGTTAGAGTTCGTCACGGCCACGCTGGCGGAGACTCATCTGTAAAAACTTGCATTAGTGGTCACAGTGGGGGCCCATGCTAACCTTCCTGTGGTGTATAAATATACCTAGTTGGATGAATCCTGTAGTCAGCTGGTTCAGTGGTTAACGCACTGGCCTGGAGTTTCACGATTCACTTGCCATGGGATCGAACCCCACCAGTACCGCGGCTGCAACATTTCACAAAAAAATGTTAACTCTTTTGAAAAACGACGTTTCGGTCCATATGCCGGACGAGTGGCAAGTCAGATGTGACTTGACTGTAATCCAGAATGGATGGAAACGTTGTCATAACTTTATTTCTATAAATATGGAAGGGAACTTGAAGTTTCCCACCCGTGGGAAGTTGCTAAGTTGCTAAGTTGGCATTCCGAGTATTTTTTTAAAGGTTAAGATCAAACTTGGGGCCAGAGTTAACACTGGTTTATGATGGTCCAGGATGACCTGGTCCAGGATGACCTGGTCCAGGATGACCTGGTCCAGGATGACCTGGTCCAGGATGACACAGGGTGACCTGGTCCAGGATGACCTGGTCCAGGATGACCTGGTTCAGGATGACCTGGTCCAGGATGACACAGGGTGACCTGATCCAGGATGACACAGGGTGACCTGGTCCAGGATGACACAGGGTGACCTGGTCCAGGATGACACAGGGTGACCTGGTCCATGATGACACAGGGTGACCTGGTGCAGAATGACACAGAGTGACCTGGTGCAGGATGACACAGGGTGACCTGGTGCGTTATGACACATGGTGACCTGGTGCAGGATGACACAGGGTGGTCTGGTGCAGGATGACACAGGGTAACCTGGTGCAGGATGGCACAAGGGTGACCTGGTGCAGGATGACACAGGGTGACCTGGTCCAGGATGACACAGGGTGACACAGCAACTACAGGTATCTTCAAGGATTATTGAGCCGACACAAGTGACTGGTCAGTGTTGTACTTCGTACCTCTGGCTATTAAGACATGGATAGACATGGCTTGGATTTGCACGGACGTGGGTGGATGTAGATGGGTATGGATGGACATGGCTGGCCATGGATGCCTATGGATGAGTGTGCACAGCCGTAACAACCTCTGTAACGGTGGTATAGAGGTGCTACTCTACCTTTGGTAATCCCGGTTAACCCGCGACCTTTCTCGTATTTCACAGGACAACGCCTGCTTTACCTCACGCCGCCTCCCCCTCCCCTCAACCTCCCCTCTAATTCCGCACCCCCTCCCAGACCACCAACCCCCATCCTCCCCCCTTCCCTTTCCCTTTACCTCAGCCCCACTTAGACGGTCACTCAATGGTTGGTAATCTTAACAATTAGGATACTTCCATTGTAACACCAGAGAGGTGTAACGCAAAGAGAGGGGCCGAGTTACGGTAATATACGCATAATTTCCTGCGTATTTAGGCTGTCAGGTCGTATCACAGCGTCACTAAACCAGTTGGGAGAATTTTCACAGCTTCAATTAGGCAGGAAATGTGCTATCATTGTGTTGATAGTGAAGTGTGTCAGAGCAGTGTTGCTGCTGCTGCCTGTGAGCAGGCAGTCCACACTACCTTCCCTCCCCACACCACCTTCCCCTACACCACCTTTCCCTACACCACCTTCCCCCACATAACCTTTTCCCTCACCACCTTCCTACACACCACCTTCCCCTACACCACTTTCCCCCACAAGACCTTCCCTCCTCACAGCACCTTCTCATACACCACCTCCCCCCACACCACCTCCCTCTACACCTGGGCAAGACACAGTATGAAATAACGACAAGTGTGAAGACACGCGTGCAGTTTTACGATGTCTTATTGAAGCAACGTTTCGCCCATGAATAACTCCTTCAGTCCTAGACTGAAAAAGTGATTTAAGGCGAAACGTTTCCTCAGTATGTTAAGAGTGCACATATCTTGTTACCCCCACATCATTACCACACTGTCCACACATTATTATTATTTTTATACATGGAGAGAGAGAGAGAGAGAGAGAGAGAGAGAGAGAGAGAGAGAGAGAGAGAGAGAGAGAGAGAGAAGAGAGAGAGAGAGAGAGAGAGAGAGAGATTAGCAGATCTAAGAGTTGAACTCAGTGCAACACAGAGTCGTGGACAGACAATTTCAACATGGAACTCAATTATATTTCCAAGTCCCTCTACCAGTTCAAATTCTACAAATAAACAATTACCACAAATATTATCTGTTTCTGATAAAGATACATTGGTGAATAAAGACTGCACGTCGAAGCCAGTCACGATAACACAATATACAAAGCTTTAGTTCTCAATTTTTTGAGCAAAACGAAGAAAAAATCTGTACGGCAAATGAACTCTGATTATGGAAGATTTTTGTAAATGCGTCGACTAGAATTAGAGACTGAATTCGAGCAATAAGAGGGTGTTGCAGCAGCAGGGTGACCAAGAATTTAGCTGAGTTATACCTCAGAGTGACACTAGCTGATGAGACGGGTGTCTGCGGCACTTGTTAGTTACACATCTTAGTTAGTTAGTTTAATATGCTTATTATGCACCCCATACCCATCCTGTGGGCGGTAGTCAAATGATTACAGAGGTACATAATGGGTCCAGGGACTGGGCCCCTAAGTTTTGATAGTTGAACAAGTTACAAAGGTAATGAACCATTCACACGCCTATATCTGGTCACACATTTCGTATAAGTTTATTCAGGCACAGGTACACATAAGTACAATTAATCATATATAGTGTAAATTACCCAGGATATCTTCCAAGAGGTCAGGCAAAGTGACGTATTTCCACTGGGATCCTTGAATAAAAAAAAAATTGGTTTGGAGAACCATTTAATATCCGAGGGACAGATCCAGGAGCTGAAAAGTTTAAGATAAGTTTGGCCTTGAAAGAGTAACACCGATCAAACTTCTAATGAATTGAGGGACTTAAGAGAGGGACCTCCCACCTCCCACCCAGACTCACGGACTTGAGAGAGGGACCTCCCACCTCCCACCCAAACTCATGGACTTGAGAGAGGGACCTCCCACCTCCCACCCAGACTCACGGACTTGAGAGAGGGACCTCCCACCTCCCACCCAAACTCATGGACTTGAGAGAGGGACCTCCCACCTCCCACCCAGACTCACGGACTTGAGAGAGGGACCCTTTCCCCCTCCCACCCAAACTCATGGACTTGAGAGAGGGACCTCCCACCTCCCACCCAGACTCACGGACTTGAGAGAGGGACCTCCCACCTCCCACCCAAACTCATGGACTTGAGAGAGGGACCTCCCACCTCCCACCCAGACTCACGGACTTGAGAGAGGGACCTTCCACCTCCCACCCAGACTCACGGACTTGAGACAGGGACCTCTCACCTCCCACCCAAACTCATGGACTTGAGAGGGACCTCCCACCTCCCACCCAGACTCACGGACTTGAGAGAGGGACCTCCCACCTCCCACCCAAACTCATGCACTTGAGAGAGGGACCGACCACCCAAACTCACGGACTTGAGAGAGGGACCGACCACCTCCCACCCAGACCCACGGACTTGAGACAGGAACCTCCCACCTCCCACCCAGACTCACGGACTTAAGACAAGGACCTCCCACCTCCCACCCAGACTCACGGACTTGAGAGAGGGACCTCCCACTTCCCACCTCCCACCCAGACCCACGGACTTGAGACAGGGACCTCCCACCTCCCACCCAGACTCACGAACTTGAGACAGGGACCTCCCACCTCCCACCCAGACCCACGGACTTGAGACAGGGACCTCCCACCTCCCACCCAGACTCACGAACTTGAGACAGGGACCTCCCACCTCCCACCCAGACTCACGGACTTGAGACAGGGACCTCCCACCTCCCACCCAACTCACGGATTAAGACAAGGACTCCACTCCCACCAGCGTCACGACTTGAGAGGGACCTTCCCTGTCCACCTCCACCCAGACGCCACGGCTGAGACATGGGACCTCCCACCCAGACTAGAACTTGTGACAGGGACTATTCCCACCTCCCACCCAGATCACGAACTTGAGAGGGACCTCCACCTCCACCAACTGATGGACTTGAGAGTGTTCACTTGGGGGCAACGGTAAACAATATGATGTTCAATGAGACAAATTCCAATACTCGATATGAAAACTGAGGGATAATAATAGAACAGAGTATACTACTGACAATCCGCATACATAGACGAAAACTAAGTAAAATATATACATATATATCTATATAATATATAATATATATATATATAATATATATATATATATATATATATATATAATAATGTATATATATGATATATAATATATATATAATATATATATAAACTCCACACATCACCCATACAACCACCTCACTCACCTCCACCTCACCCGCACTTCACCATATCCACACTCCACCATCAACATACCCTCCATCACCCACACACCTCACCATCACCCACACTCCACCATCATCACACTCCACCATCACCATACAGTACATCACCCACAACCCCACCATCACACACACCCACCATCACCCACACTGCTAACATCATCCACACTCCAATCACCCACACTCACCATCACCCTACACTCCACCATCACCCACACTCACAATCACACACTCCCTCCACACCCAACACATCCCACCATCACCATCAATTCCACATCATCAAACTCCACCATCAACCACATCCACCATCACACACACCACAATCAACACACCCACCCACCACACATACACCCACCATCACACTCACCACCATCACACAACCGACCATCACACACACACACACCTTCACCCACACCCCACCATAAACAACAATCACATCACCCAAAACCCACCATCACCCACAAACCACACATCACCCACACCTCAACCATCACAACCACCCACCATCACCCACACCCCACCATCAAACCAACATTACACCATCACCCACACCCCACCATCACATAAAACCCACCATACACACACATAAAACACCATTTACCCACAAACCCCCATCACCCACGACAATCCCACCATCACTCCTACACCTAACCATCAACACACCCACTATCACCACACTAAAATCACCATCACCCACACCCAACATAAAACCACCCAACCATCACACAAAACCAACATCACCAAAAACCATAACCACACACCACCATCACCCACACCCACCATCACCCACAAACTCACCTCATCCAACACATACACCTACACCCCACACACACCATACAATAAAAACATCAATGCAAATACTAATCTACCATCACCCATAACAATCAACCCAAACTACATCACCACACCTCAACCATCAACCCACATACACAAACCCTCAACCCACACTACTATCACCACACACCACCATCAACACCAAACCCCACATGCACCCACACCCACCAGATTCATCCCCACACCCAAACCAGTCACCCTAACACACACCATCACAACACACCCACAACACCAACCACACCTCAATCACCCACACACCACCATCACCCACAACCATCACCTCACATCACCCACATCCCCTCCATCACACCACACCTCACACATCACCCACTACCTCACCATTTACCCTACACATCCAACAACTCTACACACCCAATCACCCACTACTCCACCAATCTCACCACACCACCAACACACACACCACTATTACCCACACCCTCCACCCTCAACACACACCCACACACCACATCCACCTATCATCAAACTCCTACCATAACCCACACTCCACCATCACCCACACTCCACCATCATAACCACACACCCACCATCACAACACAATCAACCATTATCACACACCCTCCATCACACCCACCCCCAACACACACCCCACCATCACCCACACTCCACATCACCCACACTCCACCATAACCACACTCCACCATCACCACACACTCCACCATCATCCACACAACCCACCTACAACCCACACCCACCATCACACACACCCCCATCACACACACCCCACACATACACCACACACACCACCATCACCCACTCACACCACTCACACACCACACCTCCTCACAACCCACACTCACACCATCCACCCACACTCCACCATATCCACCCACACTCCACCATCACCCACACATCCACCATAACCACACCCACTACCAAACACATCACACACACCCCCCACACCACTCACCCACATCCCACCATATAACAACTTCATACAAATACATACAACTTCCACCATCACACACACAACCCTCATCAACCCAAACCACACACACACCTTCATCACACACCACCATCACACACATCCTACCAACATCACCCACCATACACCACCACTATCACACAAACCACATCGACACCTAAAATCAACACAACCATCACACCACACTCCACTATTCACAAACACCACCATCACCCACACACCCAACATCACACACACCCACCATCACACAACTCCCCATCAACACACAACATACCCACCATCACTCAACCACATCACACAACCCACATCACCAACTATCACACACACCCACCATCACACACACACCACCATCACACACATCACATCATCACACACACCCACCATCACCCACACCCACCGTCACACACATCCATCATCACACACCCACCATCACACACACACCCACCATCACCCACACCCACCATCACCCACACCACACCATCACACACACCCACCATCACACACACCACACCATCGCACACACCACACCATCACACACACCACACCATCTCACACACACCCACCATCACACACACCACACCATCACCCACACCACACCATCACCCACACCACACCATCACACACACCACACCATCACACACACCCACCATCACACACACCACACCATCTCACACACCACACCATCACACACACCCACCATCACACACACCCACCATACACACACCACACCATCACACACACCCACCTCACACACACCACACCATCTCACACACCACACCATCTCACACACACCCATCACACACACCACACCATCACACACACCACACCATCACCCACACCACACCATCACACACACCCACCATCACACACACCACACCATCACACACACCCATCATCACACACACCCACCATCACACACACCACACCATCACACACACCACACCATCTCACACACCACACCATCTCACACACCACACCATCACACACACCCACCATCTCACACACCCACCATCACCCACACATCCACCATCACCCACACTCCCCCACACCTACACCAGCGCCTCGTCCGCCCTCCGACTTATCTAAACATGTCAGGAGAAAATTGCACCAATAACCCGAGCTGAAAGACCCGCTTACCCGCTTAATTGCTTTTTTACCCGGAGAGCCGCGCGTCGCCCTTCATTTGTTCTAACTTACGCTGCGTGTTCGCATCCTTCCCTCTGACTCCGGCTTCAGCTACTCCATTTTACCTCGTATTAGCTTACACCAACATTGTTGTCACTTTCACTAACTTCTATGGAAGAATTAAGGTAATTCGGGATAGCCGAATGGATCAGTTTTAATTGATTTTATTAGTAAAGTCGCTGAAGTTGGATGTTTTGATGCGGGTGTCGAGGGTTTGAGACGCGGGAGGAACAGCTGGGTTATAAAAACACGTTTGAGTTTTATAAACATTTTTAATTATTTATAATTCGGAGTGGTGTAATGTTGAGGGATATTGTTACAGCAGTGTTGCAGAATGTTGAAGTGCAGGTCTGGAGGCTTAATGATCTTGTAAAGTATGTATAGGAGAGCGAGGAGGAGTAAGAAACAAGGGCGAAACGTTCGTCTCCTGAGTGCTGTCCAGCCTCCAGACATTATCGGATCCCCACTCGCTAGTAATTATTATTATAAGCTCCGTTAAGAGCGACAGTTAGGCGATAGTTGAAAGAGAAATAATTATCGTCTACAGGGTTGATCAACACTCCCCCCCCCCTCCCCCTCCCACCCCTCAAGGAAGATTCCTTGATGTTGGTGAGGGGCTCTTGATTTAGGGAATTGGATCTGTGCTCCGGTTCCCCGAATTAAGCCTGAATGCTTTCCACATCCTCCCCCCCAGGCGCTGTATAATCCTACGGGTTTAGCGCTCCCCCTTGATTATAATAATAATTGATGCTGGTGAGAGGCTCTTGATCTAGGGAACTGGATCTATGCTCCTGTTACCTGAATTGATCCTCAATACCTTCCATCCCCCCCCCCCGCTACATGCGCTGTATAATCCTACGGGTTTAGCGCTCCCCCATGATTATATATTAATAATACCCCCCCAGCCCCATCTACCAAAAAGCATGGGGGGGGGAATTGATGCAGTCAATCAAAGGTATTTGAGGAGGTTGATGATGGTGATCAATATGATATCGTGTTTGTGGACTTCAGGAAGGTACACGGAGCTGGACTGATACTTCAAGTCGGTGCCGGATCAGCCAGGTTGTGGTTCGTACGTTGGACTACGTGCGGCTAGTAGTA
Organism: Cherax quadricarinatus; assembly: GCF_026875155.1. NCBI lineage: Eukaryota > Metazoa > Arthropoda > Malacostraca > Decapoda > Parastacidae > Cherax > Cherax quadricarinatus. Next base: position 14,694,595 of record NC_069440.1, read on the forward strand.
ACAGCTTGGTTGATCAGTCCCTGATTCACCGGGAGGCCTGGTCGTGGACAGCCCAAGGGGGCGTTGATCCCCGGGAAACCCTCCAGGTAGGCAGGATAGAGGCGTGGTTGACTGATAGGCAGCAGAGAGTTTGAAGACTTAGACATCTGGAGTATATGTTGAGGGCATTCCGCTGCCTGGTCCATGACCAGGCCTCGTGATGGATCAGGACCTGACCAACCAGGCTATTACTGAAGATTGAGACACTTATGCAGCATATGGGAATCTTTATTCAGGAAACGTTTCGCCACACAGTGGCTTCATCAGTCCAATACAAAGAGGAAGGCGTAAGGAGAGGAGGAGTGTGAGGTAATCAGTCCCTCAGCCTGGAGTCGATGTGTTCAGTCCATCAATTCTACAAGATTGATGGACTGAACACATCGACTCCAGGCTGAGGGACTGATTACCTCACACTCCTCCTCTCCTTACGCCTTCCTCTTTGTATTGGACTGATGAAGCCACTGTGTGGCGAAACGTTTCCTGAATAAAGATTCCCATATGCTGCATAAGTGTCTCAATCTTCAACTTGTCGGTTTTCCAAACCATTCATCACAGGCTATTACTGTTGGCTACACCTAAACTGACGTATGAACCACAGCCCGGCTGGTCAGGTACTGGCTTTAGGCGCCTATCCAGCTTCCTCTTGAAGACAGTCAGGGGTCTATTGGTAATCCCCTTTATGTATGCTGCGAGGCAGTTGAACAGTCTTGGGCCCCTGACAATTATCGTTTTGTCTCTTAGCGTACTCATGGGGCCCCTGCTTTTCACTGGGGGGATGTTGCAATGTTGCACCACCGGCCGAGTCTTTTGCTTTAGTAGGGAGTGATTTCGGTGTGTAGATTTGGGACTAATCCTTATACGATTTTCCAGTAGTATATTATCATGTATCTTTCTCTCCTGCGTTCCAAGGAGTACAAGTCGAGGCCCTTCGACCGCTCCCAGTAATTTAGATACTTTATGGTACTTAAACTAGCAGTCAAGGTTCTCTATCTATTCTCCATGTGTACAATTTCGTGTGTCTTAAAACGGGGAATATTTACTTGAGGAAACGTTTCGCCAGCCAGTGACTTCTTCAGTCCAATACATTGAAGAACGGTGAAAGACGAGGAGAAAGAGGTGATCAGTCAATTCAGTCTTCAGGCCAAACTAGCCCTTACCATGCCAAACTGACCCCCACCTTGCCAAACTGACCCCCACCTTGCCAAACTGACCCCCACCTTGCCAAACTGACCCCCACCTTGCCAAACTGACCCCCACCATGCCAAACTGACCCCCACCTTGCCAAACTGACCCCCACCTTGCCAAACTGACCCCCACCTTGCCAAACTGACCCCCACCTTGCCAAACTGACCCCCACCATGCCAAACTGACCCCCACCTTGCCAAACTGACCCCCACCTTGCCAAATTGGCCCCCACAAGGCCAAACTGGCTCCCACCAAGCCAAACTGGCTCCCACCAAGCCAAACTGGCCCTCAGCAGGCCAAAATGGCCCTCACCAGGCCAAACTGGCCCCCACAAGGCCAAACTGGCTCCCACCAAACCAAACTGGCTCCCACCAAGCCAAACTGGCCCTCAGCAGGCCAAACTGGCCCTCACCAAGCCAAACTGGCCCCCACCAAGCCAAACTGGCCCCCACAAGGCCAAACTGACCTCCACCTTGCCAAACTGGCCCCCACAAGGCCAGACTGGCCCCCACAAGGCCAAACTGGCCCTCACCAGGCCAAACTGGCCCCCAGCAGGCCAAAGTGGCCTCCGCCAGGACAAACTGACCCCCACCTTGCCAAACTGGTCCCCACAAGGCCAAACTGGCCTCCACCAGGCCAAACTGGCCCTCACCAGGCCAAACTGGCCCCCACAAGGCCAAACTGGCCTCCACCAGGCCAAACTGGCCCTCACCAGGCCAAACTGGCCCCCACAAGGCCAAACTGACCCCCACCTTGCCAAACTGGCCCCCACAAGGCCAAACTGGCCTCCACCAGGCCAAACTGGCCCTCACCAGGCCAAACTGGCCCCCACAAGGCCAAACTGGCCTCCACCAGGCCAAACTGGCCCTCACCAGGCCAAACTGGCCCCCACAAGGCCAAACTGGCCATCACCAGGCCAAACTGGCCCCCAGCAGGCCAAAGTGGCCTCCACCAGGCCAAACTCCAATTACAATACAATTACAATACAATTACGATACATCAGAGCTCTGAGTTTGAAGCCGAGCGAAAGAGACATTAACTGTCACATTGATACAAATATTTTAAAACCAAGAAATTTAAATTTTCACAGCTGGAGGTGAAAGTCAAACTTTCTCTTAATGAAAGTCACCAAGACTGAAAGTTTGAAGCCTACCAGAGAAGTCATTCTCCAGCGCTTGTTCACAATCCATCGATTAACAAATTTGTTAACAATTTCGCTAAAAATTTGTTAATTTCAGTAAAAATAAACAAAATATTAACCAGTTTCAGCAGACGGAGCAGAGACGCAGCAGCAGCGTCGTCCAGCAGACGTGACGCAGCAGCAGCGTCGTCCTGCAGACGGAGCAGAGACGCAGCAGCAGCGTCGTCCAGCAGACGTGACGCAGCAGCAGCGTCGTCCTGCAGACGGAGCAGAGACGCAGCAGCAGCGTCGTCCAGCAGACGTGACGCAGCAGCAGCGTCGTCCTGCAGACGGAGCAGAGACGCAGCAGCAGCGTCGTCCAGCAGACGTGACGCAGCAGCAGCGTCGTCCTGCAGACGGAGCAGAGACGCAGCAGCAGCGTCGTCCAGCAGACGTGACGCAGCAGCAGCGTCGTCCTGCAGACGGAGCAGAGACGCAGCAGCAGCGTCGTCCTGCAGACGGAGCAGAGACGCAGCAGCAGCGTCGTCCTGCAGACGTGACGCGAGACGCAGCAGCAGCGTCGTCCTGCAGACGGAGCAGAGACGCAGCAGCAGCGTCGTCCTGCAGACGGAGCAGAGACGCAGCAGCAGCGTCGTCCTGCAGACGGAGCAGAGACGCAGCAGCAGCGTCGTCGTGCAGACGTGACGCGAGACGCAGCAGCAGCGTCGTCCTGCAGACGTGACGCGAGACGCAGCAGCAGCGTCGTCCTGCAGACGCGAAGCGAGACGCAGCAGCAGCGTCGTCCTGCAGACGCGACGCGAGACGCAGCAGCAGCGTCGTCCTGCAGACGTGACGCGAGACGCAGCAGCAGCGTCGTCCTGCAGACGTGACGCGAGACGCAGCAGCAGCGTCGTCCTGCAGACGTGACGCGAGACGCAGCAGCAGCGTCGTCCTGCAGACGCGACGCACCGCCGCTGGTATCCTGCAGACGCGACGCACCGCCGCTGGTATCCTTCAGACGCGACGCACCGCCGCTGGTATCCTTCAGACGCGACGCACCGCCGCTGGTATCCTTCAGACGCGACGCACCGCCGCTGGTATCCTTCAGACGCGACGCACCGCCGCTGGTAGCCTTCAGACGCGACGCACCGCCGCTGATATCCTTCAGACGCGACGCACCGCCGCTGGTGTCCTTCAGACGCCACGCACCGCCGCTGGTATCCTTCAGACGCGACGCACCACCGCTGGTATCCTTCAGACGCCACGCACCGCCGCTGGTATCCTTCAGACGCGACGCACCGCCGCTGGTATCCTTCAGACGCCACGCACCGCCGCTGGTATCCTTCAGACGCGACGCACCGCCGCTGGTATCCTTCAGACGCGACGCACCACCGCTGGTATCCTTCAGACGCCACGCACCGCCGCTGGCATCCTTCAGACGCCACGCACCGCCGCTGGTATCCTTCAGACGCCACGCACCGCCGCTGGTATCCTTCAGACGCCACGCACCGCCGCTGGTATCCTTCAGACGCCACGCACCGCCGCTGGTATCCTTCAGACGCCACGCACCGCCGCTGGTATCCTTCAGACGCCACGCACCGCCGCCGGTATCCTTCAGACGCCACGCACCGACGCTGGTATCCTTCAGACGCCACGCACCGCCGCTGGTATCCTTCAGACGCCACGCACCGCCGCTGGTATCCTTCAGACGCCACGCACCGACGCTGGTATCCTTCAGACGCCACGCACCGCCGCTGGTATCCTTCAGACGCCACGCACCGCCGCTGGTATCCTTCAGACGCCACACACCGCCGCTGGTATCCTTCAGACGCCACGCACCGCCGCTGGTATCCTTCAGACGCCACGCACCGCCGCTGGTATCCTTCAGACGCCACGCACCGCCGCTGGTATCCTTCAGACGCCACGCACCGCCGCTGGCATCCTTCAGACGCGACGCACCGCCGCTGGTATCCTTCAGACGCCACGCACCGCCGCTGGCATCCTTCAGACGCCACGCACCGCCGCTGGTATCCTTCAGACGCCACGCACCGCCGCTGGTATCCTTCAGACGCCACGCACCGCCGCTGGCATCCTGAAGGCGACCCCCAGAAACATTCTTCATTTCCTGTATGATAACTAATGTTACTCATAAATAATGTATAACTGACGACTGGTGACTGGAGACAGTCCACGGAACAGGTGGGGTTTGAACCCCTCACTCGTCATGGCTTTCAAACCCCCCACCCATGTACCCCTAGGTTGTCGCAACACACCATGTTTTGAGTCACCAGTGATCACTGCTGACAGAAACACCGCAACTCAAAACACAGTGTTTTTCATCACGTCCAAAAATACTTGTGGTAGAAGCACTTTTGATCTGATCAGTCCCACACCCTCGGTGTGAGGTGGTCAGTCCCTCACCCTCGGTGTGAGGTGGTCAGTCCCACACCCTCGGTGTGAGGTGGTCAGTCCCACACCCTCGGTGTGAGGTGGTCAGTCCCACACCCTCGGTGTGAGGTGGTCAGTCCCTCACCCTCGGTGTGAGGTGGTCAGTCCCACACCCTCGGTGTGAGGTGGTCAGTCCCACACCCTCGGTGTGAGGTGGTCAGTCCCACACCCTCGGTGTGAGGTGGTCAGTCCCACACCCTCGGTGTGAGGTGGTCAGTCCCACACCCTCGGTGTGAGGTGGTCAGTCCCACACCCTCGGTGTGAGGTGGTCAGTCCCACACCCTCGGTGTGAGGTGGTCAGTCCCACACCCTCGGTGTGAGGTGGTCAGTCCCTCACCCTCGGTGTGAGGTGGTCAGTCCCACACCCTCGGTGTGAGGTGGTCAGTCCCACACCCTCGGTGTGAGGTGGTCAGTCCCACACCCTCGGTGTGAGGTGGTCAGTCCCACACCCTCGGTGTGAGGTGGTCAGTCCCACACCCTCGGTGTGAGGTGGTCAGTCCCTCACCCTCGGTGTGAGGTGGTCAGTCCCTCACCCTCGGTGTGAGGTGGTCAGTCCCACACCCTCGGTGTGAGGTGGTCAGTCCCACACCCTCGGTGTGAGGTGGTCAGTCCCACACCCTCGGTGTGAGGTGGTCAGTCCCACACCCTCGGTGTGAGGTGGTCAGTCCCACACCCTCGGTGTGAGGTGGTCAGTCCCACACCCTCGGTGTGAGGTGGTCAGTCCCACACCCTCGGTGTGAGGTGGTCAGTCCCTCACCCTCGGTGTGAGGTGGTCAGTCCCTCACCCTCGGTGTGAGGTGGTCAGTCCCCTCAAGCCTAGAGAATAGGCGTTAGGCTTGAGGGACTGACCCGGAAGTACTTCTACTGTCTCCTGTGTTGTACTTACCAAACCTCTCCACAATGAAGATACCCACGTGTTGTACAAGCGTCTTATTTCCCTGGTATAACATTTCCCCTGGTATAACATTTCCCCTGGTCTAACATTTCCCCTGGTCTAACATTTCCTCTGGTTAAACATTTCCCCTGGTCTAACATTTCCCCTGGTATAACATTTCCCCTGGTCTAACATTTCCCCTGGTCTAACATTTCCCCTGGTCTAACATTTCCCCTGGTATAACATTTCCCCTGGTCTAACATTTCCCCTGGTCTAACATTTCCCCTGGTCTAACATTTCCCCTGGTATAACATTTCCCCTGGTCTAACATTTCCCCTGGTCTAACATTTCCCCTGGTCTAACATTTCCCCTGGTCTAACATTTCCCCTGGTTTAACATTTCCCCTGGTCTAACATTTCCCCTGGTCTAACATTTCCCCTGGTATAACATTTCCCCTGGTCTAACATTTCCCCTGGTCTAACATTTCCCCTGGTCTAACATTTCCCCTGGTATAACATTTCCCCTGGTCTAACATTTCCCCTGGTATAACATTTCCCCTGGTCTAACATTTCCCCTGGTCTAACATTTCCCCTGGTCTAACATTTCCCCTGGTCTAACATTTCCCCTGGTCTAACATTTCCCCTAGTCTAACATTTCCCCTAGTCTAACATTTCCCCTGGTCTAACATTTCCCCTAGTCTAACATTTCCCCTAGTCTAACATTTCCCCTAGTCTAACAGTTCCCCTGGTCTAACATTTCCCCTGGTCTAACATTTCCCCTGGTCTAACATTTCCCCTAGTCTAACATTTCCTCTAGTCTAACATTTCCCCTGGTCTAACATTTCCCCTGGTCTAACATTTCCCCTAGTCTAACATTTCCTCTAGTCTAACATTTCCCCTGGTCTAACATTTCCCCTGGTCTAACATTTCCCCTGGTCTAACATTTTCCCTAGTCTAACATTTCCTCTAGTGTAACATTTCCCCTGGTCTAACATTTCCCCTGGTCTAACATTTCCCCTAGTCTAACATTTCCTCTAGTCTAACATTTCCCCTGGTCTATCATTTCCCCTGGTCTAACATTTCCCCTAGTCTAACATATCCTCTAGTCTAACATTTCCCCTGGTCTAACATTTCCCCTGGTCTAACATTTCCCTGGTCTAACATTTCCCTGGTCTAACATTTCCCCTAGTCTAACATTTCCTCTAGTCTAACATTTCCCCTGGTCTAACATTTCCCCTGGTCTAACATTTCCCCTAGTCTAACATATCCTCTAGTCTAACATTTCCCCTGGTCTAACATTTCCCCTGGTCTAACATTTCCCCTGGTCTAACATTTCCCCTGGTCTAACATTTCCCCTAGTCTAACATTTCCTCTAGTCTAACATTTCCCCTGGTCTAACATTTCCCCTGGTCTAACATTTCCCCTAGTCTAACATTTCCCCTAGTCTAACATTTCCTCTAGTCTAACATTTCCCCTGGTCTAACATTTCCCCTGGTCTAACATTTCCCCTAGTCTAACATTTCCTCTAGTCTAACATTTCCCCTGGTCTAACATTTCCCCTGGTCTAACATTTCCCCTGGTCTAACATTTCCCCTGGTCTAACATTTCCCCTGGTCTAACATTTCCCCTTGTCTAACATTTCCCCTGGTCTAACATTTCCCCTGGTCTAACATTTCCCCTAGTCTAACATTTCCTCTAGTCTAACAGTTCCCCTGGTCTAACAGTTCCCCTAGTCTAACAGTTCCCCTGGTCTAACAGTTCCCCTGGTCTAACAGTTCCCCTAGTCTAACATTTCCCCTAGTCTAACATTTCCCCTGGTCTAACATTTCTGGCCCTGGGTCTAACTCTGACTCAAACCGAAGAGAATCTTCCTGACTTAACATCTAATTTACCTGTCAATTTTCACCAAAATTACGCCAACACCTTTGACGTCCCCTCACCAGACATGACCTCGTCTTCAACTCTGCCTCCTGACTTCCCACCCACCTGCCTCTACCAAGGTTTTTAATGTCCGCCTCTGCTAGTGCACGGAGGGTCGAGCCTCCTCTACTACTACTACTACTACTACTACTACTACTACTACTACTACTACTACTACTACTACTACTACTACGCAGCAGCAGCAGCAGCAGCGATTTTGGCCACTTCTGAGGCCTATTTTAGGCCATTTCATGTGCTCATCTTTACTCTTACAACGTTTCGCTCGCCTTGGAGGAGAAGTGAGGATGATGTCATCAGTCTGTCAGTCTTGAAGACGTAGTTTCGAGGTGGTCAGTCCTTCAGCACTGAGAAATATTCACTCTCTCTATCGTTATAAATATCTTTTTAATTAGTCTGTCCTTAAAAATCTTGCGCAGCTTCAGGACTAGGATGGACAAATGACCGAGTGAGAAACCGTGGAAATCGACACCTGTGTACACCTCAGGATGTACGTTAATGGTATACAATACTGACAAAATTAGACACATGTGCAACATCTGGGTATCTTTATTTGTAGACGTTTCGCCCTCCAGTGGTTTTGTCAGTACAAATTCAAGAACATAATGTGAAGACTGTAGAACTGTATACGTACAAGAGATGAGGTAATCTGTCCCTCAGTCTTGGTGTCATTGTAATCGACTCAGACACAGACATACAGACAGACCCAGACACAGACATACAGACCCAGACACAGACATACAGACAAACCCAGACACAGACATACAGACAGACCCAGACACAGACATACAGACAGACCCAGATACAGACATACAGACAGACTCAGACATACAAGCGAAGACGAAGCCAGGGCCAGGTTGGAGGGTTGAGAGGCCGGCGTGGTCCTCACTAGCGTCAACAAAGGCTATTACTGATTCGTATTAAACCGAAGGAAAACTTGCGAAGAATTGCTAATTTTCCCGGCGACTCATTGCCATATTAGGGGATTAGCGGCACTCGGTGGAGGAGGAGGGGGGAGGGGGAGGAAGAGTGTTGGAGGAAGGTGTGTGTGTGTGTTGGAGAAGAAGAGAGTGGTGATTGAAGGTGTTGAAGGACGGGGAGCAGAGACCCCTCCCCCTTTTCTTAATCTCTGTCTCTCTCTGTCTCTCCGTCTGTCCGTCTGTCTCTCTCTCTCTTTCTCTCTCTCTCTCTCTCTCTCTCCCTTTACACTTTGTTCATCTCGCTCTCTCTCTCTCTCCCCTTCTTTCATCTCAGTTGGTTGCTTTTAACCCAGCATGTCAAGTGAAGGTATGACAGGGTACACAGGTGGTCAGTAAGAGCCAGGTGGTAGTGGTGGCACAGGTGGTCAGTAGGAGCCAGGTGGTAGTGGTGGCACAGGTGGTCAGTAGGAGCCAGGTGTTAGTGGTGGCACAGGTGGTCAGCAGGAGCCAGGTGGTAGTGGTGGCACAGGTGGACAGTAGGAGCCAGGTGGTGGCACAGGTGGTGAGTAGGAGCCAGGTGGTAATGGTGGCACAGGTGGTCAGTAAGAGCCAGGTGGTAGTGGTGACACAGGTGGTCAGTAGGAGCCAGGTGGTAGTGGGGGCACAGGTGGTCAGTAGGAGCCAGGTGGTAGTGGTGGCACAGGTGGTCAGTACGAGCCAGGTGGTGGCACAGGTGGTCAGTAGGAGCCAGGTGGTAGTGGTGGCACAGGTGGTGAGTAGGAGCCAGGTGGTAGTGGTGGCAGAGGTGGTCAACAGGAGCCAGGTGGTAGTGGTGGCAGAGGTGGTCAACAGGAGCCAGGTGGTAGTGGTGGCACAGGTGGTCAGTAGGAGCCAGGTGGTAGTGGTGACACAGGTGGTCAGTAGGAGCCAGGTGGTAGTGGTGGCACAGGTGGTCAGTAGGAGCCAGGTGTTAGTGGTGGCACAGGTGGTCAGCAGGAGCCAGGTGGTAGTGGTGGCACAGGTGGACAGTAGGAGCCAGGTGGTGGCACAGGTGGTGAGTAGGAGCCAGGTGGTAATGGTGGCACAGGTGGTCAGTAAGAGCCAGGTGGTAGTGGTGACACAGGTGGTCAGTAGGAGCCAGGTGGTAGTGGGGGCACAGGTGGTCAGTAGGAGCCAGGTGGTAGTGGTGGCACAGGTGGTCAGTACGAGCCAGGTGGTGGCACAGGTGGTCAGTAGGAGCCAGGTGGTAGTGGTGGCACAGGTGGTGAGTAGGAGCCAGGTGGTAGTGGTGGCAGAGGTGGTCAACAGGAGCCAGGTGGTAGTGGTGGCAGAGGTGGTCAACAGGAGCCAGGTGGTAGTGGTGGCACAGGTGGTCAGTAGGAGCCAGGTGGTAGTGGTGGCACAGGTGGTCAGTAGGAGCCAGGTGGTAGTTCTGGCACAGGTGGTCAACAGGAGCCAGGTGGTAGTGGTGGCACAGGTGGTCAACAGGAGCCAGGTGGTAGTTGTGGCACAGGTGGTCAACAGGAGCCAGGTGGTGGCACAGGTGGTCATGTTTGGTTATGGGGACGAGAGATATCGCCTGTTATATATGTGTGTATATCTGGCCATTTTGTTTTTCCCCCTTTTGGGGTTTACCCCCTTTTGGGGGGCCTTTATGGTTATTTTTTTTTATTTTTTTATTTTTTATAAATTTTTTATTTAAATTTGGGTATATTTTTGGTTGTTTATTATTTGAACCTTTGTTTTTTATTACTTGCTGGCACTTGATGTTGATACTCTGGCCACTTGATTGCTTTCCCTGGTTTGATCCCCGGGCCACTGTGGTTGACTCTGTTGCCCAAGGTTTATGGTTTATCCTTGGGCCATTTGGTTGGGGGTTACTTGGCCCTTGTGGTTTAACTGCTGGCCGTTGATGGTTTTTTGGCCCTTGATGTGAACTCTGGCACTTGAGGGTTGATCCTTGCCCTTTTTGCTACTTGATTTTGTACTCTGTCCATGTTTGGTTGAACTGCTGGCCATCTCTTGGTTTGACTACCACCCTGGCCCGGGCCCTTGGTGATACTTGCACTTGTGCATTGCCATTGTGTTACTCCTGATGGTGCTCCTTGTGGCCATTGGGTTACTCTGCCCTTTTGGAATGTGCACTTATGTCCCACTTGCTGGCATTTTGTGGAATCTTGGACTGGGTTGAACTAAAATTTTGGTTATTTTAATTGATTATTTATATTTTTTAATTTAAATTATATAATTATTTAATTATTTAAATTTTATGTACAGGGCCTCCTTTGTATTTCCCTTGTACCTTCTTCCTGTATCTTTACTTATTTTTTCCTGATACTCTTTTTTTCTTATCCTTCCTGGAAATTTCCTTTACTCCTTCCCGTAGGTTTTTCTTACTGTACCCCTTTTACTCTTCTCCCCTGGTACCCCCTTCCTGACCCCTTATCCTTCCTGGAAATTCCTTCCCGGGTCTCCTCTTTTCCTGGTTATCCTATTTCTCTTCCTCTTTGGTATCTTCCTGGTCCCCTTTTTCCTGTACCTACCCCTTCCTGGTTTTCCCCCCCCCCTGTCTTCCTTCTTCCTTCTCTTCCTGGTTCCTTCCTTCCTGGTACCTCTTCTTCTTTCCGGGTCTCCCCCCTTTTCCTTCTTCCTTTCCTATACCCTCCTTCCCCTGGTATTTTCCTCCCTTTCCTTCTGTACTCCTTCCTGGTACCTTCCTGGTACCTCCTTCCTGGTACCTCCTCCTGGAAACCCCCTGCCCCCTTTCCTGGTACTCTCTCGGGTCTTCCTTCGGTACCCCCTGTACCTCTTCCTGTCTCCTTTTCCTCCTTCCTGGTCCCTTCCTTTCCTTTTGCCTCCTTCTTCCTTTCCTGGTACCTTCCTGGTACTCTTCCCTGGTCTCCTTCCTGGTATTCCTTCCTTTTACCTCCTTCCTGGTACCCTTTCCCTATTTCCTGGTATTTCTTCTTACTTCCTTCTGCCCTTGTCCCTTCCTTTCCGGTACTTCCTCCTTTTCCTTCCTGGTACTCCTTCGTACCCTTCCTGTTCCTTCCTGTCCTCCTTCCGGGACTCCTTCGGGCTTCCTCCTTCCCTTTTTCCTTTCCTTCTGTCCTCCTCCCCTGCCCTTTCCTTCCCTTCGTCTTCCTTCCACCTTCCCCTTTGCCCTTCCTTTCCTCCCTTCCCTTCCTTCAACCCTATCCCCAACCCTCCCTTCTCCATTCCCCCCTCAGCCCCCCCCACCCAAAGCTTCCCACACCCCCCCCCCAGCACCCGCCAACAGCCCCCCTCGCTTCCCACCCAAACCCCCAGCCCCACCCCCCCTTCCCACACCCCAACCCTCACTTCACAATCCTCACCCCACAGCCCCACAGCCCCCACCCCCAAGCCCGGGGAAGCAATTTGAGCCCCCCAACTTCAATCAATTTAGAATTTGGGCCCAGCCGCCCTTAAAGACAAATGAGAGAGGAAAAAAAAGAGGAAAAGAGGAAAGAAAAAGGAAAGGAGGGGAAGGGGGGGAAGGAGAAGGAAAGGGGGAAAGGGGGAGGAGAAGGAAGAGGAGAAGGAGGAGGAGGAAGGAGGGGAGGAGAGGGAGGGGAAGAGAGGGAGGAAGGAGGAGGAAGGAGGAGGGGGAGGAGGAGGAGGAGGGAGGAGGGGGAGAAGGGGAAAGGAGGAGAGAGGAAGGGGGAGAGGATGGAGGAGGAGAGGAGGAGGAGGAGGAAGGGGAGGAAGGAAAAGAGGAAGAGGAGGAGAGAGGAGGAGGAGGAGGAAGGAGGGAGGAGAGAAGAGGAGGGAGGGAAGGAGGAAGAGGGAGGAGGAGGGGGAAGGAGGAAGAGAGGAAGAGAAGAGGAGGAGTAGAGTTAGGAAAGGGGAGGGGCGAGGAAGGAGGAAAAGGAAGGAGTGAAGGGGAGGCGAAAGGGGGGAGGGGGAAGGAGGGGCCCCAGTTTGGGGCCCCTAAGGGTGGCAGAATGGGGGGTTTGGACCGGTGGGTCACAACACAGTTTTGGGGTGGGTCACAACACAGTGGTGGGTGGGTCACAACACAGTGTTGTGGTGGGTCACAACACAGTGTTGTGGTGGGTCACAACACAGTGTTGTGGTGGGTCACAACACAGTGTTGTGGTGGGTCACAACACAGTGTTGGGGTGGGTCACAACACAGTGTTGTGGTGGGTCACAACACAGTGTTGTGGTGGGTCACAACACAGTGTTGTGGTGGGTCACAACACAGCAGTGTTGTGGTGGGTCACAACACAGTGTTGTGGTGGGTCACAACACAGTGTTGTGGTGGGTCAAACACGGGTGTTGTGGGGGGTCACAACCATGTTTGTGGTGGGTCACAACACAGTGTTGTGGTGGGTCAAAACACGTGTTTGTGGTGGGTCAAAAACACAGTGTTGTGGTGGTTCAAAAACACGTGTTGTGGTGGGTCACAACACAGTGTTGTGGTGGGTCACAACACAGTGTTGTGGTGGGTCACAACACAGTGTTGTGGTGGGTCACAACACAGTGTTGTGGTGGGTCACAACACAGTGTTGTGGTGGGTCACAACACTGTGTTGGGGTGGGTCACAACACAGTGTTGTGGTGGGTCACAACACAGTGTTTGTGGGTCACAACACAGTGTTGGGTGGGTCACAACACAGTGTTGTGGTGGGTCACAAAAACAGTGTTGGGGGGGGGTCACAACACAGTGTTGTGGTGGGTCACAACACAGTGTTGTGGTGGGTCACAACACAGTGTTGGGGTGGGTCACAACACAGTGTTGTGGTGGGTCACAACACAGTGTTGGGGGTGGGTCCAAAACAGTGTTGTGGTGGGCACAACACAGTGTTGGGGTTGGGGTCACAACACAGTGTTGTGGGGGTCACAACACAGTGTTGGGTGGGGTCACAACACAGTGTTGTGGGGGCCCACAACACAGTGTTGGGGGTGGGTCACAACACAGTGTTGTGGTGGTCACAACACAGTGTTGTGGGGGTGTCACAACACAGTGTTGGGTGGGTCACAACACAGTTTTTGGGGTTTGGGTCACAACACGTGTTGGGGTGGGTCACAACACAGTGTTGTGGTGGGTCACAACACAGTGTTGTGGTGGGTCACAACACAGTGTTGTGGTGGGTCACAACACAGTGTTGTGGTGGGTCACAACACAGGGGTGTGGGGGGTCACAACACAGTGTTGGGGGTGGGTCACAACACAGTGTTGTGTTGGGTCACAACACAGTGTTGTGGTGGGTCACAACACAGTTTTTGTGGGGGTCAAAAACACAGTTTTTGGGGTGGGTCACAACACAGTGTTGGGGGTGGGTCACAACACAGTGTTGTGGTGGGTCACAACACAGTGGTGGGTGGGTCACAACACAGTGTTGTGGGGGTCACAACACATTTGGTGGTGGGTACAAACGTGTTGTGGTGGGTCACAACACAGGGGTGTGGTGGCACAACACAGTGTTGTGGTGGGTCACAACACAGTGTTGTGGTGGGTCACAACACGTGTTGTGGTGGTCACAACACAGTGTTGTGGTGGGTCACAACACAGTTTTTGGGGTGGGGGTTTCACAACACAGTGTTGTGGTGGGTCACAACACAGTGTTGTGGTGGTGTCAAAAACACAGTGTTGTGGGGGGACAACACATGTGTGGGTGGGTCAAAACGTGTTGTGGTTGGGTCACAACACAGTGGTGTGGTGGGTCACAACACAGTGTTGTGGTGGGTCAAAAACACAGTTTTGTGGGGGTCACAACACAGTGTTTGGTCCAACACAGTTTTGTGGTGGGTCACAACACAGTGTTGTGGTGGGTCACAACACAGTGTTGTGGTGGGTCACAACAGTGTTGTGGTGGGTCACAACACAGTGTTGTGGTGGGTCACAACACAGTTTTTGTGGTGGGTCAAAAACACAGTGTTGTGGTGGGGGTCCAACACAGTGTTGTGGTGGGTCACAACACAGTGTTGTGGTGGGTCACAACACAGTTTTGGTGGTGGGCCAACACAGTGTTGGGGTTTGGGTCACAAAAATTTGTTGTGGGGGGTCACAACACAGTGTTGTGGTGGTCACAACACAGTGTTTGGTGGGTCACAACACAGTGTTTGGTGGGTCACAACCAAAAGTGTTGTGGTGGGTCACAACACGTGTTGTGGTGGGTCACAAACAGTGTTGGGTGGGTCACAACACAGTGTTGTGGTGGGTCACAACACAGTGTTGTGGTGGGTCACAACACAGTGTTGTGGTGGGTCACAACACAGTGTTGTGGTGGGTCACAACACAGTGTTGTGGTGGGTCACAACACAGTGTTTGGTGGGTCAAAAACACAGTGTTGTGGTGGGTCACAACACAGTGTTTGGTGGGGTCACAACACAGTTTTTGTGGTGGGTCACAACACAGTGTTGTGGTGGGTCACAACACAGTGTTGTGGTGGGCCCACAAACAGTGTTGTGGTGGGTCAAAAACACAGTGTTGTGGTGGGCCCACAACACAGTGTTGTGGTGGGTCACAACACGTGTTGTGGTGGGTCACAACACAGTGTTGTGGTGGGTCACAACACATTTGTTGTGGTGGGTCACAACACAGTTTGTGGTGGGTCACAACACAGTGTTGTGGTGGGTTTCACAACACAGTGTTGTGGGGGGTCACAACACAGTGTTGGGGTGGGTACAACACAGTGTTGTGGTGGGTCAAAAACACAGTGTTGTGGTGGGTCACAACACAGTGTTGTGGTGGTGGCCCACAACACAGTGTTGTGGGGGGTCACAACACAGTGTTGTGGTGGGGTCACAACACGTGTTGTGGTGGGTCACAACACAGTGTTGGGGTGGGTCACAACACGTGTTGTGGTGGGTCAAAACCCACAGTGTTGTGGTGGGTCACAACACGTGTTGTGGGGGGTCACAACACAGTGTTGTGGTGGGTCACAACACGTGTTGTGGTGGGTCACAACACAGTGTTTGTGGTGGGTCACAACACAGTGTTGTGGTGGGCACAACACAGTGTTGTGGTGGGTCCAACACAGTGTTGTGGTGGGTCACAACACAGTGTTGTGGTGGGTTCACAACACAGTGTTGTGGGGGGGTCACAACACAGTTTTTGGGGGTGGGTCACAACACAGTGTTGTGGTGGGTCACAACACAGGTTGGGTGGGTCACAACACGTGTTGTGGGGGTCACAACACAGTGTTGTGGTGGGTCACAACACGTGTTGGGGGGGGTCCAACACAGTTTGTGGTGGGTCACAACACGTGTTGTGGTGGGTCACAAACAGTGTTGTGGTGGGTCACAACACAGTGTTGGGGTTGGGTTCACAACACAGTGTTGTGGTGGGTCACAAAAACGGGTTTGGGTGGTCACAACACAGTTTTTGTGGTGGGTCACAACACAGTTTTGTGGTGGGTCACAACACAGTTTTTGGGGGTGGGTCACAACACAGTGTTGTGGGGGTCAAAACCCACAGTGTTGGGTGGGTCACAACACTGGGGTTGTGGTGGGTTCACAACACAGTGTTGTGGTGGGTCACAAACACAGTGTTGTGGGGGGGTCAAACACTGTTGTGGGGTCACAACACAGTGTTGGGTGGGTCACAACACAGTGTTGTGGTGGGTCACAAACAGGTTGTGGTGGGTCACAACACAGTTTTGGGGTGGGTCACAACACAGTGGTTGTGGGGGGTCACAACACAGTGTTGTGGTGGGCCCAAAAACACAGTGTTGTGGTGGGTCACAACACAGTGTTGTGGGGGGTTTCACAACACAGTGTGTGGTGGGTCACAACACAGTGTTGGGGTGGGTCACAACACAGTGTTGTGGTGGGTCAAAAACACAGTGTTGTGGTGGGTCACAACACAGTGTTGTGGTGGGTCACAACACAGTTGTGGTGGTACAACACAGTGTTGTGGTGGGGTCACAAAAACAGTGTTGTGGTGGGTCACAACACAGGGGTGTGGTGGGTCAAAACCCACAGTGTTGTGGTGGTCACAAAACAGTTTTTGGGGTGGGTCCCAACACAGTGGTGTGGTGGGTCACAACACAGTTTTTTGTGGTGGGTCACAACACAGTGTTGTGGTGGGTCACAACACAGTGTTGGGTGGGTCACAACACAGTGTTGTGGTGGGTCACACACAGTGTTGTGGTGGGTCACAACACGGGTTTTGTGGTGGGTCACAACAGTGTTGTGGGGGGTAAACAAACAGTGTTGTGGTGGGTCACAACACAGTGTTGTGGTGGGTCAAAACCCACAGTGTTGTGGTGGGTCACAAACACAGTGTTGTGGTGGGTCACAACACAGTGTTGTGGTGGGTCACAACACAGTGTGGTGGGGGGTCAAAACCCACAGTGTTGTGGTGGGTCACAACAGTGTGTGGGGGGTCACAACACAGTGTTTGTGGGGGTCACAACAGTGTTGTGGTGGGTCACAACACAGTGTTGTGGTGGGTCACAACAGTGTTGTGGTGGGTCACAACACAGTGTTGTGGTGGGTCACAACCCAAAAGTGTTGTGGGGGTCACAACACAGTGTTGTGGGGGGTCACAACCCAGTGTTGTGGTGGGTCACAACACAGTGTTGTGGTGGGTCACAACACAGTGTTGTGGTGGGTCACAACAGCTGTCCACTTATCCTCTCAACAATTTTTTAATTGATCTTCGACACTTGTTCGTAAAATTAGATTTGAATTTGCCGCCGGTGGGTCCATCTGTTTTTTGTGGGGGAGGGGAGGGGGGGTTTGGAGGGGAGGGGGGAGGTGAGAGGGGGAGAAAGAGGGGGAGGGGGAGGGGGAGTGGGGAGGGGAGGGGAGGGGAGGGGGAGGGGGAAAGGGGGGGTGGAGAGGGTGAGGAAGGAAGAAAGGGGAGGTCGAGGTGGAGAGAGGAGGGAAAAGGGAGGGGAGTTGCACTGTGGCAGCAGCACCACAGCTGCACTGTGGTCAGCATCACCACACCCTGCACTGTGGTCAGCATCACCACAGCTGCACTGTGGTCAGCAGCACCACAGTTGCACTGGTCACAGCACCACAGTTGCACTGTGGTCAGCAGCACCACAGCTGCACTGTGGTCAGCAGCACCACAGTTGCACTGTGGTCAGCAGCACCACAGCTCCACTGTGGTCAGCATCACCACAGCTGCACTGTGGTCAGCAGCATCACAGCTGCACTGTGGTCAGCAGCATCACAGTTGCACTGTGGTCAGCAGCATCACAGCTGCACTGTGGTCAGCAGCATTACAGCTGCACTGTGGTCAGCAGCATCACAGCTACACTGTGGTCAGCAGCACCACAGCTGCACTGTGGTCAGCAGCACCACAGCTGCACTGTGGTCAGCAGCATCACAGCTGCACTTGGGTCAGCAGCATCACATTGCACTGTGGTCAGCAGCATCACAGCTGCACTGTGGTCAGCAGCATCACAGCTGCACTGTGGTCAGCAGCATCACAGTTGCACTGTGGTCAGCAGCATCACAGCTGCACTGTGGTCAGCAGCATCACAGCTGCACTTGGTCAGCAGCATCACAGCTGCACTGTGGTCAGCAGAAATCACAGCTGCACTGTGGTGAGCAGCATCACAGCTGCACTGTGGTCAGCAGCATCACAGCTGCACTGTGGTCAGCAGCATCACAGCTGCACTGTGGTGAGAAGCATCACAGCTGCACTGTGGTGAGCAGCATCACAGTTGCACTGTGGTCAGCAGCATCACAGTTGCACTGTGGTCAGCAGCATCACAGTTGCACTGTGGTCAGCAGCATCACAGTTTGCACTGTGTCAGCAGCACCCAAAAGCTGCACTGTGGTCAGAAGCACCACAGTTGCACTGTGGTCAGCAGCATCACAGCTGCACTGTGGTGAGCAGCATGACAGCTGCAATGTGGTCAGCTGCACCACAGCTGCTCTGTGGTCAGCAGCATCACAGCTCCCACTGTGGTCAGCAGCATCACAGCTCCCACTGTGGCCAGCACACCACAGCTGCTCTGTGGTCAGCAGCATCACAGCTGCACTGTGGTCAGCAGCACCACAGCTGCTCTGTGGTCAGCAGCATCACAGCTGCACTGTGGTCAGCAGCACCACAGCTGCACTGTGGTCAGCAGCATCACAGCTGCACTGTGGTCAGCAGCACCACAGCTGCACTGTGGTCAGCAGCACCACAGCTGCACTGTGGTCAGCACACCACAGCTGCACTGTGGTCAATAATAATAATAATAATAATAAAATAATAATAATAATAATAATAATAATAATAATAATAATTAAAATAATAATAATAAAAATAATAATAAAAATAATAATAATAATAATAATAATAATAATAATTTAATAATAATAATAATAATAATAATAAAAAATAATAATAAAAATAATAATAATAATAATAATAATAGTGTTTCTAACAATACTGGAGACACTGAACTCAAAAATTAACTTAGTTTCGCCCCAACACGAACACTGAGCGAAACAGAAGCCCAAGATAGACGATGTTACTATGATAGTCATCACGAAGAAGGAATGTCAGGGAGGCAAGAAGACTATCATCTTGATGGTTGACTACTGGTGGCCACTTGATGGTTGACTACTGCTGGCCACTTGATGGTTGACTACTGCTGGCCACTTGATGGTTGACTACTGCTGGCCACTTGATGGTTGACTACTGCTGGCCACTTGATGGTTGACCACTGCTGGCCACTTGATGGTTGACTACTGCTGGCCACTTGATGGTTGACTACTGCTGACCACTTGATGGTTGACTACTGCTGGCCACTTGATGGTTGACTACTGCTGGCCACTTGATGGTTGACTACTGCTGGCCACTTGATGGTTGACTACTGCTGACCACTTGATGGTTGACTACTGCTGGCCACTTGATGGTTGACTACTGCTGGCCACTTGATGGTTGACTACTGCTGGCCACTTGATGGTTGACTACTGCTGACCACTTGATGGCTGACTACTACTGGCCACTTGATGGTTGACTACTGCTGGCCACTTGATGGCTGACTACTGCTAGCCACTTCATGGCTGACTACTGCTGGCCACTTGATGGTTGACTACTGCTGGCCACTTGATGGTTGACTACTACTGGCCACTTGATGGTTGACTACTGCTGGCCACTTGATGGTTGACTACTACGGGCCCACTTGATGGTTGACTACTACTGGCCACTTGATGGTTGACTACTGCTGGCCACTTGATGGTTGACTACTGCTGGCCACTTGATAGTTGACCACTGGTGGCCACTTGATGGTTGACTACTACTGGCCACTTGATGGTTGACTACTGCTGGCCACTTGATGGTTGACTACTGCTGGCCACTTGATGGTTGACTACTGCTGGCCACTTGATGGTTGACTACTGCTGGCCACTTGATGGTTGACTACTGCTGGCCACTTGATGGTTGACTACTGCTGGCCATTTTGATGGTTGACTACTACTGGCCACTTGATGGTTGACTACTGCTGGCCCACTTGATGGTTGACTACTGCTGGCCACTTGATATTGACCACTGGTGGCCACTTGATGGTTGACTACTACGGGCCACTTGATGGTTACTACTGCTGGCCACTTGATGGTTGACTACGCTGGCCACTTGAGGGTTTGACTACTGCTGGCCCTTGATGGTTGACTACTGCTGCCACTTGATGGTTGACTACTGCTGGCCACTTGATGGTTGACTACTGCTGGCCACTTGATGGTTGACTACTTGTGGCCACTTGATGGTTGACTACTGCTGGCCACTTGATGGTTGACTACTGGTGGCCACTTGATGGTTGACTACTGCTGGCCACTTGATGGTTGACTACTGGTGGCCACTTGATGGTTGACTACTTGTGGCCACTTGATGGTTGACTACTGCTGGCCACTGATGGTTGACAAATGGTGGCCATTTTGATGGTTGACTACGTGGCCACTTGATGGTTGACTACTGCTGGCCCACTTGATGGTTGGGACTACTGGTGGCCACTTGATGGTTGACTACTTTGTGGCCACTTGATGGTTGACTACTGCTTGGCCACTTGAAGGTTGACTACTTGTGGCCACTTGATGGTTGACTACTGCTGGCCACTTGATGGTTGACTACTGGTGGCCACTTGATGGTTGACTACTGCTGGCCACTTGATGGTTGACTACTGGTGGCCACTTGATGGTTGACTACTGCTGGCCACTTGATGGCTGACTACTGCTGGCCACTTGATGGTTGACTACTGCTGGCCACTTGATGGTTGACTACTGCTGGCCACTTGATGGTTGACTACTGCGGGCCCACTTGATGGTTGACTACTGCTGGCCACTTGAGGGTTAAAATACTGCTGGCCACTTGATGGTTGACTACTGCTGGCCACTTGATTGGTTGACTACTGGTGACCACTTGATGGTTGACTATGCTGGCCACTTGATGGTTGACTACTGCTGGCCACTTGATGGTTGATACTGCTGGCCACTTGATGGTTGACTACTGCTGGCCACTTGATGGTTGACTTACTGCTGGCCACTTGATGGTTATACTACTGTTGGCCCACTTATGGTTGACTACTGCTGGCCACTTGATGGTTGACTACTGCTGGCCACTTTATGGTTGACTACTGCTGGCCACTTGATGGTTGACCATGGGGGCCATTTGATGGTTGACTATGCTGGCCACTTGATGGTTGACTACTGCTGGCCACTTGAGGGTTGACTACTGCTGGCCACTTGATGGTTGACTACTGCGGGCCCACTTGATGGTTGACTACTGCTGGCCACTTGATGGTTGACTACTGCTGGCCATTGATAGTTGACCCTGGAGGCACTTGAGGGTTTTGACTACTGCTGGCCACTTGAGGGTTTTGATTTACTGCTGACCACTTGATGGTTGACTACAGCTGGCCACTTGATGGTTGACTACTGCTGGCCACTTGATGGTTGACTACTGCTGGCACTTGATGGTGACTACTGCTGACCACTTGTGGCTGACTACTACTGGCCACTTGATGGTTGACTACTGCTGGCCACTTGATGGCTGACTACTGCTGGCCACTTCATGGCTGGACTATGCTGGCCACTTGATGGTTGACTACTGGCGGCCACTTGATGGTTGACTACTGCTGGCCACTTGATGGTTACTACTGCTGGCCCCCTTGAATGGTTGCCCTACTGCTGGCCACTTGATGGTTGACTACTGCGGGCCCACTTGATGCTGACTACTGTGGCCACTTGATGGTTGACTACTGCTGGCCCTTGATGGTTGACTACTGCTGGCCATTTTGATGGTTGACTACTGCGGGCCCACTTGACGGTTGACTACTGCTGGCCACTTGAGGGTTTGACTACTGCTGGCCACTTGATGGTTGACTACTGGTAAACCACTTGATGGTTGATACTGCTGCCACTTGATGGTTGACTACTGCGGGCCACTTGATGGTTGACTACTGCTGGCCACTTGAGGGTTTGGGACTACTGCTGGCCTTTGATGGTTGACTACTGCTGGCCACTTGATGGTTGACTACTGCTGGCCACTTGATGGTTGACTACTGCGGCCACTTGATGGTTGACTACTGCTGGCCACTTTAGGGTTGACTACTGCGGGCCCACTTGATGGTTGACCAGGGTGGCCACTTGATGGTTGACTACTGCTGGCCACTTGATGGTTGACTACTGCTGGCCACTTGATGGTTGACTACTGCTGGCCACTTGATGGTTGACTACTGCTGGCCAGTTGATGGTTGACTACTGCGGGCCACTGAGGGTTGACTACTGGTGACCACTTGATGGTTGACTACTGCTGGCCACTTGATGGTTGACTACTGCTGGCCACTTGATGGTTGACTACTGTTGGCCACTTGATGGTTGACTACTGCTGGCCACTTGATGGTTGAGTACTGCTGGCCACTTGATGGTTGACTACTGCTGGCCACTTGATGGTTGACTACTGCTGGCCACTTGATGGTTGACTACTGCTGGCCACTTTTGGTTGACTACTGCTGGCCACTTGATGGTTGACCATGTGGCCACTTGATGGTTGACAAACTGCTGGCCACTTGATGGTTGACTACTGCGGGCCACTTGATGGTTGACTACTGCTGGCCACTTGAGGGTTTGACTATGTGGCCACTTGATGGTTGACTACTGCTGACCACTTGATGGTTGACTACTGCTGGCCACTTGATGGTTATACTGCTGGCCATTTGATGGTTGACTACTGCTGGCCACTTGATGGTTGACTACTGCTGACCACTTGATGGCTGACTATACTACTGGCCACTTGATGGTTGACTACTGTGGCCACTTGATGGCTGACTACTGCTAGCCATTTCAGGGCTGACTACTGCTGGCCATTTTGAGGGTTGACACTGCGGGCCCACTTGATGGTTGACTACTGCTGCCACTTGATGGTTGACTACTGCTGGCCACTTGATGGTTGACTACTGCTGGCCACTTGATGGTTGACTACTGCGGGCCCACTTGATGGTTGACTACTGCTGGCCACTTGATGGTTGACTACTGCAGCCACTTGAGGTTACTACTGTGGCCACTTGATGGTTGACTACTGCTGGCCACTTGTGGTTGACTACTGCTGGCCACTTGATGGTTGCCCACTGCTGGCCACTTGATGGTTGACTACTGCTGACCCATGATGGTTGACTACTGCTGGCCACTTGATGGTTGACTACTGTGGCCACTTGATGGTTGACTACGCTGGCCACTTGAGGGTTGACTATGCGGCCACTTGATGGTTGACTACTGCTGGCCACTTGATGGTTGATATGCTGGCCTCTTGATGGTTGACTACTACGGGCCCCTTTGATGGTTGACTACTGCTGCCCACTTGATGGTTGACTACTGCTGGCCACTTGATGGTTGACTACTGCTGGCCACTTGATGGTTGACTACTGCTGGCCACTTGATGGTTGACTACTGCTGGCCACTTGATGGTTGACTACTACTGGCCACTTGATGGTTAACTACTGCTGGCCACTTGATGGTTGACTACTGCTGGCCACTTGATGGTTGACTAGGGCTGGACACTTGATGGTTGACTACTGCTGGCCACTTGATGGTTGACTACTGCTGGCCACTTGATGGTTGACTACTACTGGCCAATTGATGGTTGACTACTGCTAGCCACTTGATGGTTGACTACTGCTGGCCACTTGATGGTTGACTACTGCTGGCCACTTGATGGTTGACTACTGCTGGCCACTTGAGGGTTGACTCCTGCTGGCCACTTGATGTTGACTACTTTTGGGCCCGCTTGATGGTTGACTACTGCTGGCCACTTGATGGTTGACCACTGGTGGCCACTTGATGGTTGACTACTGCTGGCCACTTGATGGCTGACCACTGGTGGCCACTTGATGGTTGACTACTGCTGGCCACTTGATGGTTGACTACTGCTGACCACTTGATGGTTGACTACTGCTGGCCACTTGATGGTTGACTACTGCTGGCCACTTGATGGTTGACTACTGCTGGCCACTTGATGGTTGACTACTGGTGACCACTTGATGGCTGACAACTGCTGGCACTTGATGGTTGACTACTGCTGGCCACTTGATGGCTGACTACAGCTGGCCACTTCATGGCTGACTACTGCTGGCCATTTGATGGTTGACTACTGCTGGCCACTTGATGGTTGACTACTGCTGGCCACTTGATGGTTGACTACTGCTGGCCACTTGATGGTTGACTACTGCTGGCCACTTGATGGTTGACTACTGCTGGCCACTTGATGGTTGACTACTGCTGGCCACTTGATGTTGACTACTGCTGGCCACTTTTTTGGTTGACTACTGCTGGCCACTTGAGGGTTGACTACTGCTGGCCACTTGATGTTGACTACTGCGGGCCCACTTGATGGTTGACTACTGCTAGCCACTTGATGGTTGACTACTGCTGGCCACTTAAATGGTTGACTACTGCTGGCCATTTGATGGTTGACTACTGCGGGCCCCACTTGATGGCTGACTACTGCTGGCCACTTGATGGTTGACTACTGTGGCCTCTGATGGTTGACTATACGGGCCACTTGATGGTTGACTACTGCTGGCCACTTGATGGTTGAGTACTGCGGGCCACTTGAGGGTTTGACTACTGCGGGGCCCACTTTGATGGTTGACTACTGCTGGCCACTTGATGGTTGACTACTGCTGGCCACTTGATGGTTGACTACTGCGGGCCCTTGATGGTTGACTACTACGGGCCATGATGGTTAACTACTGCTGGCCACTTAAATGGTTGACTATGTGGCCACTTGATGGTTGACTAGGTCTGGACACTTGATGGTTGACTATGCTGGCCACTTGATGGTTGACTACTGCTGGCCAGTTGAGGGTTTGGGACTACTACGGGCCAATTGATGGTTGACTACTGCTAGCCCTTGATGGTTGACTACTGCTGGCCACTTGAGGGTTGACTACTGTGGCCACTTGATGGTTGACTATGCGGGCCACTTGATGGTTGACTACTGCTGGCCACTTGAGTTGACTACTGCGGGCCGCTTGATGGTTGATTTACTGCGGGCCACTTGATGGTTGACCACTGGGGGCCACTTGATGGTTGACTACTGGTGGCCACTTGATGGTTAAACTACTGCTGGCCACTTGATGGCTGACTACTGCTGGCCACTTGATGGTTGACTACTGGTGGCCACTTGATGGTTGACAAACTGCTGGCCAATTGATGGTTGACTACTGCTGGCCACTTGATGGTTGACTACTGCACCACTTGATGGTTGACTACTGCTGGCCACTTGATGGTTGACTACTGGTGACCACTAAATGGTTGAGTACGCTGGCAACTTGTTGGTTGACTATGCTGGCCACTTGATGGTTGACTACTGCGGCCACTTGAGGGTTGACTACTACTGGCCACTTGATGGTTGACTACTACTGGCCACTTGATGTTGACTACTGCGGGCCCACTTGAGGGTTGACTACTGCTGGCCATTTGATGGTTGACTACTACTGGCCACTTGATGGTTGACAAACTACTGGCCACTGATGGTTGACTACTACTGGCCACTTGAGGGTTGACTACTGCTGGCCACTTGATGGTTGCTACTGCTGACCACTTGATGGTTGACTACTGGTGGCCACTTGATTGGTTGACTACTGCTGGCCACTTGAGGGTTGACTACTGCTGGCCACTTGAGGGTTTTGACACTGCTGGCACTTGATGGTTGACTACTGCTGGCCACTTGTGGTTGACTACTGCTGACCACTTGATGGTTGACTACTGCTGGCTATTTGATGGTTGACTACTACTGGCCACTTGATGGTTGACTACTCTGGCCACTTGATGGTGACTACTGCTGACCATTTGATGGTTGACTACTGCTGGCCACTTGATGGTTGACTACTGCTGGCCACTTGATGTTTACACTGCTGGCCACTTGAGGGTTGACTACTGCTGGCCACTTGATGGTTGACTATTTGGTGACCACTTGATGGTTACTACTGCGGGCCACTTGATGTTGACTACTGCTGGCCATTTGATGGTTGACTACTGCTGGCCACTTGATGGTTGACTACTACTGGCCACTTGAGGGTTGACTACTACTGGCCATTTGATGGTTGACTACTGCTGGCCACTTGATGGTTGACTACTGCGGGCCCAAACTTGATGGTTGACTACGTGGCCACTTGATGGTTGATACTGCTGGCCACTTGATGGTTGACTACTATTTGGCCACTTGATGGTTGACTACTGCTGGCCACTTGATGGTTGACTACTGCTGGCACTTGATGGTTGACTACTGCTGGCCACTTGAGGTTGACTACTGCTGGCCACTTGATGGTTGACTACTGCTGGCCACTTGATGGTTGACTACTGCTGGCCACTTGAGGGTTGACTATTTGCTGGCCACTTGATGGTTGACTACTGCTGGCCACTTGTACGGACTGTTTAACTGCCATATATATATATTTATAATATATATATATATATATTATATATATATATATATTTATATAATATATATAAAATATATTATATATATATATTTTTATATATATAATATATATGGACGAGGGGCTCCTTTCTGGTACTTCCTTGTACCTCCTTCCTGGTACTTCCTGGTACTTCCTTCCTGATACTTCCTGGTATTTCCTTCCTGCTACCTCCTTCCTGGTATTTCCTGGTACTTCCTTCCTGGTACTTTCTTGCACCTCCTTTCTGGTAACTCCTTCCTGGTACCTCCTTTCTGGTACTTCCTTGTACCTCCTTCCTGGTACTTCCTTGTACCTCCTTCCTGGTACCTCCTTCATGGTACTTCCCGGTACTTCCTTCCTGATACTTCCTGGTACTTCCTTCCTGCTACCTCTTTCTTGGTACCTCCTTCCTGGTACCTCTTTCCTGGTACTTCCTTCCTGGTACCTCCTTCCTGGTACCTCCTTCCTGGTACTTCCTTCCTGGTACCTCC
The DNA here is from genome assembly GCF_026875155.1 of Cherax quadricarinatus. NCBI lineage: Eukaryota > Metazoa > Arthropoda > Malacostraca > Decapoda > Parastacidae > Cherax > Cherax quadricarinatus. The sequence goes on from NC_069440.1 coordinate 14,721,479, forward strand.
TTCCTGGTACCTCCTTCCTGGTACCTCCTTCCTGGTACTTCCTTCCTGGTACCTCCTTCCTGGTACCTCCTTCCTGGTACTTTCTTCCTGGTCCCTCCTTCCTGGTACCTCCTTCCTGGTACCTCCTTCCTGGTACCTCCTTCCTGGTACCTCCTTCCTGGTACCTCCTTCCTGGTACTTCCTTACTGATATTTCCCTTTCCCTGGAAACCTCCTTCCTGGTAGCTCCTTCCTGGTAGCTCCTTCCTGGTACCTCCTTCCTGGTACCTCCTTCCTGGCACCTCCTTCCTGGTACCTCCTTCCTGGTACTTCCTTCCTGGTACTTCCTTCCTGGTACCTCCTTCCTGGTACTTCCTTCCTGGTATCTCCTTCCTGGTACCTCCTTCCTGGTACTTCCTTCCTGGTAGCTCCTTCCTGGTACCTCCTTCCTGGTACTTCCTTCCTGGTAGCTCCTTCCTGGTACCTCCTTCCTGGTACTTCCTTCCTTATATCTCCTTCCTGGTACCTCCTTCCTGGTACTTCCTTCCTGGTACTTCCTTCCTGGTACCTCCTTCCTGGTACCTCCTTCCTGGTACTTCCTTCCTGGTACTTCTTCCTGGAAATTTCCTTCCGGGTACCTCCTTCCTGATACCTCCTTCCTGGTACTTCCTTCCTGGTACTTCCTTCCTGGTACTTCCTTCCTGGTACCTCCTTCCCTTCTTTTCAGACCCTTTGCCTCTCTCTGCCCTTTCCTTCCATTTCTTCTTCTTTTCCCCATAATTCCTATTTCTCTCCCATTGATTTCCCCATTTCCTCCCCTCAGCCCCCCACAGCCCCCAAAGGCCCCTCAGCTCACACAGCCCCCTCAGCCCCCACACCCCCCTTCAGCTTCCCACAGCCACCCAGAGCCCCATCAGCCCCCCAAAGTCCCCTCAGCCTCCCAAGCCCCCCAACAGCCCCCCTTAGCCCCCCACATCCCCCAAAGCTCCTCTTAGCCCCCACAGCCCCCAAAGCTCCTCTCAGCCTTCACAGATCCCCTCAGCCCCCCACAGCCCCCCACAGCCTCCCTCAGCCCCCTCTCAGCCCCGGGGAGCAATCTTTGAGCCTCTCTGTTCTCATCAAAATTCAATCAAATTTTATTGCATCATTTTCAGGCGTCAGCTTCGACCTAATTATGTTACAATAAATGAAGGAGGAGGAGGAGGAAGAAGAGGAAGAGGAGGAGGAGGAGGAGGAAGAGAGGAAGAGGAGGAGGAGGAGAGGAGGAAAGGGAAGAGGAGAGGGGAGGAGGAGGAGGAAGAAGGAAAGGAGGGGAGGAGAGGAGGAAGGAAGAAGAGAAGAGGAGGAGGGAGTAGGAGGAGGAGGAGGAGGAGGAGGAGGAGGAGAGAAGAGAAGAGGAGAGGAAGGAGGAGGAGGAGGAGGAAGAAGAGGAAGAGGAGGAGGAGGAGGAGGAGGAGGAGGAGGAAGAAGAGGAAGAGGAGGAGGAGGAGGAGGAGGAGGAGGAAGAAGAGGAAGAGGAGGAGAGGAGGAGGAGGAGGAGGAGAAGAAGAAGAGGAAGAGGAGGAGGAGGAGGAGGAGGAGGAAGAAGAGGAAGAGGAGGAGGAGGAGGAGGAGGAAGAAGAGGAAGAGGAGGAGGAGGAGGAGGAGGAAGAAGAGGAGGAGGAGGAGGAGGAGGAGGAGGAAGAAGAAGAGGAAGAGGAGGAGGAGGAGGAGGAGGAGGAGGAGGAGGAGGAAGAAGAGGAAGAGGAGGAGGAGGAGGAGGAGGAGGAGGAGGAGGGGGAGGAGGAGGAGGAGGAAGAAGAAGAGGAAGAGGAGGAGGAGGAGGAGGAGGAGGAAGAGGAAGAGGAAGAGGAAGAGGAGGAGGAGAAGGTGGGTGTTGGTGATCACAGGGAAGAAGACAAGTTGAAGTATTACACTTAACATTCCCCCCCCAGGCTAGGAGACCAGTGCCACCTGGAGACCAGTGCCACCTGGAGACCAGTGCCACCTGGAGACCAGTGCCACCTGGAGACCAGTGCCATCTGGAGAACAGTGCCACCTGGAGACCAGTGCCACCTGGAGAACAGTGCCACCTGGAGAACAGTGCCACCTGGAGAACAGTGCCACCTGGAGAACAGTGCCACCTGGAGACCAGTGCCACCTGGAGAACAGTGCCACCTGGAGAACAGTGCCACCTGGAGACCAGTGCCACCTGGAGACCAGTGCCACCTGGAGACCAGTGCCACCTGGAGACCAGTGCCACCTGGAGAACAGTGCCACCTAGAGAACAGTGCCACCTGGAGAACAGTGCCACCTGGAGACCAGTGCCACCTGGAGAACAGTGCCACCTGGAGAACAGTGCCACCTGGAGACCAGTGCCACCTGGAGACCAGTGCCACCTGGAGACCAGTGCCACCTGGAGACCAGTGCCACCTGGAGAACAGTGCCACCTGGAGAACAGTGCTACGTGGAGACCAGTGCCACCTGGAGAACAGTGCCACCTGGAGAACAGTGCCACCTGGAGACCAGTGCCACCTGGACACCAGTGCCACCTGGAGAACAGTACCACCTGGAGAACAGTGCCACCTGGAGAACAGTGCCACCTGGAGACCAGTGCCACCTGGAGAACAGTGCCACCTGGAGAACAGTGCCACCTGGAGAACAGTGCCACCTGGAGAACAGTGCCACCTGGAGACCAGTGCCACCTGGAGAACAGTGCCACCTGGAGACCAGTGCCACCTGGAGAACAGTGCCACCTGGAGAACAGTGCCACCTGGAGAACAGTGCTACCTGGAGAACAGTGCCACCTGGAGAACAGTGCCACCTGGAGAACAGTGCCACCTGGAGAACAGTGCCACCTGGAGAACAGTGTCACCTGGAGGCCATTGCCACCTGGAGAACAGTGCCACCTGGAGAACAGTGCCACCTGGAGACCAGTGCCACCTGGAGACCATTGCCTCCTGGAGAACAGTGACACCTGAAGAACAGTGCCACCTGAAGAACAGTGCCATCTGGAGAACAGTGCCACCTGGAGACCACTGTCATCTGGAGAACACTGCCACCTGGAAAACACTGCCACCTAGAGAACAGTGTCACCTGGAGAACAGTGTCACCTGGAGAACAGTGCCACCTGGAGAACAGTGGCACCTGGAGAACATTGCCACCTGGAGAACAGTGTCACCTGGAGAACAGTGCCGCCTGGAGAACAGTGCCACCGGAGAACAGTGTCACCTGGAGAACAGTGTCACCTGGAGAACAGTGTCACCTGGAGAACAGTGCCACCTGGAGAACAGTGCCACCTGGAGAACATTGCCACCTGGAGAACAGTGTCACCTGGAGAACAGTGCCACCTGGAGAACAGTGCCACCTAGAGACAGTGCCACCTGGAGAACAGTGCCACCTGGAGAGCTTTGCCACCTGGAGAACAGTGCTACCTGGAGAACAGTGCCACCTGAAGAAATGTGCCACCTGGAGAACAGTGCCACATGCAGAACAGTGCCACCTGGAGAACAGTGTCACCTGAATAACAATGCCACCTGAAGAACAGTGCACCCTGGAGAACAGTGCCACCTGGAGACCAGTTCCACCTGGAGACCAGTGCCACCTGGAGAACAGTGCTACGTGGAGAACAGTGCCATCTGGAGAACAGTGCCACCTGGAGAACAGTGTCACCTTGAGAACAGTGCCACCTGGAGAACATTGCCACTTGGAGAACAGTGCCACCTGGAGAACAGTGCCACCGGGAGAACAGTGCCACCTGAAGAACAGTGTCACCTGGAGAACAATGCCACCTGGAGAACAGTGCCACATGGAGAACAGTGCCACCTGGAGAACAGTGTCACCTGGAGAACAGTGCCACCTGGAGAACAGTGTCACCTGGAGAACAATGCCACGTGGAGAACAGCGCCACCTGGAGAACAGTGCCACCTGGAGAACAGTGCCACCTGGAGAACAGTGTCACCTGGAGAACAGTGCCACCTGGAGAACAGTGTCACCTGGAGAACAATGCCACGTGGAGACCACTGCCACTTGGAGAAGAGTGCCACCTGGAGAAGAGTGCCACAAGTGTCAGCACGGACTGCAGTGCTTAGCTCATCCAGAGTGGGGATACAGAGGTGTGTGTACTCACCTGGTTGTGGTTGCGAGGGTCGAGTCATAGCTCCTGGCCTCGCCTCCTCACTGGCCGCTGCTGTGTGTGCGTGTGTGTGATTGGTTCAGAAAGTCTTATATATATATGTCGTGCCGAATAGGCAGAACTTGCGATCTTGGCTTAAATAGCAACGCTCATCTTGCTAAATAGGACAAGTGAAAATTTGTGTATGCAATAATTTCGCCAAAATCATTCTGAACCTAACGAAATAAATATATTTCACTGTGTTTGTTTAGTATTAAATTATTTTAAACAAATATAAAATATATTTAGTTGAGTTAGGCTAAAATAAATTGCGCTTGTTATAATAAGGTTAGGTAAGTTTTCTAAGTTCCTTTTGGTGCAAAATTATAAATTTTTACATCAACATTAATGAAAAGAATATATCTTTAAACGTATAAGAGAAATTTTTAGAAAGGACTTAATTTTAAATGAGTTCTTGCTAATTGACCAGTTTTACATATTCGGCACGACTTATATATATATATATATATATATATATATATATATATATATATATATATATATATATTTTATATATATATATATATATATATATATTTTATATATATATATAAAGGTGTGTCTCGTCCTTATATGCCTTCCTGTTAACCTTTTATTTTTATAATTCCTTGATAATGTGAGAAGTCACGAAAGCGCTTTGAATTTCGATATTTTTCACAATGGTTGTTCTGCGTACACACACACACACACACACACACACACACACAAAACACCATTGCATGCACACATACACACATACACACATACACACACACACACACACATACACACACACACACACACACACACACACACACACACACACACACACACACACACCATTGCAGTGCCCTCCCTTTTACATGCGCCTGATCCTCCAGCTTCTGCACTAATCTCTTGTGGGGAACTGTGTCAAAGGCCTTCCTGCAGTCTAGGAAAACGCAATCTACCCACCCCTCTCTCTCGTGTCTTACTTATATTTAAAAAAGGAAACAGAAACGAGGCACTAAACTACAGACCTGTGTCTCTGACATGTATTGTGTGCAAAGTCATGGAGAAGATTATCAGGAGGAGAGTGGTCGAACACCTGGAAAGGAACAAGATTATAAATGAAAACCAGCATGGGTTCATGGAAGGCAAATCTTGTATCACAAACCTCCTGGAGTTTTATGACAAGGTAACAGAAGTAAGACACGAGAGAGAGGGGTGGGTAGATTGCGTTTTCCTAGACTGCAGGAAGGCCTTTGACACAGTTCCCCACAAGAGATTAGTGCAGAAGCTGGAGGATCAGGCGCATGTAAAAGGGAGGGCATTGCAATGGATAAGGGAATACCTGACAGGGAGGCAGCAACGAGTCATGGTACGTGAAGAGGTATCACAGTGGGTGCCTGTTACGAGTGGGGTCCCACAGGGGTCAGTTCTAGGACCAGTGCTATTTTTGATATATGTGAACGACATGATGGAAGGAATAGACTCTGAAGTGTCCCTGTTCGCAGATGACGTGAAGTTGATGAGAAGAATTAAATCGGACGAGGATGAGGCAGGACTGCAAGAGACCTGGACAGGCTGGACATGTGGTCCAGTAACTGGCTTCTCGAATTCAATCCAGCCAAATGCAAAGTCATGAAGATTGGGGAGGGGCAAAGAAGACCGCAGACAGAGTATAGGCTAGGTGGACAAAGACTACAGACCTCACTCAGGGAGAAAGACCTTGGGGGTGACCATAACACCCAGCACATCCACCGGACGCACACATCAACCAAATAACCGCTGCAGCATACGGGCGCCTGGCAAACCTGAGAATAGCGTTCCGATACCTTAATAAGGAATCGTTCAAGACACTGTATACTGTGTATGTTAGGCCCATACTGGAGTATGCAGCACCAGTCTGGAACCCACACCTGGTCAAGCACGTCAAGAAGTTAGAGAAAGTACAAAGGTTTGCAACAAGGCTAGTCCAGAGCTCAGGGGAATGTCGTACGAGGAAAGGTTAAGGGAAATCGGACTGACGACACTGGAGGACAGAAGGGTCAGGGGAGACATGATAACGACATACAAGATACTGCGGGGAATAGACAAGGTAGACAGAGATAGGATGTTCCAGAGAGGGGACACAGGGACAAGGGGTCACAACTGGAAGCTGAAGACTCAGACGAGTCACAGGGACGTTAGGAAGTATTTCTTCAGTCATAGAGTTGTCAGCAAGTGGAATAGCCTAGCAAGTGAAGTAGTGGAGGCAGGAACCATACATAGTTTTAGAAGAGGTATGACAAAGCTCAGGAAGCAGAGAGAGGGGAGGATCCAGTAGCGATCAGTGAAGAGGCGGGGCCAGGAGCTGAGTCTCGACCCCTGCAACCACAATTAGGTGAGTACACACACACACACACACACACACACACATATATATATATATATATATATATATATATATATATATATATATATATATATATATATATATATATATATATATATATATATATATATATATATTATATATATATATATGTCGTGCCGAATAGGTAAAAATGGTCAATTAGCAAGAACTCAAAAACTCATTTAAAATTAAACCTTTCTAAAAAAAATTCTTATTCCTTTGAACATATATTTTTTTTTAATTACGATAATGTAAGCAATAACAATTTTGTACCAAAAGAACCTTAGAAAACTTACCTAACCTTATTATATAAAGAGGCGGGTTCCAGGAGAGAGGAGAGGCACCTCAGATGTGTCAGTGATACCAGCTAATTTTAGAGACGGTAGCGGCAGCAACGTTATATTTATTACGACGCTCCTCACCCTCAGCATCTGGCATTACTGTCTATTATTAGAGAGAGAGAGAGAGAGAGAGAGAGAGAGGAAGGCATACATTGGAAATACAGACATAGAGAAAGAGACACATACTGACACAGTAATAAAGACAGACGACGCAGAGAGCTAATAATAAAGACAGGGACAGAGAATAATAAAGAGAGTAAGGGGACAGGTGTGAGAGACAGCCAGCAGTCACACTAACCTAGTAGCATCTAAATGAACTATGTTTGAAGGAGGACCTCCAGGAGGAGGAGGAGATGGTGGAGGAGGAGGTATGGAGGAGGAGGAGGAGGAGGAGGAGGAGGAGGAGGAGGAGGAGGAGGAGGAGGAAGAGAAGGGGGTATTGTGTTGTCCTAGCAAGTTAGGTGATACCCAGGTGACTGTTCCTAGCACAGCTCTGGTGGTAAGACAGCCCAGTGCCCCTCTCCCCCATGGCACTCCGTGGCACCACCAGTGCCCCAGGAAGCAGTGGCACCCTAGTTCACAACATCTGCCCCGGGCGCACCTCCCCAGCTATTCTTAACCAACCTATCTATAACCCACTGAGGCTCCAGTGTAAACACAAGATCCGTATTTGTAGTGCCACGTACAGGAACGAGGCTCTGAATCCGGATTTGTACTACGGAGGTACAGGAACGAGGCTCTGAATCCGGATTTGTACTATGGAGGTACAGGAACGAGGCTCTGAATCCCGGGTTTGTACTATGGAGGTACAGGAACGAGGCTCTGAATCCGGATTTGTACTATGGAGGTACAGGAACGAGGCTCTGAATCCGGATTTGTACTACGGAGGTACAGGAACGAGGCTCTGAATCCGGATTTGTACTATGGAGGTACAGGAACGAGGCTCTGAATCAGGATTTGTACTATGGAGGTACAGGAACGAGGCTCTGAATCAGGATTTGTACTATGGAGATACAGGAACGAGGCTCTGAATCCGGATTTGTGCTATGGAGGTGCAGGAACGAGGCTCTGAATCCGGATTTGTACTACGGAGGTACAGGAACATAAGAGCAAAAGAAATAAGGAACACTGCAGCAGGCCTACTGACCCTTGCGGAGCAGGTCCATGTCCCCCCTCCCGGATTAGCCCAATGATCCCCCCCGGAGTAGCCCAATGACCCAATCAGGCTGGTCACCTCCACTCAAGGAAGGAGCACAGCACCAGACCCAGCAGCACAAGCTACACCCACACCCACTCATGTATTTATCTAACCTATTTTTAAAACTACACAATGTTTTAGCTTCTATGACGTTACTCGGGAGTTTGTTCCACTCATCCACAACTCTATTACCAAACCAGTGCTTTCCTATATCCTTCCTGAATCTGAATTTTTCCAACTTGAAACTATTGCTGCGAGTCCTGTCTTGGCTGAAAATTTTCAGCACGCTATTTACATCCCCTTTATTTATCTCTGTTTTCCATTTATACACCTCGATCATATCTTCCCTAATTCTACGCCTTTCTAGAGAGTGCAGATTCAGGGCCCTTAGTCTATCCTCATAGGGAAGATTTCTGATACATGGGATCAACTTTGTCATCCTCCTCTGTACGTTTTCCAGAACATTTATATCCATTCTGTAATACGGTGACCAAAACTGTGCAGCATAATCTAAATGAGGCCTAACCAAGGATATATAGAGTTGAAGAACAACCTGAGGACTTCTATTATTTATACTTCTAGATATGAAGTCAAGAATTCTGTTAGCTTTATTGCGAACACTAATGCACTGTTGTCTTGGTTTTAAATTACTGCTAACCAGAACTCCTAAATCCTTTTCGCAATCAGTAGTATTAAGATCTACATTATTTAGTTTATGTGGCATGGTTATTTTCCTGTCCAACATTTAGAATTTTGCATTTGTCTATTCAAATCATCCTGGAGTGCTCTAGTGTCCTCATTAGAATGAATTGGACGGCCTATTTTGCGAGGCTCTGAATTCGGATTTGTAGTAAGGAGGAACAGGAACGAGGCTCTGAATCCGGATTTGTACTATGGAGGAACAGGAACGAGGCTCTGAATCCGGATTTGTACTACGGAGGAACAGGAACGAGGCTCTGAATCAAGATTTGTACTACGGAGGAACAGGAACGAGGCTCTGAATCCGGATTTGTACTATGGAGGAACAGGAACGAGGCTCTGAATCCGGATTTGTACTATGGAGGAACAGGAACGAGGCTCTGAATCCGGATTTGTACTATGGAGGAACAGGAACGAGGCTCTGAATCCGGATTTGTACTATAGAGGAACAGGAACGAGGCTCTGAATCCGGATTTGTACTACGGAGGTACAGGAACGAGGCTCTGAATCCGGATTTCAATTATTATAGAACGTTTTGGGAACTATCTTTTGTGCTTTTCAGAAAAAAAATAATAATCAAAACAAGCTATGCTCTCTCACAATTATTTTCCTTCTTGTAAGCACAGTTCTAAGACCAGGTACGACTGTGTCCACCAAGGTAAGAGTATACACACACCCACCCACACACACACACATACACACACCCACACACACCACACACACAACACACACACACACACACACACACACACAACACACACACACACACACAGCAGCCAGCATGGTTTCAGGGACGGGAAATCCTGTGTC
>NC_069440.1:14736013-14801013 GCF_026875155.1 Cherax quadricarinatus
AGGAGTTGAATAACTGTTTTCAGTGAAAACTGGTGCAACAACAGGTGAACAACAGGTGAACAATGGGTGCAACAATAGCTGCAACAATAACACAACAGCACCACAGACAAAGGCTACACCAACAGGTACTGGACAACATGCACACAACTGGACAAGAAGTGAAAAAAAAAAATCTTTTTGAGTGATCTGGACACATGGAAAGCAATATAACTGGAGAGAATTTTTCACCAGGGAGTCTATAGGGGAAAACAGTAGGAAAATCCGCAACTCAGCACAGGTGAAACACTAGCCAATGGTCTGGAAGACACGGAATGTAGTCTCAATATTTAAGAAAGGAGACAGACAGGAAGCATTCAACTGCAGACTGCTATCATAGACATACTAATACAAGGTAATGGAGAAGACAGTCAGAGAGTTATGGAGAACTAAGGGAGAAATGGTTTCTTAAACAGTAACAAGCACGGGATTAGAGATTGCAGATCTCTTCTTACGTGCCTCCTGGAACTCTGTGAGAGAATAACAGAAGTGAGGCAAGAGAGAGAGAGAGAGAGAGAGAGAGAGAGAGAAGAGAGAGAGAGAGAGAGAGAGAGAGAGAGAGAGAGAGAGATGGATTCAATAGTTATAAGCAGCAAGAAAACATTGACTGGTATACCTCACAAGTGACTGGAACAGCAGCTTGAGTAGCAGTCACGAAGAACAGGGAATAAACTAGAGTGAATCAAAGAGAATTCTATGGAAAGGAGACAAAGAGTGATGGCCCGAGGTGTCAACATGGGACAGAGTGACAAGTGGGGTTCCGCAAGGATCGGTAACTAGATCGGTACTGTTTGTGGTACACCTGACTGACTTACAAGAAAAGAGGAAGCTAGATGTGTCCCAGTTTGTAGATGATGGAAGACTGACGCGGAGAATAAAAATAGACGAGAACAAGGAAAGGCTACAAATAGACTACTCCCAGATAGACTACAAACAGACTAGTCCCAGACAGACTACAAATAGACTACTCCCAGAATTAAGGGAGATGAGGTATGAGGAGCGTCTAATGGAACTAAAACTGACGACACTGGATAGAAGAACCAGGGGAGAATGAGGAAAAAGGCACAACACCGTAAATGGATCAAGACACATATAACCCGCACACAGGAGAGAGAGAAATGATCACGACGTTTCGGTCTGACTAGGACCATTAACAGTCACCAGGGAAGATATGACAACACAATAGAAAATTCTCAGAAGAATTGATAGTGTGGACAGTGGTGAGAAACAGGTACACGGGATCACAGTTAGAAATTAAAGACATATATAAATCACTTGGATGTCAGGAAGTATTTCTTCAGCCTGAGAGTGGCCGGGAAGGGATATGACCTGCATGAAAGCAGGCTCCTTTCTAAGTTTTAATGTTAGATATAACAGAGCACACGAGACTAGAAGGAAGTGAATCTGGTAGATGTTAAGAGGCGGGGCCAGGAGCTGTGAATCGACTCCTGCAACCACAAATAGATGAATATACAAACGCACACGTACATACACACATACACACCCATGACATCAGTATCACGAGACAGTAAATACGGTATGACGTCACTTGGCAATAGACCAGACCAGTGTGTGTGTGTGTTTGTGTGTGTGTGTGTGTGTGTGTGTGTGTGTGTGTGTGTGTGTGTGTGTGTGTGTGTGTGTGTGTGTGTGTGTGTGTGTGTGTGTGTGTGTGTGTGTGATTTTGTGTGTGTGTGTTTTGTGTGTGTGTGTGTATGTGTGTGTGTGTGTGTTTTGTGCGGCGCGTCTCTGTGTATTCACCCTTTTGTTGTTGAAGAGGTCGAGTGACAGCTCCTGGCCCTACCTTCCGAACTGACTGCTGCTACTGGTTCACTCTCCTGGCTTAGTGACCGCCTGTCATACCTACTCATACAGCTGTGTACCGATGCTGTACCTACCATTTCTCTATCCAGATAGGAAAGTTAATAACCAAGGCCAGGAGCTATGACTCGACTCTTGCACTCACAAGTAGGTGAGTACAGACAGACGCACACACAACACACACACACCTCTACACAAACACACACACACAACTCACACACGTACACATAAACACACACACACAAACGCACACACACATACACACACATACACAAACATAAACATACACACACATACACACACATAAACATACACACACATACACACACATAAACACACACACACCTCCACACACATAAACACACACGCAACACACACACACACCTCCACACAAACACAGGAGCTAAGACTCGACCCCTGCAACCACAAATAGGTGAGTACACACACACACACACACCTACACATAAACACACACAACTGATTAGTCTGCCACACATGCTAACACAGCCTTGTATGCTTATACAGAAGATGTGTGTTGAGGGTCAGGTGTTAGTGTCAGGTGTGAGTGTCAGGTGTGACTCTCAGGTGTTAGTTACGGTGTTAGTGTGAGGTGTGAGTGTCAGGTGTTGAGTGTCAGGTGTTGAGTGCTACTACTGATTCTCCCGCAGGAAGGACCGCATACTGCGGCGCTGCAGGGACTGCGGACGAGCCTGGTATTGCAGTGACCTGTGCAGGGAGCTGTCGCAGCCGCAGCACCAGCGGGAGTGTGCGGTCTTCCGTAGTCTACCGCACTTCACACCCAGCGACTATGCTAGGTTCCTAGCAAGACTGATCCACAAGCTCAGGGTTAATATTATTATTATTATTATTATTATTATTATTATTATTATTATTATTATTATATTATTATTATTATTATTATTATTATTATTATTATTATTATATTATTATTATTAATTATTATTATTATTATTATTATTATTATTATTATTATTATTATATATTATTATTATTATATTATTATTATTATTATTATTATTATTATTATTATATTATTATTATATTTTTATTATTATTATTATTATTATTTTTATTTTTTTATTATTAATTATTTTTTTTATTTTTTATTATTATTATTTTTATTATTATTATTATATTATTATTTATTATTATTATTATTTTATTATTATTTTTATTATTATTATTTTATTATTATTTATTATTATTATTTTTTATTATTATTATTATATTATTATTATTATTATTTTATTATTTTTATTTTATTATTTTATTATTATTATTATTATTTTATTATTATTATTATTTATTATTGTATCTTATTGTTATTGTTGTTATTATAGCATTTGAAATTTTAAAATTTTTATTATTATTTTATTTTTCATAACTGTCATTGTTATTTTCGTTATTTTATGACTATTATTATTATTATTTTGAATTATAATTATTATTGCTATTATTATTTTCGCTATTTTATTATGTTGTTTTTTGCTGCGGGGGCGCAAAGCGCACAGCCACATAGAAATGTTTACAATGTTTTTTAGGTCATTTTGTGGTGCTGGTCACAGTTTTCACAGTTTTATTTTAATTGGTTCTATTGTGAAAAAAGTAAGAAAAATATTTTTATCAGGGGGACTAATTATAAATCGCCTTAAAATTATTTTTTTAGACACCAAAAGAAAATCATGTAAATATAGTGCACTTTTTTCTGATAATAACAGAATTCAGGGTAAGTATTCAGATACCACTAATTACGGTATAAGATTTTATTTGTACGATTTCTTTTTTGTTGGTCTTCAGGACAGTGCCGAGGAGGCCCAGCAATGTCTACCATCAGGTGTTCCATTCCCTTTGATACCTTTCCCCCATCCCTTTATATTTTCCTTTGGAACTTATTCCCTTGTTTCTCGCCTCACAAGTTATTGGAAATCGTCTGGGTGGCCAGGGGAGACATTTACCTTCAGCCAAAAAAATTTCCCTAAAATTTTTAAGTCGTATGTTTAAGAGTTTTGCGCCTTTCCTTAAAAATTTTACCTTCATTAATACCCGGGAATTTTTGAAACCGACACATAACGCTCATGCACGAATTTAAACACCATTCACTTTTTTTTCTGATATTAGCTTTCAAATTTTGGGGCCCATCAAGATTCCAACGTTCAGTTTTTCCAGAAAACGATCTACTAATGTATTTGAAGAAATTGTCACTTTCCCCCAAGGGGCCTAAAGAATAGCTTCATTAGTCCAACTTAATGTGGAGTGGTGGCGAATAAGAAACCCGTCAACCCCAGGGCTCGTTAATAATGTTTGCTGCAGCTCAGTCAGGGTTTTATTTAAAGGGAAATGTTACTTTTCCCTTTCCCTCTACTGCCCACAACGGGTGCAAAAAAAAAGGTACTTTTGAATACCATTTTTACCCCCAACTTGATCATTTTCAGATAAACACAAACATCTTGTGTCATGATACCAAAACTTACAATACCATGGAAATAAAACACAAATGCAGATATATGACCTTTTATTGACAACGTTTCACCCACACAGGGGGCTTTTTAAGTCACACACGGATTACCGGGGGGTTGGAAGGTACAGAGTATTTATAGCATGTTCAAATGTTGAGGTCAGGTGAAAAATGCGCTCTGATGATCTACCGGTGGGGTTAAGAGTCGGGGTAGCTTGGGGAAATTTCTACAAACCATTTTAATATTTTCTATTCCTTTTCAAGTTTTGTTGAGATTGAATTGAAAAGAGATGTATTTGGGTTTTTCCCAGGGCAAAAGACATATTTAAGTTTGAGGGAATGTCTAAACGGGGCCGCCAATCTGGGGTGGGTATTCAAGCCCCATTCGAAAAAGAATCCAGAGATGTTATTGCAGTATACAAGTTCTTTATCATGGCGGAAGTAAAAAGGGAAATTAAACCAAATTTTCTAATAACTTTTTTTTTAACTTTTTGTTGTAGACATTTCTTTTAGTTGTTTTCTAAAATTTCAGATGATTGCTGTGGAACTGAGGTCACGTAAAATCATTGAGTTCTTGGGAAGCGGGCTTTGAAAGTTTACTTTATTTTAAAATTCTACGCTATCACCTGTGTTACATCCAAAACCTGATTCTTCAACATCTGACATGGAAGGTCGGGCAGTGTTGTAAAAGGGGTATGGTCCCGTTTTTCACTGTGGCACAGTGATCCTCGCTGACTCCACACACGATGTTCCCACTTATTTATCGACTGAACTTTCACATTCCCCAGAAAAATAACAATAGCCTTGGGTTTTTGGGGTTTCCCTTAAACATCATGGGTACACCCAATTTTTTAAATTTTCCCCTTTACCTATTTTTCCACTGTTGTCAGCTTCTACACAGGTTTTACAACCACAGGGGCCGCCCAAGATTGTCTTTTCTCCACGCCACTCCAAAAAATCAAAAAAACTTTTTTTCAAAATTGTATGTTCTTCTTTCTTTTGCGAAGAGTATTCGCCATAAATTAGCAAAAGCAGTGAATGTTAAGCAGACTCTTCGTGAAAAACCCTGTTTATCTGGAAGAAATACAATAAAAGGGCAAAATTTTCAGGTGGTCATTTTTGTACGTTCCCCTTTCCTTTAAATTTAAATCATTTAAAAATAAACTAATTTTTAAAAATTTTTTGTATACCAAATTTTGGCACAACACAAGAAGGGGTTCGGCTAGCTGCCCGGGGATGAGGGTTTCTAGGTGGCCTGGTGAAGGTTGTAGGGTGTGCCTGGGGAGAGGTTTCTAGCTTTGCCTGGGGACTGAGGTTGCTAGGGGTTTTCTGGTGACTGAGGTTGAAGGCGTGTGGGGACGAGGTTTCTAGGCGTGCCGGTGACGAGGTTCTAGGGTGTGCCCGGGGACTGGGTTCAGGCGTGCCGGGACTCAGGTTGCTAGGTGGCTTGACGGGTTCGGTGTGCCCGTTTTACAGGTTTTCTAGGCGTGCCTGGGGACTGAGGTTTCTAGCTTGCCTGGTGATGAGGTTGCTGGGTGTGCCTGGTGACTGAGTTGTAGGGTGTGCCTGGTGATGAGGTTGCTAAGGTTTTGCCTGGTGACTCAGGTTGCTACTGTCCCGGTGACTGAGGTTGCGGTTCCTGGTGACTGAGGTTTTCTAGGCTGTGCTGGTGACGAGGTTTGGGTGTGCCTGGTGACTGAGGTTGCTAGGCTGTGCTGGTTTATGAGGTTCTAGGCTGTGCCTGGGTTTTACTGAGGTTTTCTAGGGTGTGCCGGTGACTGGGTTTTCTAGGCCGTGCCTGGTGACTGAGGGTTTTTAGGGTGTGCCCGGTGATGAGGTTGCTAGGCTGTGCCCGGTGACTGAGGTTGCTAGGCTGTTCCTGGGGACCGGGTTCTAGGCTGTGCCTGTGACTGAGGTTTTCTAGGCGTGCCTGGTGACCGAGGGTTTTAGCTGCCCGGGGATAGGTTTCTAGGGTGTGCCCGGTGACCCAGGTTTTACTGGGGGCCTGGGACTGGGGTTTCAGGCGGCCCGGTGACCGAGGTTTTCTAGGCTGTGCCTGGGACTGAGGTTGCTAGGCTGTGCCCGGGACCGAGGTTGCTAGGGGTCCTTTGGACTGGGTTGCTAGGGGTGCCGGTGACCGAGGTTGTAGGCGGCCCGTGACTGGGGTTTTTTTAGGGTGTCCTGGGGACACAGTTTCTAGGCTGTCCTGGGATGAGGTTTTTAGGGTGGCCCCGGTGATGAGGTTTCTAGGCTGTGCCCGGTGCACAGGTTGCAGGCTTGCCCCGGGGACTGAGGTTCAAGGGTGGGCCTGGGGATGAGGTTTCTAGGGTTGCCTGGGGACTGAGGTTTTCAGCGTGCTGGTGACTGAGGGTTGCTACTGTGCTGGTGACTGAGGTTGCTACGTGCCGTGACTGAGGTTTTTAGGCTTGCCTGGTGACTGAGGTTGCTAGGCTGTGCCTGGGGACTGAGGGTTTCAGGGGTGCCGTGACACGTTTCTACTGTCCTGTGACTGAGGTTGCTAGGGGTGCCGGTAACTGAGGGTTTCTACTGGCCTGGTGACTGGTTCTGGGGTTCCCGGTGACTGAGGTTGCGGCCCTGCCGGTGACTGAGGTTGCAGGCTGTGCCTGGTGACTAGGTTGCTAGGGTGTGCCTGGTGACTGAGGTTCTAGGGTGTGCCTGGGACTGAGGTTTCTGGCTGTGCCGGGGACTGAGGGTTTTAGGCTGTGCCTGGTGACGAGGTTGCTAGGCTGTGCCTGGGGACCGGTTGTAGGCTGTGCTGGGGACTGGGTTCTGGCTTGCCGGTGACTGAGTTTTCTAGGCTGTGCCTGGTGACTGAGGTTGCTAGGGTGTGCCCGGGGACTGAGGTTGAGGGTGCCTGGGGATTGGGTTGCTAGGCTGGCCCGGTGACTGAGGTTTCTAGGTGCCCGGGTGACTGAGGTTGCAGGCTTGCCTGGTGACTGAGGTTGCTAGGCTGTGCCTGGTGACACAGGTTGTTTAGGCTGTTGCCTGGTGACTGGGTTGCTAGGCTGTGCCTGGTGCCCAGGTTGCTAGGCTGTGCCTGGTGACTGAGGTTGCTAGGCTTTTGCCTGGTACTGGGGTTGCTAGGCTGTGCCTGGGGGACTGGGTTGTTTGGGCTGTGCCTGGTGATGAGGTTGCTAGCTGTGCCTGGTGACTGAGGTTGCTAGCTGTGCCTGGTGATGGGGTTTTGCTGGGCTGTGCCTGGTGAACTGAGGTTGTGGGCGTGCCTGGTGACTGAGGTTCTAGGCTGTGCCTGGTGCCCTGAGGTTGCTAGGCGGGTGCCTGGTGACTGAGGTTGCTGGGCTGTGCTGGTGCCCAAGGTTGCTAGGCTGTGCCTGGTGACTGAGGTTGCTAGGCTGTGCCTGGTGACACAGGTTGCTAGGCTGTGCCTGGTGACTGAGGTTGCTAGGCTGTGCCTGGTGACTGAGGTTGCTAGGCTGTGCCTGGTGACTGAGGTTGCTAGGCTGTGCCTGGTGACTGAGGTTGCTAGGCTGTGCCTGGTGACAGAGGTTGCTAGGCTGTGCCTGGTGACAGAGGTTGCTAGGCTGTGCCTGGTGACTGAGGTTGCTAGCTGTCCCGGGTGACTGAGGTTGCCTGGGCGTCCGTGCCTTTTTTTTTTTTTTTTTTTTTTTTTTTTTTTTTTTTTTTGCAAAAGTCCAATTCGGAATAGTCCGTTTTTTTTTTAAAAAAAAAGGGAACCCCTTTTTGGGGGTTTTTTATTGTCAACCCCCCCCCCCCCTTTTTTTTTCCCCCCCCCCTTTTTTTCCTCTTTCCCCCCCCCTTTTCCTTTCCCCTTTTTTTTTCCCCCCCCCCATTTTTTTTTTCCCCCCCCCCCCTTTTTTTCTCCCCCCAACGGGGGGGAAAAAGGAGGGGGGGGGGAAGGGGAACAAAGGGGGCCCGGAGAGGAAAGGGAGAAGGGGGGAAGGGGGGAAAGGAAGGGAAGGGGGGGAAAGAAAGGGGGGAAGAGGAGGGCCAAAGGAATTTGGCGGGGGGAAAGGGGGGAAGAGGGCCGAAAAGGAAGGGGGAAAAACGAAAGGGAGGCGGGAAAGGGGGGGAGAGAAAGACAGAAAAGGGGGACCCCCCACCCCCCCCCCCCTTTTTTTTTTTTTTTTTTTTTTTTTTCCCCCCCCCCCCCCCCCCCCCCCCCCCCCCCCCCCCCCCCCCCCCCCCCCCCCCCCCCCCCCCCCCCTTTTTACCCCCCCCCCCCCCCCCCCCCCCCTTTTTACCCCCCCCCCCCCCCCCCCCCCCCCCCCCCCCCCCCCCCCCAAAAAAAAAAAAAAACACACCCCCCTCCCCTTTCCCAAAAACCCACAACCTCCCCACTCAAACCCCTTCCCTCCCCCCCCCGTCTACCTAATCCTCCTCCGCCTACTCCTCCTCCTCCATCCTCCATCCTCCCTTCTTCCCTTCCCTTCCTCCCTTCCTTCCCTCTCCCTCCCTCCTTCCCTTCCCTCCTCCATTCCTTATCTCTCCTCCCCCCTTTTTCCCCTTCCTAATCCTTCTTTTCCCCTTCCCTTCCTCTCTCCCCTCCTTCCTTTCTCCTTTCCTTTCTCCCCTCCCCCCCCTTTCCTTTTCCTATTTCCTCCTCTCCCCCCTTTCTTCTCCCTCCCCCCCTCCCTTTTTTTCTCTCCCCCTTTCCTCCCTTCCCTTCCTTTCTCTCTCCTCCCTTTCCCTTCCTCTCTCCCCCTCTTTTCCCTCTCCCCCTCCCTTCCTTCCTCTCTCCCCTCCCTCCCTTTCTTCCTCTCTCCCTTCCTCCCTCCCTTCCTTTCTTCTCCCCCCCTTTCCCTTTCCTCTCTCCCCCTCCCCCCCCTTTCCCTTCCTCTCTCCCTCCCCCCCTTCCCCCTCTCCCTCCCTCCCTTTTTTCCCCTTCTCCCCTTCCTCCCTCCCTTCTTTCTCTCTCCTCCCTTCCTTCCTTCTCACTCCCTCCCCTTCCTTCCTTCTCTTCCCTCCCTCCCTTCCTTTCCTCTCCTCCCTCCCTCCGTTTCCTCTCTCCCTTCCTCCTCCCTTCCTCTCTTCCCTCCCTCCCTTCCTTCCTCTCTCCCTCCCTCCCTTCCTTCCTCTCTCCCTCCCTCCCTCCCTTCCTTCCCCCCTCCCTCCTCTCCCTCCCTCCCTCCTTCTCTCCCTCCCGTGAGAGTTCCTGTACAAACAAAGGGTTGTAAGTAACATCACCAGACATTTACAGATCTTACTGTTAATATTCTTCACTAAGTTGACCTTCTATCACCGTTTATAATTATAGTTGTGTACTCAAGCAATCCTTCTATATACTCTGTTCCTTCTATATACTCAGCTCCTTCTATATACTCTGTTCCTTCTATATACTCAGCTCCTTCTATATACTCAGCTCCTTCTATATACTCAACTCCTTCTATATACTCAGCTCCTTCTATTTTACTCAGCTCCTTCAATATACTCAGCTCCTTCTAAAATACTCAGCTCCTTTATATACTCTGCTCCTTCTATATACTCAGCTCCTTCTATATACTCTGCCCCTTCTATATACTAGCTCCTTCTATATACTCAGCTCCTTCTATATACTCAGCTCCTTCTATATACTCAGCTCCTTCTATATACTCAGCTCCTTCTATATACTCAGCTCCTTCTATATACTCAGCCCCCTTTCTATATACTCAGCTCTTCTATATACTCTGCTCCTTCTATATACTCAGCTCCTTCTATATACTCAGCTCCTTCTATATACTCAGCTCCTTCTATATACTCAGCTCCTTCTATATACTCGGCTCCTTTAATATAACTCAGCTCCTTCTATTATACTCAGCTCCTTCTATATACTCTGCTCCTTCTATATTACTCAGCTCTTCTATATATCAACTCCTTCTATATACTCTGCTCCTTCTATATACTCAGCTCCTTCTATATACTCAACTCCTTCTATATACTCAGCTCCTTCTATATACTCAACTCCTTCTATATACTCTGCTCCTTCTATATACTCAGCTCCTTCTATATACTCAGCTCCTATATACTCAACTCCTTCTATATACTCTGCTCCTTCTATATACTCAGCTCCTTCTATATACTCAACTCCTTCTATATACTCAACTCCTTCTATATACTCTGCTCCTTCTATATACTCAGCTCCTTCTATATACTCAACTCCTTCTATATACTCAACTCCATCTATATACTCTGCTCCTTCTATATACTCAGCTCCTTCTATATACTCAACTCCTTCTATATACTCAACTCCTTCTATATACTCAGCTCCTTCTATATACTCAACTCCTTCTATATACTCAACTCCTTCTATATACTCAGCCCCTTCTATATACTCTGCTCCTTCTATATACTCAGCTCCTTCTATATACTCTGCTCCTTCTATATACTCAGCTCCTTCTATATACTCAACTCCTTCTATATACTCAACTCCTTCTATATACTCAGCTCCTTCTATATACTCAGCTCCTTCTATATACTCTGCTCCTTCTATATACTCAGCTCCTTCTATATACTCAGCTCCTTCTATATACTCAGCTCCTTCTATATACTCAGCTCCTTCTATATACTCAGCTCCTTCTATATACTCAACTCCTTCTATATACTCAACTCCTTCTATATACTCAGCTCCTTCTATATACTCAGCTCCTTCTTATACTCCTCCTTCTATATACTCAGCTCCTTCTATATACTCAGCTCCTTCTATATTAACTCAAACTCCTTCTATATACTCAACTCCTTCTATATACTAAACTCATTTTTAATCACTAGCTCCTTCTATATACCCCCCAAACTCATCCTTCTATATACTCAACTCCTTCTATATACTCAGCTCCTTCTATATACTCTGCTCCTTCTATATACTCAGCTCCTTCTATATACTCAGCTCCTTCTATATACTCAGCTCCTTCTATATACTCTGCTCCTTCTATATACTCAGCTCCTTCTATATACTCACTCCTTCTATATACTCTGCTCCTTCTATATACTCAGCTCCTTCTATTACTCATGCTCCTTCTATATACTCAACTCCTTGTTATATACTCTGCTCCTTCTATATACTCAGCTCCTTCTATATACTCTGCTCCTTCTATATACTCAGCTCCTTCTATATACTCAACTCCTTCTATATACTCGCTCCTTTCTATATACTCAGCTCCTTCTATATACTCAACTCCTTCTATATACTCAGCTCCTTCTATATACTCAGCTCTTCTATATTACTCTGCTCCTTCTATATACTCAACTCCTTCTATATACTCACTCCTTCTATATACTCAGCTCCTTCTATATACTCTGCTCCTTCTATATACTCAGCTCCTTCTATATACTCAGCTCCTTCTATATACTCGCTTCTATACTCAGTCCTTCTAATACTCGGCTCCTTCTATATACTCACTCCTCTATATACTAGCCCTTCTATATACTCTGCTCTTCATATACTCAGCTCCTTCTATATACTCAATCCTTTATAACTCCTCCTCTATATACTCACTCCTCTATATACTCAACTCCTCTATATACTCAGTCCTTTAATACTCAACTCCTCTAAAACTCTGCCCTTCTATATCTCACTCCTCAATACTCACTCTATTACTCACTCTAATACTCTGCTCTTCTATATACTCACCCTTCTATAACTCAACTCCTTCTTATACCAACTCCTTCTATATACCTGCCCTTCTATATACTCCTCCTCTATAACTCAACTCCTTCTATATATCACTCATCTATTATCGCTCCTTCTTATACTCCTCCTTCTATATCCAACTCCTTCTATTATCAACTCTTCTATATATCACTCCTTTATATCAACTCCTTCTATACTAACTCCTTATATACTCAGCCCTCTATATACTCTGCTCCTTCTATATACCACCCTTCTATATACTGCTCCTTCTATATACTCAGTCTTTATATACTCACTCCTTCTATATACTCAACTCCTTCTATATCTCAGCTCCTCTATATACTCAGCTCCTTCTTATATTGCTCTTCATATACTCAGCTCTCTATAACTCAGCTCCTATATACTCAGCTCCTTCTATAACTCACTCCTTCTATATATCAGCCCTTCTTAACTCAACTCCTTCTATATATCAACCCTTCTATATACTCAGCCCTTCTATATACCAGCTCCTTCTATACTCTGCTCTTCTATATACTCACTCCTTCTATATATCACTCATACTCAACCCTTCTTAACCAACTCCTCTATATACTCACTCATCTATACACTCTGCTCTTCTATAACCAATCTTCTATATACTCAACCTTCTATATACTCACTCTTCTATAACTGCTCCTCTAATATCACTCCTTCTTATATCCCCTTCTATATACTCACTCCTTCTATATACTCTGTCCTTCTATAACTCAGCTCTTCTATATATCACTCCTCATATACTCTGCTCTTCTAATACTACTCCTTCTATATACTCACTCTTCTATAACCAACTCCTTGATATACTCCCTTCTATTATACTCCTTCTATATCTCGCTCCTTCTAATATCACTCCTTATAACCAACCTTCATATACTCAGCTCCTTCTATATACTCACTCCTTCTATATACTCAACCCCTTCTATATACTCAGCTCCTTCTATATACTCAGCTCTTCTATATTACTTCTGCTCCTTCTAATACTCAACTCCTTCTATATACTAAACTCCTTCTATATACTCAGCCCCTTTCCCTATATACACTCCCTCCTTCTATATACTCAGCTCCTTCTATATACTCAGCTCCTTCTATATACTCAGCTCCTTCTATATGTGTAATAAAGTTGGTAGAATTACCGACAATATGTAAAGTAAAAGGACACAAGTGCAACTATGGGGACATTTATTGTGGCAACTTTTCGCTCTCCAGGAGTTTTTATCAAGCCATTACAAACAATACATGGACACAGAGGGTATATAAAGGCTCAGAGTGAGGTGAATACTAGTGAGGTACCAAATATCGATGTTCACTAGGGGTAGTAGTAGTAGTAGTAGTAGTAGTGGTAGTGACAAAAGTAATACAATATGGTAGAGCAATTAATTCGTACAGAGAAAAAAAGATAAAAAAGCTATTACTTGGGTAACATAAAAATAAGTTGGACAAATAAAAATTTGGGAAATTTGAGGCGGGTTGTTTCAGTGTTCAATCTCTGTGCTTTGTGTAGTATAACGGGAAGGACTATGTGATGGCAGGGTTTACTGTTTTCAGGGATTCTTGCTAAGACTTCGGAAATTTGGTGAAGCGGGCCGTTGTTTTGTTTAATTGTATTCGAAACAGCGATCAGTGCTGATTCAAGGCACTTGCGTGTGCGGAAATTATTTTTCTTTTATCACAATTGGGCGTCTCTAATTTCATAAGATGATTGGTGGAATTTCGGTGTTGTACACAGGCGTTGTTTTAAGTTGTCGTTCCTACATGCGTATATGTTTTCGTTGAGGCGGGTGTCGAGGTTTCTTGCTGTTCACCTACGTAGATCTTGTCACAGCCTCCACAGGGGATAGTGTAAACTCCTGCATTGACTGGTTCGTGTGCTTGGGTTTTTTTCCTGGTTAGATCCTTTATTGAAGTGGTAGAAGCGAATGGCGACTCGGTGTTAGCTTGTGAAAGTACTTTGAGACGTTTAGTGCAACCTGGTTTTGGGAAGAATTATAACTTTGTTGGGAGCGGGGTTTTGATGCGTGGAGAATTGATGATCTGAAGAGCTCTTTTTGCATCTTTGATGAAAAAAGAAGGAAATTGTAAAATCATGAATGTTTGGTGGGAATGTAAGTATATTTCCTCGTCAAGAAACTCAGACTACAAATTCGGTATGCTCTTAGGAAAAAACCCGATGATGATGCCTCTTTTGGTCTTTGGGATCTTGACTGGAATAGAAGTGTGTGAGATCATTTATTGGTGGGGTTTCCGATTTAAAATTGAAATCTTAGGTTGTTGTCTAAATTTGTGAATGAGGACGTCGAGGAAAGGTAGCTTGTCATTGGACTCTTCTTCTAGTGTAAACTGGATCGCTGGTTCAACTGCGTTGAGCCTTGCCTGAAGATCCCGTACATCAAAACGTTTTGGAGTTATTACGAGGACATCGTCCACGTAACGTAACCAAGTGACGCTTGAAGGTATGATGTTGGCGAAGTGTTCGGACTCTAGGTGTTCCATGTATAAGTTGGCTAGGACGGCACTTATTGGGGACCCCATTCCCATGCCGTAGGTTTGTTTGTATAGCTTGTTATTGAAGGAAAAACAGTTGAAGTTAACACAGAGTTCAATCAAGTCAACAAAATCTCCGGGAGGTAAAGGAAGATTAAGGTCCTGGTTGACTTTACGTCGTAGAACCTCGATGGCTTTTTTTGGTAGGTACTTTTGTGAAGAGGGAAGTCACATCCAAACTGCTTAGTTTCTTGTTACGGATGGAGAGGTTACGGATGCGTTTGAGAAGGTCGCCTGAGTGTTTAAGATGAGCGGGGCTGATGGACGATGTCCTCGTAATAACTCCAAAACGTTTTGATGTACGGGATCTTCAGGCAAGGCTCAACGCAGTTGAACCAGCGATCCAGTTTACACTAGAAGAAGAGTCCAATGACAAGCTACCTTTCCTCGACGTCCTCATTCACAAAGTAGACAACAACCTAAGATTTCAAGTTTATCGGAAACCCACCAATAAAAATGATCTCACACACTTCTATTCCAGTCAAGATACCAAGACCAAAAGAGGCATCATCATCGGGTTTTTCCTAAGAGCATACCGAATTTGTAGTCCTGAGTTTCTTGACGAGGAATGTACTTACATTCACCAAACATTCACTGAGTTACAATTTCCTTCTTTTTTCATCAAAGACTGCAAGAAAAGAGCTCTTCAGATCATCAATTCTCCACGCATCAACACCGCTCCCAACAAAGTTATAATTCTTCCAACAGCCAGGTTGCACTAAACGTCTCAAAAGTACTTTCACAAGCTAACACCAGAGTCGCCATCGCTTCTACCACTTCAATAAAGGATCTAACCAGGACAAAACCCAAGCACCACGAACCAGTCAATGCAGGATTTACACTATACCCTGTGGAGGCTGTGACAAGATCTACGTAGGTGAAACAGCAAGAAACCTCGACACCCGCCTCAACGAACACATATACGCATGTAGGAACGACAACTTAAACAACGCCTGTGTACAACACCGAAATTCCACCAATCATCTTATGAAATTCAGAGACGCCCAATTAGTGATAAAAGAAAATAATTTCCGCACACGCAAGTGCCTTGAATCAGCACTGATCGCTGTTTCGAATACAATTAAACAAAACAACGGCAGCTTCACCATCTCCGAAGTCTTAGCAAGAATCCTCCTGAAAACAGTAAACCCTGCCATCACATAGTCTCTCCTGTTATACTACACAAAGCACAGAGAGTGAACACTGAAACAACCTGCCTCATTCCAATTTATATTTGTCCAACTTATTTTTATGTTACCCAAGTAATAGCTTTTATATCTTTTTACTCATGTACGAATTAATTGCTCTACCATATTGTATTACTTTTGTCACTACCACTACTACTACTACTACTACTACTACCACTAGTGAACATCGATATGGTACCTCACTAGTATTCACCTCACTCTGAGCCTTTATATACCCTCTGTGTCCATGTATTGTTTGTAATGGCTTGATAAAGCTCCTGGAGAGCGAAACGTTGCCACAATAAATGTCACATTAGTTGCACTTGTGTCCTTTTACTTTCCTTCTATATACTCTGCTCCTTCTATATACTCAGCTCCTTCTATATACTCAGCTCCTTCTATATACTCTGCTCCTTCTATATACTCAGCTCCTTCTATATACTCAGCTCCTTCTATATACTCTGCTCCTTCTATATACTCAGCTCCTTCTATATACTCAGCTCCTTCTATATACTCAGCTCCTTCTATATACTCTGCTCCTTCTATATACTCAACTCCTTCTATATACTCAACTCCTTCTATATACTCAGCCCCTTCTATATACTCAGCTCCTTCTGTATACTCAGCTCCTTCTATATACTCAGCTCCTTCTATATACTCAGCTCCTTCTATATACTCAGCTCCTTCTATATACTCTGCTCCTTCTATATACTCAGCTCCTTCTATATACTCAGCTCCTTCTATATACTCTGCTCCTTCTATATACTCAGCTCCTTCTATATACTCTGCTCCTTCTATATACTCAGCTCCTTCTATAGTTCTATAAACTAGTCTGAGTGTCCACGTTGAAATCTATACGTTTGCTTGTTCATATTTGCTTGTTCATATCTGCTTGTTCATATCTGCTTGTTCATAACTGCTTGTTCATACTTGCTTGTTCATATCTGCTTGTTCATATCTGCTTGTTCATATCTGCTTGTTCATATCTGCTTGTTCATATCTGCTTGTTCATATCTGCTTGTTCATATCTGCTTGTTCATATGCTTTTCATATCCTGCCACATTCTGTGGAGGTATCCTGAACCTCATTCTGTGGGTATCCTGACCTCATTCTGTGGGTATCTGGCTCATTCTGTGGGTATCCTGACCTCTTTCTGTGGGTATCCTGCCCACATTTCTGTGGGTATCTGCCCCACATTATACGGGTAATCCTGGCTCATTCTTGTGGGTATCTGGCCCTCATTTGTGGGTATTCTGACCTCATTCTGTGGAGGTATCTGGCCTTATTCTGTGGGTATCCTGCCCTCATTCTGTGGGTATTCCTACCCACATTCTGTGGGCATCTTCTCATACCCTCCCCTTTATTCTCTCCCCCTACCCTTTCTCTTACACCTCTCTCCTGCATTGTTTATTACTACCTCTCTCTCCCCCTCCCCCCCTATGTGTCTTCCCCTCCCCCATGTGTCTCAACCCCTCCCCCATGTTGTCTCTCCCACCTCCACACATGGGGTCGCCTAAACCCACCTCACACCCCATGTGCACCACACCCTCCAAAACATTGCTGTGTGTGTCTCACTCCCCACTCACCCATAATGTGTCTCTCCCCTCCCCCATTGTTGTTCACCCCCTCCCCCATGTGTCTCACCCCCTCACCCCCATGTATGTCCCTCACCCCCTCTCCCCCAATGTGGTCTCCACCCCCTCCCCATTTTGGTCTACCCACTCCCCATGTGTATCACCCCATCCCCTATGTGTCTCACCCCCTCCCCTATGTGTCTCACCCCCTCCCCTAGTGTCGCTCCCCTCCCCTATGGTCTCACCCCTCCCCTATGTGTCCTCACCCCCTCCCCTATGTGGTCTCACCCCCTCCCCTATGTGTCTCACCCCCTCCACCATGTGTATCACCCCCTCCCCCCTGTGTCTCACCCCCTCCCCTAGTATGTGTCTCACCCCCTCACCTATTGTGTCTCACCCCCTTCCCCTATGTGTCTCACCCCCTCTCCTATGTGTCTCACCCTCCCTATGTGTCTCACCCCCTCCCCCATGTGTCTCACCCCTCTCCCACCCTATGTGTCTACCCCTCCCCCATGTGTCTCTCCCCTCCCCCATGTGTCTCTCCCCCTCCCCACATGTGTCTCCCCCCTCCCCTATTGTGTTCTCCCACCACCTTCCCCCATTGTCTCCTCCAACCCCCTTCACCCATATTTGTCTGTGGTCTTACACCCCTCTCCCCATGTGTCTCACCCCTCCCCTATTGTGTCCTTCCCCTCCCTGTGTGTCTTCTCACCCTCCCTATGTGTTCTCCCCTCCCCTATGTTGTCTCACCCCTCCCCTATGTGTCACTCCCCCCTCCCTATGTTGTCTCACCCCCTCCCCT
This sequence comes from Cherax quadricarinatus, assembly GCF_026875155.1. Classification (NCBI taxonomy): domain Eukaryota; kingdom Metazoa; phylum Arthropoda; class Malacostraca; order Decapoda; family Parastacidae; genus Cherax; species Cherax quadricarinatus. Next base: position 14,754,093 of record NC_069440.1, read on the forward strand.
TATGTGTCTCACCCCCTCCCCTTTGTGTTCTCACCCCCTCCCCTGTGTCCTCTCCCCTCCCCATGTGTCTCTCCCCTCCCCCATGTGTTCAACCCCCTCCCCATGTGTCTCACCCTCCCCCATGTGTATCACCCCCTCCCCGTCCACCCCCACCGATCCCTCCAACACCTGGACACTGCACCTGCTGACTCCATCATGTGTACGAGGTTTGGCTGACGTATATGTTAAGAGAGTGATTGGTGGAGGTTCAGGGAGGGTGGTGGAGGTTCAGGGCGAGGGTGGTGGAAGGCTAGGGGAGGGTGGTGGAGGTCAGGGGAGGGTGATGGAGGTCTGGGGGGCCGGAGAGTGGTGGGAGGTCAGGAAAGGGTGGTGGGTTCAGGGGAGGGTGGTTGGAGTTCAGGGGAGGGTGGTGGAGGTCAGGGGGAGGGTGGTGGAGGACTGGGGAGGGTGGTGGGGTCAGGGAAAGGGTGTTGGTGGAGATCAGTGGAGGGTGGTGGAGGTCAGGGGAGGGTGAGGGGAGGTCAGGGGAGGGTGGTGGAGGTCAGGGGATGGGTGATGGAGGATTGGGGCGCCCCTCCCCCCCCCCCCGACACCTCCCCCCCCCCCCTACCCCCCGGAGGATTAGGGGAGGGTGGTAGAGGAGTTGGGAACGGGGAGAGAGTGAGTGGAGGGTCAGGTATGGGTGGTGGAGGTCAGGGGAGGGTGGTGGAGGTCAGGGGAGGGTGGTGGAGTTCAGGGAGGGTGTGGTGGAGGTCAGGTGGAGGGTGAGGAGGTCTGGGGGAGAGTGGTGGAGGTCAGGTAAGGGTGGTTGGAGGTCAGGGGAGGGTGGTGGGGATGGGGAGGGTGGTGGTGAGGTCAGGGATAAGGGTGGTGGGAGATCAGGGGAGAGGGTGGTGGGAGGTCAGGGGAGGTGGTGGAGGTCAGGGGAGGGTGGTGAGGTCAGGGAGGGTGTTAGAGGTCTGGGGGAGAGTGGTGGAGGTTAGGGAGGGTGGTAGAGTCTTGGGGAGAGTGGTGGAGGTCAGGAAAGGGTTGTGGAGGTCAGGGGAGGGTGGTGGAGGTCAGGGGAGGGTGGGGGAAAATCAGCGGAGGCTGATGGAGGTCAGGGGAAGGTGGTGGAGGTCAGGGGAGGGGTGGTGGAGGTCAGAGGAGGGTGGTGGTGGGAAATCAGCGGAGGCTGATGGAGGTCAGGGGAAAGGGGGGGGATGGTGGAGGTCAAAGGGAGGGTTGAGTGGGCAGGTCTGGGGGGAGAGTGGTGGAGGTCAGGACAAGGGTGTGGAGGTCTGGAGGGAGTGGTGGAGGTCAGAGAATGGGTGGTGGAGGTCAGGGAGGGTGGTGGAAGGACTGGGGAGGTGGGGGGAGGTCAGGGAAAAGGGTGGTGGGGTTGGAGGAGGTGGTGGAGGTCAGGAAAGGTGGTGGAGGTCAGGGTGAGGGTGGTGGAGGACTGGGAGGGTGGTGGAGGGTCAGGAAAGGGTGGTGGACAGGTCTGGAGGAGAGTGGTGGAGGTCAGGAAAGGGTGGTGGAGGTCAGGGGAGGGTGGTGGAGGAATGGGTGGGGTGGTGGAGGTCAGGGAAGGGTGGTGGGGTCAGGGGAGGGTGGTGGAGTCAGGGGGAGGGTGTGGTGGAGGCAGGTGGGATGGTGAAGGTCAGGGGAGGGTGGTGGAGGCAGGGGAGGGTGTGGAGGTCTGGGGGAGTGTGGTGGAGGTCAGGGGAGGGGGGGGGTGGTGGAGAGTCAGGAGTGGGGGGTGGTGAGGTCTAGGGGAGGGTGGTAAGAGGTCAAGGGAGGGTGGTGGAGGTCAGGGGAGGGTAGTGGAGGGTAGGGGAGGGTGGTGGAGGTATAGAGGGAGGGTGGTGGAGGTCAGGGAGGGTGGTGGAGGTCAGGAGAGGGTGGTGGAGGGCTCTAGGGGAGGGTGGTGGAGGTCAGGGGAGGTTGGTTGAGGTCAGGGTGAGGGCGGTGGGAGGTCAGGAGAGGGTTGGTGGGGGGGGTCTAGGGGGGGGTGGTGGGAGTTCAGGGGAGTGTGGTGGAGGTAAGGGGAGGGTTATAGTGGAGGTCAGGGTGTAGGGTGGTGGAGGTCTAGGGTAGGTGTGGTGGAGGTCAATGGGAGGGTGGTGGAGGTCAGGTGGTGTGGTGGAGGTCAAGGGGAGGTAGTGGAGGCAGTAGAGGGTGGTGGGGTACTAACGGGAGGGTAGTGGAGGTGGGTCAATGGAGGGGTGGTGGAGGTCAGGGGGGGTGGTGGAGGTCAGGGTGGGGAGACGGTGGAGGTCTTGGGAGGTTTAGGTAATTATCTTCATTTTTTCAAGTGCATGTAAAGGTATACAGTCCCCAGGATGCGACCCACACAGTCCACCTAACACCAGGATGCGGACCCACACCAGTCCACTAACACCGGATGCGACCCACCACCAGTCCTAACACCCAGGTACCCATTTTTTACTGTAGGTGAACAGGAAACAGCAGATGTCTTACGGAAAACACGTCGTTATGTTTTCACCAGTACCTGGGATCGAACACGGACCTGAGTGTGTGAGCTGAAAAGCCTACCAGCCAGCTCCGGGGACACCCAAAGGAGAATGTGATGAGAGAAGCGAGAGAGGAGACGAGAGAGAGAGAGAGAGGAGGACCGAGAGAGAGGGGGATAGAGGAGAGAGAGAGAGGAGTGAGAGAGAGAGAGAGAGAGGAGGGAGAGAGAGAATCCAACATCCCAGAATCACATGCATATGCAGATGCAGACGACTCTACACAGACATTCATGATCCAAGAGAAGAAAATGCCAGCTGCTCTCAAGCTACATCAATCAACCAGCTGAGAGCTGTATCAGCTTGGGGAAATAGATGGCAAGTAACATTTGCACCTGAGAAAACGCAAATGATGATCGTCTCTAGGACCATGATGGTAATGCTGGTGCGTAGATGTAGGTAGTAAGGATGAATGGGAGGATGGTTGGCAACCTGGGAGAAAGAAGTTGATATCCTTGGGGTGATGTGTGGACTCCAAACTAACCATGAAGAGCCATGTGTAAATCTTGCAAACAAGGGCAGCCAGGACTTACAGCACTTCGCCGTATCTCGCATCTGTGCTTGACAGTAGGGGTTGCAAGATCCTGTACGAGGCACAAGTACGCTCACACCTTGAGTTTATGGCTCCACTTTCTTGGTTTTGCCTGCTATCCCCCCTCCCATCTGCGACTGCTTGACAGAGTAGAGAACCAGAGCAAGACGTCTCATCTCTCGCCGGAACCATCCTGGATAGATCTGTCATTCAGAAGAGCTTCAACATAGGCAGGGATGGGGGGTGGCCTTTACTGTTATGTACAAGGCCACATTTACTGTCAAAGTACATCACATTGGATCCACTTCGAGGACAGTGTGAAACAAGCTTTTGTGTGCCCACAAGACGGGCAGAAAGCAGCAACTTCACTCTGGCTGTACCCTTCTCCAGAACATCACTCCATCTGAGATATACATACCCAGGATGATCGGAGTATGGGAACACATTCGTTACAAGCATAATGTGTCAACGAAGATATAAAGTAAGTGATCAAATGAAAATGCTGGCCCACAGAGGGCTCCAACTTCATCCTGTTTCCTACTTGTATGTCTCATAACAATAAAAATGCTTTCAATGAGCTGATGTATGGTAACAGGCTCTTAGGCATGCCAATAAATTAGGGAATCCCTTAATCTGTAAAATAAATAGCTGTCAATAAAGCTAGGGATCCTTAACCTTGTAAAAACCCTGTGGTAAAAATAAAAAAAAAGAGAGAGAGAGAAGAGAACGAGAGAGATCGAGACGAGAGGGAAAGACGATGAGAGAGAGAGATAGAGAGAGAAGAGAGAGTTGAGAGAGGGACGAGAGAGAGAGAGAGAGAGAGAGAGACAGACAGACAGGACAGAGAGGAGAGAGAGAGAAATTATTCCTGTTTGGTTTATTCTTCAGAGTGGGCACTCTTCGCACGTGAAAACAGCAGGCAGTGCCAGGTGTCACCGAGCAGTGCAGGTGTCACCAGGCTGTGCAGGTGTCACCATGCAGTGCTGTATCACCAGCAGTAGCCAGGTGTCACCAAGCGTGCCAAAGTGTCATAGGTAGTGCCAGGTATCACCAGGGAGTGCCAGGTTGTCTCCAAGCAAGGCCAAGTGTCCCTAGGCAGTGCCAGGTATCACCAGGCAGTGCCAGGTATCACAGGCAGTGCCAGGTGTCAACCAGGCAGTGCCAGGTATCACCAGGCAGTGCCAGTTCAACAGACAGTGCCAGGTGTCGCCAAGGCAGTGCCAGGTGTCACCAGGCAGCGCAAGGTAGCACCAGGCAGTGCCAGGTCGAAATCACCGGCAGTGCAAGTGTCACCAGACAGTGCCAGTGTCACCAGACAGTGCAGGTGTCACCAGGCAGGGCGCAAGGTGGTCACCAGGCAGTGCCAGGGTATCACCAGGCGTGCCAAGTCTCACCAGACAGTGCCAAGGTGTCGCAGGCAGTGCCAGGTGTCACCAGGCAGCGCCAGGTGTCACGTCAGTAAGAGAGTGGGCCACTAAAGACTAACATTATCAGTAACTTACTGACGTCAGTAATTCATTTACTTACGTGGATAAATTAGACACATGTTGCGACCACTTGGGGGATACCTTTACGAGGAAGAAACGTTTCGTCACAAGTAACTTCATCCCAGTCCAGTACCAACAATGGTGAAGCTTAGAAGGAGTTTGCAGTTATCAGTCCCTCAGCCTGGGTCGTTGTGTAATCAGTCATCAATCAAAACTGATAGACTAAATGATGACTGATTACATTGATTCAAGCTGAGGACGATACCTCAACCTCCTTCTGATGTCACTATTCTTCTTTGTATAGGACTGGATGAAAGCCACTGTGTGGCGAAACGTTTCCTCAATAAAGACACCCAAGTGTTACACATGTTCTAACTTACTTTGTTAGTTTACGCACTTCGTAATATATACCCCCCCCCCCCCTCCCCCCCCCCTATTAATATATATATATATATATTATATATATATATATATATATATATATATAATATATATATATATATATATATATATTATATATATATATATATATATATATTTTTTCCCTCGTCTCGCCTCTTCTCCTAAATCTATCGCCTCTGTAGTTCAAGAAGGTTTGTGTTGACATCTAGCAGATGGATGCGAACCAGGGAGGAAGCAAGCAGCCAGGGAAATGGCAACGGTGGGCAATACTAGGAGAGGCAAGTGTCGGTCTTGCTTACAGCTTCGTTGTCTCAACTCTAATGGTTTCCTCCGCAAAAACGGTAGTTGGCCTGGTTCAGGGATGTCTCCTGTGGAAAGTGATGATCCAGAGCCACACAGTGTTGTCTTGGGGGAACTGAACCTGGGGTCATGTATCACCAGTGTTGTCTTGGGGGAGCCCTGAACCCTGGGGTCATGTATCACCAGTGTTGTCTTGGGTGAACCCTGAACCCTGGGGTCATGTATCACCAGTGTTGTCTTGGGTGAACCCTGAACCCTGGGGTCATGTATCACCAGTGTTGTCTTGGGGGAGCCCTGAACCCTGGGGTCATGTATCACCAGTGTTGTCTTGGGGGAACCCTGAACCCTGGGGTCATGTATCACCAGTGTTGTCTTGGGGGAGCCCTGAACCCTGGGGTCATGTATCACCAGTGTTGTCTGGGTGGACCTGGGGGAACCCTGGGGGTCAATGTATCATCAGTGTGTCTTGGGGGAACCCTTTGGAACCTGGGGTTCATGTTATCATCAGTGTTGTTTGGTGACCCTGAAACCCTGGGGTCTTGTATATCAGTGTTGTCTTGGGTGAAACGAACCCTGGGGTCTTGCATCTTCAGTGTTGTCTTGGGTGAACCCTGAACCCTGGGGTCATGCATCATCAGTGTTGTCTTGGGTGAACCCTGAACCCTGGGGTCATGCATCATCAGTGTTGTCTTGGGTGAACCCTGAACCCTGGGGTCATGTATCATCAGTGTTGTCTTGGGTGAACCCTGAACCCTGGGGTCATGTATCATCAGTGTTGTCTTGGGTGAACCCTGAACCCTGGGGTCATGTATCATCAGTGTTGTCTTGGGTGAACCCTGAACCCTGGGGTCATGCATCATCAGTGTTGTCTTGGGTGAACCCTGAACCCTGGGGTCATGTATCATCTGGGGGAATGACCAGGAGAAGGGAAGGGTTTATGTTTTGTATCTGGGAAAGAAGAGATGAGGGAGGGAGGGATGTTAGGGAGGGAGGAGGGAGGGGAGGGAGGGAGGGAGGGAAGGCAGGGAGGCTGGGAGGGGGAGGGAGGGATGGGAGGCAGGAGGCAGGGAGGGAAGGGTGGGAGGGAGGGGAGGAGGAGGGAGGGAAGGGAGGGAGGGTGGGAGGCAGGGATGGGAGGGAGGGAGGAGAGGGAGGAGGGATGGGGAGGGAGGCAGGAGGCAGGGAGGGAGGAGGGAGGGAGGGAGGAGGGAGGGAGGGAGGCAGGGCGGAGGGACCGAGGGAGGGTGGGAGGCGAGGGAGGGATGGACCGGAGGCAGGGAGGAAACGTAGGAGTGAGGGAGGGAGGGATGGGAGGGAGGGAGGGTAGGGAGGGATGGGAGTGGAGGGAGGGAAGGGAGGGGAGGGAAGGGAGGGTGGGAGGAAGGGAGGGTCCGGAGGGAGGGAGAGGGGGAGGGAGGAGGGAGGCAGGGAGGAAGGGAGGAGGGAGGGAGGAGGGAGGGATGGAGGGAGGCAGGGAGGGAGTTAGGGAGGGTGGGAGGGGGAGGGAGGGAGGGAGGGAGGGAGGAGGGAGGGAGGGAGGCCAGGGAGGGAGGGAGGGAGGGAGGGAGGCAGGATGGCCAGGGAGGGGGGAGGGAGGGAGGGGGGTGGTAGGGGAAGGAGGGAGGGAGGCAGGAGGAAAGGGAGGGAGGGAGGTAGGGAGGGAGGGAGGGAGGGGTGATGGAGGGAGGCAGGGAGGAAGGGAGGGAGGGAAGTGGCGAGGGAGGGAGGGAAGGGTGTCAGGCAGGAAGGAAGGGAGGGAGGGAGGGAGGGAGGGAGGCAGGGAGAGGGAGGGAGGTGAGGGGGAGGCAGGGAGGGAGGGAGGGAGGGAGGGAGGGAGGGATGGGAGGGGGGAGGGAGGGTGGGAGGGCGGGAGGGACGGGAGGGAGGGACGGAGGGTGGGAGGGAGGCAGGGGGAAGAGGGGAGGGGAGGGAGGGGGAGGGTGGGAGGGAGGCAGGGAGGAAGGGAGGGTGGAGGGAGGGAGGAGGGAGGGAGGGAATGGAGGGAGGCAGGGAGGGAGGGAGGAGGGGAGGGGAGGGAGGGAGGGAGGGAGGGAGGCAGGAGGGAGGCGAGGGGGAGGGAGGGTGCAGGGAGGCAGGGAGGGAGGGAGGGAGGGAGGGAGGCAGGGAGGAAGGGAGGGAGGGAGGAGGGAGGGCGGGAGGGAGGGATGGAGGGAGGCAGGGAGGAAGGGAGGGAGGGAAGGGAGGGAGGGAGGGGAGGGAGGCAGGGAGGGAGGGGAGGGAGGGAGGGAGGGAGGACTAGAAGGGAGGGAGGGAGGACGAGGGAGGGAGGGAGGGAGGCAGGAGGAAGGGAGGGAGGGGCAGGGTGGGAGGGAGGGACGCTGGGAGGAAGGGAGGGAGGGTATGGGAGGGGAAGGGAGGGTTGGGATGGGAGGCAGGGAGGAATGGGAGGGAGGGAGGGAGGGGGGAGGGAGGGATGGGCAGGGAGAAGGGAGGGAGGGAGGGAAACGGAGGGAGGGAGGGAGGGAGGGAGGAGGGAGGCAGCGGAGGGAGGCAGGGAGGGAGAGAAGGAGGGAGGGAGGGAGGGAGGGAGGGCGGGAGGGAGGGAGGGTGGTGAGGGAGGAAGGGAGGGGAGGGGGTTGGGAAGGGAGGGAGGGAGGGATGTCAGGGAGGAGGGAGGGAGGGATAAAGGGTGGGAGGGAGGGAGGCAGGGAGGGAGGGAGGGAGGGAGGGAGGGAGGCAGGCAGAGGGAGGGTGGGAGGGAGGGTAGGGAGGGAGGGAGGGAGGGAGGGAGGGAGGGAGGAGGGAGGGAGGGAAGGGGTATATACACAGTTATACTCATCTCTCAGGGTATATACACAGTTATACTCATCTCTCAGGGTATATACACAGTTATACTCATCTCTCAGGGTATATACACAGTTATACTCACCTCTCAGGGTATATACACAGTTATACTCATCTCTCAGGGTATATACACAGTTATACTCATCTCTCAGGGTATATACACAGTTATACTCATCTCTCAGGGTATATACACAGTTATACTCACCTCTCAGGGTATATACACAGTTATACTCATCTCTCAGGGTATATTCACAGCTATACTCAATCTCTCAGGGGTATTTTACACAGTTTTATACTCACCTCTCAGGGTATATACACAGTTATACTCCACCTCTAGGTATATACCACAGTTATACTCATCTCTCAGGGTATATACACAGTTATACTCACCTCTCAGGGTATATACAGAGATATACCCACATTTACAGTAGTGTTCTCAACAAGTTATGGAATAATTCTGGCACTCTGGGGGAGGCACTGAACTGCTTGAATGGGTGACGCTAATTGAAGAAATAATATTAATATTAATAATATAATAATAATAATAATAATAATAATAATAATAATAATAATAATAATAATAATAATAATAATAATAATAATAATAAGAATAATAATAATAATATCTTTATTTCTATAAGTACACGATACAACTTATATAGACCATAGTTGACACCAGTGACGTACGTACTGCTATATAGAAAGTACCTTATGCAGAGCATTTCGGGCAAATTAGGTTAATTTTGTCCCCAGATGCGACCCACACAGTCCCCGCCCCCCCCCCCCCCCCCCCCCCCCCCCCCCCCCCCCCCCCCCCCCCGACCTATACCCACGTACCTACTTTACGCTAAGTGAATAGGAACAGGAGGTGTCTTAAGGAAACACGTCCCAGTGTTACCACCCGTACCGGGCATCGAACCACGGACACTCAATGTGTGAGTTGAGTGTTCTACCAACCCAGCTGCATGAGTAGTGACACTGACTACTGAGGTGATGGTGTCATTGCAGATTACCGTGAGGTGAGGGAGAGTGAGGAACACCGTCGTACTTTAGAATAGAGTCTCTCCTACTGATTGGTGAGTTCTTGCTGTCACCTGACTCACTCCTTCAGCCTCGCCACCTACTCACATTCTTACGGCAAGGTGACGTACCATACAACCCACATCTCACCTCGTGCTTGTTATAGGTGGAGTCACCATACCACCACACCTCACCATCTGCCTGTAAGGTGAGTAACCATACCCCACATCCTCACCATCGCTGTAGGTGAGTCACCATACCCCATCCTTCACCATCTGCTGTAAGTGAGTCACCATACACCACACCCTCACCATCTGCCTGTAAGTTGAGTCACCATACACCACCACTCTCACCATCTGCTGTAAGGTGAGTCACCATACACCACATTCCTCACCAGCTGCTGATAAGGTGAGTCCACCATACACCACATCCTCACCGATCTGCTGTTAAGGCTGAGTCCACCATACACCACACTCTCACCATCTGCTGTAAGGGGTGAAAAGGGGCTGAGTCACCATAACCACACACTCACCATCTGCTGTAAGGATGAGTCACCATACACCACACCCTCACATATGCTGTAAGGTGAGTACCATACACCACACCCTCACCATCTGCTGTAAGGTAGTCACCATACACTCCACATCCTCACAATCTGCTGTTAGGTGAGTCACCATTACACCACTTCTCACCATTATGCTGTAGGTGAGTCCCATACACCACACCCTCACCAGCTGCTGTAAGGTGATCACCATACACCAACCATCACCATCTGCTGTAAGGTGAGTCACCATACACCACACCCTCACCATCTATTCTTCTCTCTTGCAACTTACACCCTGAAAACTGTTTCTCCATGCTTTGATACTTCTACTACTTTTACTCTACTACAAAACAACAACAACTACTACTACTACTGCTACTATACTACTACTACTACTACTACATACTACTAGTAGTAGTATACCTAAGTCCTTCTTGAATCGTTTTGATATAATCATGAGGTACCTGCAGAGACCTCGGTCAATTGTTAATTTCCGACTTTATGATAACCCAGCTGATTTTGGCTTTTCGTTTGATGATGTGAGACATTTCACCCTTTCATAACTTGTTACAGTATTGAGTGTGGTGTGTGTGTGTGGATGTGTGTGTGTGTGTGGGTGTGTGTGTGTCGTGTGTGTTGTGTTTGTGTGAGTGATGCCACGGTCCAGCAGCTGAGAATCCAATTACAGGTCAGATAATGAGAAGCTCTACGGACGGGCTAAGTTGCGTTGCGGAATCAGATGGATTGGTTGATTTACATCGTCGGATGATTGCAGTCGGGTAATTTACTGCAGGCCGGCAACGTCGCCCCATTAACTTAAAATTATCTGAAGAAACGTTTAAATAAGATTTTTACAGATATTAAAAAAATAGGCTCTTTTTTTTATTGGCCCCTTCCTTCTTCTCCTATCTTCCCCCCCCCCTCCCACCGGACACCTGTTTGAAAAAAAATTAATATTTCGCTCCGAAGATTATTTATTTTCTATATTTAAAATCGAATAAGCACAACCAGGGTATTCCTCTGGCTGGAGATCCACCCCGTCAGTGTGTTACTGTGTTGTACAAGTTGTGGAGACTCCACCCTCCGTAAGTGGTGTTACTTTGTACAAGTGCTGGAGACTCCACCTCCGTCAGTGTTGTTTACTTTGTACAAGTTGCTGGGAGACTACACCTCCGTCCGTGTGTTACTTTGTACAAGTGTGGAGACTCCCACACTCGTCATGTGTGTTACTTTGTACAAGTGCTGGAGACTCCACCTCCGTCAGTGTGTTACTTTGTACAAGTGCTGGAGACTTCACCTCGTCAGTGTGTTACTTTGTACAAGTTTGCTGGAGACTCCACCCTCCGTCCAGTGTGTTACCTTTGTACAAGTGTGGGACTTCTCCCTCCGTCAGTGTGTACTTATGAACAAGTGCTGGAGACTTAACCCTCCGTCAGTGTGTTACTTTGTACAAGTGCTGGAGACTCCACCCTCCGTCAGTGTGTTTACTTTCGTACAAGGTGCGGGAAGTCTTCACCTCCGTCAGTGTGTTACTTTGTACAAGTGCTTGGAGACTCCACGCTCGTCAGTGTGTTACTTTGTACAAGTTGCTGCAGACTCCACCCTTCCGTCAGTGTGTTACTTTGTTACAAGTGCTGGAGACTCCACCCTCCGTCAGTGTGTAACTTTGTACAAGTGCTGGTGACTCCACCCTCCGTCAGTGTGTAACTTTGTACAAGTGCTGGAGGACTCCACCCTCCGTCAGTGTGGTACTTTGTACAAGTGGCTGGAGACTCCACCCTCCGTCAGTGTGTAACTTTGTACAGTGCTGGAGACTCCCACCCTCGTCAGTGTGTTTGTACAAGTGTGGAGGACTCCACCCTCGTCAGTGTTGTTTGTACAAGTGCTGGGAGACTTCCCCCCTCCGTCAGTGTGTTTGTACAAGTGTGGAGACTCCACCCTCCGTCAGTGTGTTTGTACAAGTGCTGGAGTCATCCACCCTCGTCAGTGTGTTTGTTGTACAAGTGCTGGAGACTCCACCTCCGTCCATGCCAGTATTTGCTCTGGTTCACATCTCCAGCAGGTCAGGACATCATGCGCTCTAAAGCAGTTTTCAACTTTTTTTTTAGACGACTGACTGTGTCAACTAGTTTCTTGGTAGTCAAGGAAATGAGGGCGATCAGCCTGCTCGGACTTACTTCAATGAAGGCATCATCACCGGTCTCTCAGAAAGACGTAACCTCCACCCTGAAGTTTCCTTTTAAAAAACTGAGGATTGGTGGACAGGGCAGTGGTAAATCTTCAGTGTGTGGAATGGGGGAGTAGTAGTTGTAGTATTTCTAGATAAAACCTGCATTTGTGGTCACAGTGGTGGTCATGCTAACCTCCCTATGGTGTTATAGAAATATACCTGTGGCACGAAATATTAGTAGGAAGCCAAATGGCCCAGTGGTTAAAGCCACTGGCCTGTCTGATGAGTTTAGGACTGACCTGCCTTGGGTTTTCAAATCCTGCCCGTTCAGTGTTTCTTAGATGGAAAATCCCTCGAAGAAATGTTGATCGTGCACCACAGCAGGTCACTGTGGGCGGGCTTGCAGACCCTTCGGTTTTGTTGATAAGGAAGACAATTGGGTGTAACAGTTAGGTATCTTTATTTCGAAACGTTTCGCCTACAACGTAGGCTTCTTCCAGTAAATACGGGAGGCCAGCTGATGCACTGGAGATGTACAGACGATGTAATCAATCCATCAGCCTTGATGACGTAGTTTTGAGATGGTCAGTCCTCAAGCCTGGCTGAGGGACTGACACTGATAATGGACACTGATACTGGACTGCTACTGACACTGTACTGGCACTGATACTGGCACTGATACTGGCACTGATACTGGCACTGATACTGGCACTGATACTGGCACTGATACTGGCACTGATACTGACATGATACTGACACTGATACTGAACACTGATACTGGCACTGATACTGACATGATACTGGCACTGATACTGACATGATACTGGCATGATACTGGCACTGATACTGGCCACTGATACATGGACTGATACTGGCCACTGATACTGGCATGATACTGGCACTGATTCTGGCACTTGATATGGCACTGATTCTGGCACTGATACTGGCACTGATACTGGCACTTGATACTTGGCACTGAGAATTATACACCTTTCTAGATTTTTTCATCTGCTTAACTTATCTCCTTACACTTCTCTCTCTTCTCTTTTTCTTCTTCTCAACCCTATATGCACTGCTTTTTACCTAGGGCCTGGGCTGGGGGGCTGGGGGCTGGGGGTGGGGGGGCTGGGGGCTGGGGGCCCAGAAATAGCCTGGTCATATCAAAGTTGATGACACTCATAATACCACCCGCCCACCCAACGATCCACCCTATCCACCCGCCCACCCAACGATCCACCCTCTCACCCGCCCACCCAACGATCCACCCTCTCACCGCCCACCACGATCCACCCTCTCACCGCCACACAACGATCCACCCCTACCCGCCCACCCAACGATCCACCCTCTCACCCGCCCGCTCCATCCACCGAAACCCACCCATCCAACCACTCACCCCAATACCCACCCATCCGCCCTCCCACTCACGCCCACATACCATAGACCCACCCGTCCACCCGCTAACTTCAGGTTGTTGATGACCAAGGTGTTAATGACACAGGTGTTCCTCCTGAGGGTTTAGTGACCACAGGTGTTCCTCCTTGGGTGTTGATGACTACAGGTGTTAATGGACACAGGTGTTCCTCCGGCAGGTTTGGTAAACAGACTTCTCGTTGCTTGACGAACCGCATGACGCCCATAGGCACCAGGCATCTACCTCGGCGCGTCCATCATAGACCACTCTGTGGTCGCCAACGCCATCGTGGCGTTCCTCGGAACAAGCTGGTGGTCCAGATCCCTCGTTGACTGGCCTGATTGGGACTGGTCCAGAGTAAGTGGCCTCTCTTCTTCCTTCTCCTGGACTCTACTAACCGTCCTTAACTGAGTAACGTACCAGTTTCCGTGCTCCTTGCTGACTCTACTGACCGTCTTACATGGAGTAACGTACACGACATTCCGTGTTCCTTGCTGACTCTACTGCGACCAGTCCTTACACTGAGTAACGTACATGTTCCGTGTTCCTTCCTGACTCTATGACCGGTCCTACACTGAGTAACGTACACGGTCGTGTCCTTGCTGACTCTACTGACCGTCCGTCACACTGAGTAACGTACACGATTCCGGTTCCTTGCTGACCTCCTCTGACGTCCTCACACTGAGTAACGTACACGTTCCGTGTTCCTTGCTTGACTCTACTGACCGTCCTCACACTAGTAACGTACATGTTCCGTGTTGATCTTGTTGTATGGAGAGGACAAACTTTCTTGCCTTATTGTGGGTATCCTGCCCACATTGTGTGTGGGTATCCTGACCTATTCTGTGGGTATCTGACCTCATTCTGTGGGTTATCCTGACCTCATTCCTGTGGGTATCCTGACCTCATTCTGTGGGTATCCTGACCTCATTTCGTGGTATCCTGCCCACATTCTATGTGGGTTATCATGACATCATTCTGTGGGTATCCTGGCTCATTCTTGTGGGTATCCTGCCACATTCTGTGGTTATCCTGACCTATTCTGTGGGTATCCTGACCTCATTCTGATGGGTATCCTGACCTCTTTATGTGGGTAAATTACAGACCCTCATTCTGGTGGGTATCTTGACCTCATTTCTGTGGGTTTCCTGACCTCATTTTGTGGGTATCCTGCCCACATTCTGCTTGGGTATCCTGACCTCATTCTGTGGGTATCATGACCTCATTCTGTGGGTATACTGACCTCTTCTGTGGGTATCCTGACCTCATTTGTGGGTATCCTGCCCACATTCTGTGGGTATCCTGACTCATTCTGTGGGTTAGGTATCCTGGCCTATTCTGTGAGGTTAATCCTGCCCACATTCTGTGGGTATCCTGACTCATTCTGGGGTATCCTGACCTCATCTGGGGTATCCTGACCTCATTTCTTGTGGGTATCCTGACCTCATTTCTGTGGGTTATCCTGAACTCCCTCATTCTGTGGGTAGTCCTGCCCACATTCTGTGGGTATCCTGACCTCATTCTGTGGGGTATCCTGACCTCATTTTGGTGGGGGTATCTGACCTCATTCTGTGGGTATCCTGACCTAGTCTGTGGGTATCCTGACCTCATTCTGTGGTATCCTGCCCACATTCTGTGGGGTTCCTGACCTCATTCTGTGGGTATTCCCTGACCTCATATCTGTGGGTATCCTGACCTCATTCTGTGAGTTTCCTGCCCACATTCTGTGGGTTATCCTGGCCTATTCTGTGGGTATCCTGACCTCATTCTGTGGGTATCCTGTAGACCTTAATTCTGTGGGTATCCTGACCTCATTTCTAGTGGGTACTTCCTGCCTGGCCTATTCTGTGGGTATCCTGCCACATTCTGTGGAGGTATCCTGAAC
The DNA here is from genome assembly GCF_026875155.1 of Cherax quadricarinatus. Classification (NCBI taxonomy): domain Eukaryota; kingdom Metazoa; phylum Arthropoda; class Malacostraca; order Decapoda; family Parastacidae; genus Cherax; species Cherax quadricarinatus. The sequence goes on from NC_069440.1 coordinate 14,769,162, forward strand.
CTCATTCTGTGGGTATCCTGACCTCATTCTGTGGGTATCTGGCTCATTCTGTGGGTATCCTGACCTCTTTCTGTGGGTATCCTGCCCACATTTCTGTGGGTATCTGCCCCACATTATACGGGTAATCCTGGCTCATTCTTGTGGGTATCTGGCCCTCATTTGTGGGTATTCTGACCTCATTCTGTGGAGGTATCTGGCCTTATTCTGTGGGTATCCTGCCCTCATTCTGTGGGTATTCCTACCCACATTCTGTGGGCATCTTCTCATACCCTCCCCTTTATTCTCTCCCCCTACCCTTTCTCTTACACCTCTCTCCTGCATTGTTTATTACTACCTCTCTCTCCCCCTCCCCCCCTATGTGTCTTCCCCTCCCCCATGTGTCTCAACCCCTCCCCCATGTTGTCTCTCCCACCTCCACACATGGGGTCGCCTAAACCCACCTCACACCCCATGTGCACCACACCCTCCAAAACATTGCTGTGTGTGTCTCACTCCCCACTCACCCATAATGTGTCTCTCCCCTCCCCCATTGTTGTTCACCCCCTCCCCCATGTGTCTCACCCCCTCACCCCCATGTATGTCCCTCACCCCCTCTCCCCCAATGTGGTCTCCACCCCCTCCCCATTTTGGTCTACCCACTCCCCATGTGTATCACCCCATCCCCTATGTGTCTCACCCCCTCCCCTATGTGTCTCACCCCCTCCCCTAGTGTCGCTCCCCTCCCCTATGGTCTCACCCCTCCCCTATGTGTCCTCACCCCCTCCCCTATGTGGTCTCACCCCCTCCCCTATGTGTCTCACCCCCTCCACCATGTGTATCACCCCCTCCCCCCTGTGTCTCACCCCCTCCCCTAGTATGTGTCTCACCCCCTCACCTATTGTGTCTCACCCCCTTCCCCTATGTGTCTCACCCCCTCTCCTATGTGTCTCACCCTCCCTATGTGTCTCACCCCCTCCCCCATGTGTCTCACCCCTCTCCCACCCTATGTGTCTACCCCTCCCCCATGTGTCTCTCCCCTCCCCCATGTGTCTCTCCCCCTCCCCACATGTGTCTCCCCCCTCCCCTATTGTGTTCTCCCACCACCTTCCCCCATTGTCTCCTCCAACCCCCTTCACCCATATTTGTCTGTGGTCTTACACCCCTCTCCCCATGTGTCTCACCCCTCCCCTATTGTGTCCTTCCCCTCCCTGTGTGTCTTCTCACCCTCCCTATGTGTTCTCCCCTCCCCTATGTTGTCTCACCCCTCCCCTATGTGTCACTCCCCCCTCCCTATGTTGTCTCACCCCCTCCCCTTATGTGTCTCACCCCCTCCCCTTTGTGTTCTCACCCCCTCCCCTGTGTCCTCTCCCCTCCCCATGTGTCTCTCCCCTCCCCCATGTGTTCAACCCCCTCCCCATGTGTCTCACCCTCCCCCATGTGTATCACCCCCTCCCCGTCCACCCCCACCGATCCCTCCAACACCTGGACACTGCACCTGCTGACTCCATCATGTGTACGAGGTTTGGCTGACGTATATGTTAAGAGAGTGATTGGTGGAGGTTCAGGGAGGGTGGTGGAGGTTCAGGGCGAGGGTGGTGGAAGGCTAGGGGAGGGTGGTGGAGGTCAGGGGAGGGTGATGGAGGTCTGGGGGGCCGGAGAGTGGTGGGAGGTCAGGAAAGGGTGGTGGGTTCAGGGGAGGGTGGTTGGAGTTCAGGGGAGGGTGGTGGAGGTCAGGGGGAGGGTGGTGGAGGACTGGGGAGGGTGGTGGGGTCAGGGAAAGGGTGTTGGTGGAGATCAGTGGAGGGTGGTGGAGGTCAGGGGAGGGTGAGGGGAGGTCAGGGGAGGGTGGTGGAGGTCAGGGGATGGGTGATGGAGGATTGGGGCGCCCCTCCCCCCCCCCCCGACACCTCCCCCCCCCCCCTACCCCCCGGAGGATTAGGGGAGGGTGGTAGAGGAGTTGGGAACGGGGAGAGAGTGAGTGGAGGGTCAGGTATGGGTGGTGGAGGTCAGGGGAGGGTGGTGGAGGTCAGGGGAGGGTGGTGGAGTTCAGGGAGGGTGTGGTGGAGGTCAGGTGGAGGGTGAGGAGGTCTGGGGGAGAGTGGTGGAGGTCAGGTAAGGGTGGTTGGAGGTCAGGGGAGGGTGGTGGGGATGGGGAGGGTGGTGGTGAGGTCAGGGATAAGGGTGGTGGGAGATCAGGGGAGAGGGTGGTGGGAGGTCAGGGGAGGTGGTGGAGGTCAGGGGAGGGTGGTGAGGTCAGGGAGGGTGTTAGAGGTCTGGGGGAGAGTGGTGGAGGTTAGGGAGGGTGGTAGAGTCTTGGGGAGAGTGGTGGAGGTCAGGAAAGGGTTGTGGAGGTCAGGGGAGGGTGGTGGAGGTCAGGGGAGGGTGGGGGAAAATCAGCGGAGGCTGATGGAGGTCAGGGGAAGGTGGTGGAGGTCAGGGGAGGGGTGGTGGAGGTCAGAGGAGGGTGGTGGTGGGAAATCAGCGGAGGCTGATGGAGGTCAGGGGAAAGGGGGGGGATGGTGGAGGTCAAAGGGAGGGTTGAGTGGGCAGGTCTGGGGGGAGAGTGGTGGAGGTCAGGACAAGGGTGTGGAGGTCTGGAGGGAGTGGTGGAGGTCAGAGAATGGGTGGTGGAGGTCAGGGAGGGTGGTGGAAGGACTGGGGAGGTGGGGGGAGGTCAGGGAAAAGGGTGGTGGGGTTGGAGGAGGTGGTGGAGGTCAGGAAAGGTGGTGGAGGTCAGGGTGAGGGTGGTGGAGGACTGGGAGGGTGGTGGAGGGTCAGGAAAGGGTGGTGGACAGGTCTGGAGGAGAGTGGTGGAGGTCAGGAAAGGGTGGTGGAGGTCAGGGGAGGGTGGTGGAGGAATGGGTGGGGTGGTGGAGGTCAGGGAAGGGTGGTGGGGTCAGGGGAGGGTGGTGGAGTCAGGGGGAGGGTGTGGTGGAGGCAGGTGGGATGGTGAAGGTCAGGGGAGGGTGGTGGAGGCAGGGGAGGGTGTGGAGGTCTGGGGGAGTGTGGTGGAGGTCAGGGGAGGGGGGGGGTGGTGGAGAGTCAGGAGTGGGGGGTGGTGAGGTCTAGGGGAGGGTGGTAAGAGGTCAAGGGAGGGTGGTGGAGGTCAGGGGAGGGTAGTGGAGGGTAGGGGAGGGTGGTGGAGGTATAGAGGGAGGGTGGTGGAGGTCAGGGAGGGTGGTGGAGGTCAGGAGAGGGTGGTGGAGGGCTCTAGGGGAGGGTGGTGGAGGTCAGGGGAGGTTGGTTGAGGTCAGGGTGAGGGCGGTGGGAGGTCAGGAGAGGGTTGGTGGGGGGGGTCTAGGGGGGGGTGGTGGGAGTTCAGGGGAGTGTGGTGGAGGTAAGGGGAGGGTTATAGTGGAGGTCAGGGTGTAGGGTGGTGGAGGTCTAGGGTAGGTGTGGTGGAGGTCAATGGGAGGGTGGTGGAGGTCAGGTGGTGTGGTGGAGGTCAAGGGGAGGTAGTGGAGGCAGTAGAGGGTGGTGGGGTACTAACGGGAGGGTAGTGGAGGTGGGTCAATGGAGGGGTGGTGGAGGTCAGGGGGGGTGGTGGAGGTCAGGGTGGGGAGACGGTGGAGGTCTTGGGAGGTTTAGGTAATTATCTTCATTTTTTCAAGTGCATGTAAAGGTATACAGTCCCCAGGATGCGACCCACACAGTCCACCTAACACCAGGATGCGGACCCACACCAGTCCACTAACACCGGATGCGACCCACCACCAGTCCTAACACCCAGGTACCCATTTTTTACTGTAGGTGAACAGGAAACAGCAGATGTCTTACGGAAAACACGTCGTTATGTTTTCACCAGTACCTGGGATCGAACACGGACCTGAGTGTGTGAGCTGAAAAGCCTACCAGCCAGCTCCGGGGACACCCAAAGGAGAATGTGATGAGAGAAGCGAGAGAGGAGACGAGAGAGAGAGAGAGAGGAGGACCGAGAGAGAGGGGGATAGAGGAGAGAGAGAGAGGAGTGAGAGAGAGAGAGAGAGAGGAGGGAGAGAGAGAATCCAACATCCCAGAATCACATGCATATGCAGATGCAGACGACTCTACACAGACATTCATGATCCAAGAGAAGAAAATGCCAGCTGCTCTCAAGCTACATCAATCAACCAGCTGAGAGCTGTATCAGCTTGGGGAAATAGATGGCAAGTAACATTTGCACCTGAGAAAACGCAAATGATGATCGTCTCTAGGACCATGATGGTAATGCTGGTGCGTAGATGTAGGTAGTAAGGATGAATGGGAGGATGGTTGGCAACCTGGGAGAAAGAAGTTGATATCCTTGGGGTGATGTGTGGACTCCAAACTAACCATGAAGAGCCATGTGTAAATCTTGCAAACAAGGGCAGCCAGGACTTACAGCACTTCGCCGTATCTCGCATCTGTGCTTGACAGTAGGGGTTGCAAGATCCTGTACGAGGCACAAGTACGCTCACACCTTGAGTTTATGGCTCCACTTTCTTGGTTTTGCCTGCTATCCCCCCTCCCATCTGCGACTGCTTGACAGAGTAGAGAACCAGAGCAAGACGTCTCATCTCTCGCCGGAACCATCCTGGATAGATCTGTCATTCAGAAGAGCTTCAACATAGGCAGGGATGGGGGGTGGCCTTTACTGTTATGTACAAGGCCACATTTACTGTCAAAGTACATCACATTGGATCCACTTCGAGGACAGTGTGAAACAAGCTTTTGTGTGCCCACAAGACGGGCAGAAAGCAGCAACTTCACTCTGGCTGTACCCTTCTCCAGAACATCACTCCATCTGAGATATACATACCCAGGATGATCGGAGTATGGGAACACATTCGTTACAAGCATAATGTGTCAACGAAGATATAAAGTAAGTGATCAAATGAAAATGCTGGCCCACAGAGGGCTCCAACTTCATCCTGTTTCCTACTTGTATGTCTCATAACAATAAAAATGCTTTCAATGAGCTGATGTATGGTAACAGGCTCTTAGGCATGCCAATAAATTAGGGAATCCCTTAATCTGTAAAATAAATAGCTGTCAATAAAGCTAGGGATCCTTAACCTTGTAAAAACCCTGTGGTAAAAATAAAAAAAAAGAGAGAGAGAGAAGAGAACGAGAGAGATCGAGACGAGAGGGAAAGACGATGAGAGAGAGAGATAGAGAGAGAAGAGAGAGTTGAGAGAGGGACGAGAGAGAGAGAGAGAGAGAGAGAGACAGACAGACAGGACAGAGAGGAGAGAGAGAGAAATTATTCCTGTTTGGTTTATTCTTCAGAGTGGGCACTCTTCGCACGTGAAAACAGCAGGCAGTGCCAGGTGTCACCGAGCAGTGCAGGTGTCACCAGGCTGTGCAGGTGTCACCATGCAGTGCTGTATCACCAGCAGTAGCCAGGTGTCACCAAGCGTGCCAAAGTGTCATAGGTAGTGCCAGGTATCACCAGGGAGTGCCAGGTTGTCTCCAAGCAAGGCCAAGTGTCCCTAGGCAGTGCCAGGTATCACCAGGCAGTGCCAGGTATCACAGGCAGTGCCAGGTGTCAACCAGGCAGTGCCAGGTATCACCAGGCAGTGCCAGTTCAACAGACAGTGCCAGGTGTCGCCAAGGCAGTGCCAGGTGTCACCAGGCAGCGCAAGGTAGCACCAGGCAGTGCCAGGTCGAAATCACCGGCAGTGCAAGTGTCACCAGACAGTGCCAGTGTCACCAGACAGTGCAGGTGTCACCAGGCAGGGCGCAAGGTGGTCACCAGGCAGTGCCAGGGTATCACCAGGCGTGCCAAGTCTCACCAGACAGTGCCAAGGTGTCGCAGGCAGTGCCAGGTGTCACCAGGCAGCGCCAGGTGTCACGTCAGTAAGAGAGTGGGCCACTAAAGACTAACATTATCAGTAACTTACTGACGTCAGTAATTCATTTACTTACGTGGATAAATTAGACACATGTTGCGACCACTTGGGGGATACCTTTACGAGGAAGAAACGTTTCGTCACAAGTAACTTCATCCCAGTCCAGTACCAACAATGGTGAAGCTTAGAAGGAGTTTGCAGTTATCAGTCCCTCAGCCTGGGTCGTTGTGTAATCAGTCATCAATCAAAACTGATAGACTAAATGATGACTGATTACATTGATTCAAGCTGAGGACGATACCTCAACCTCCTTCTGATGTCACTATTCTTCTTTGTATAGGACTGGATGAAAGCCACTGTGTGGCGAAACGTTTCCTCAATAAAGACACCCAAGTGTTACACATGTCTAACTTACTTTGTTTAGTTTACGCACTTCGTTATATATATATATTATATATATATATATATATATATATTATATATATATATATATATATATATATATATATTATATATATATATATATATATATATATATATTATATTTCCCTCGTCTCGCCTCTTCTCCTAAATCATCGCCTGTAGTTCAAGAAGTTTGTGTTGACATCTAGCAGATGGATGCGAACCAGGAGGAAGCAAGCAGCCAGGGAAATGGCACGGCTGGCAATACTAGGAGAGGCAAGTGTCGGTCATGCTTACAGCTTCGTTGTCTCTCAACTCTAATGGTTTCCTCCGCAAACACGGTAGTTGCCCTGGTTCAGGATGTCCTCCTGTGGAAAGTGATGATCCAGAGCCACCTCAGGCACCTGAACCCACTCCAACAGATTTCATCTCATCAGACAATCTCTTGGAAGCAATTAAAGCAACAGGTACGAGGACACTCACACATATTCCCAAAGCAGCCCGTCCACACGCAGCTGGGAAACTTACAGACCTCCTGAAAAAAGTAAACGATGGTTCCACTATCTTAAATGCTCCACCAACCATCAAGGAATAACACAACTTGCTACTTTTTGGCAATGTCTGCTTAGCTGTGCCGGAAAGAAGGGGAAAGAGGCTAGCCTCAATGATAATTAAATCCTTAAGAGATTTTCCTAGAGTTGATAACCTCATTCGCCTGCCCCATCAACACAAAAAAGGAAGAGGCAGATCCCCCACTCACTCTATGACAGTGAAAAAGTCAGAGTCCAGGTGAGCAAGAAAATTGAAGAGGGCAATACAGTGTGGGCAATCAGAATTATTACCAGTGAAGATACAGTTGCTCCCAGGGATGCTGACACTGCTGAAGCACTTAGAGGAAAGCACCCTGTCAGGGGAAACCAGTGGCACAAACAGTTCCAACACCTCTGTCCCCACTATGGAACCATTGATTGTGGAAGACTCAGACATTTACAAAGCAATAATGTCGTTCCCATCTGGCTCTGCTGGGGGTTACACTGGAATAAGGCCACAGCATTTAAAGGAAATGGTTAATCCAGTTATTGGGGAAATTGCAGAGACACTGCTTTCAGAGATCACAAGATTCGTCAACAATTCCTTGGCTGGTCTGATTCCTGATGAAATTAGACCTTTCTTTTTTGGTGCAACACTTTGTTCACTTAAAAAGAAGGATGGAGGAATTCGGCCAATTGCAGTAGGCAACACGTTACGCCGCCTCGTATCCAAAGCTGCTGTCCGAAGTATTCGTGCACAGGCAGCCATGATGCTTCAGCCAAACCAGCTTGGCTTTGGGGTCTCTCAAGGAAGTGAAGCAGCGGTTCATGCAACAAGGGCGTATATCAACAACCTGCCTGAGGACAATGCAGTGGTAAAATTAGATTTCAAGAATGCGTTCAATCTCTTGAAAAGAGACGTGGTATTAGCAGCAGTACAAGAACATTTCCCTGGTCTCTTCCCTTTTGTTTCAGCTGGGTATAGCAAGGAATCAATGCTTCTCTTTGGAGAGCATGAAATCACATCATCGGAGGGTGTCCAACAAGGAGATCCTCTTGCACCATTTCTCTTCTGTATAGCAGTTAGGGAAATCACAGTCAGACTGACCAGCGAGCTAAGCATCTGGTTCCTAGATGATGGCACACTAGCAGGTACAAAAGAGTCCCTCCTACATGACCTTACACAGGTAATGACACGGGGACAGGAAATGGGTCTCGTCCTGAATCCATCCAAATGTGAAATCATCTCAGTCAGTCAACAAGTGATAAATGCAGTGAGATCAAAACTACCAGGAGCAGCAGTCATTGCCCCCACAAATAGTGTCTTGCTAGGAGCACCTCTGGGAAGCAATGCCATTGACACAATTCTCAGGAAGAAATTGGAAGAGTTAAGGAGAATGGAACAACGAATAGGCAATACTGGACACCCACGATGCCTTGTACCTTCTCACAAAGTGCTTGAGTCTGCCCAGGTTGACATATTTCCTAAGATGTGCACCTTCATATTTAACCCTATACTGCACGAATATGACAGTATTCTGAGGCAGATTTTTACGAAGTTTTACTTAACACTTACTCTAGAAGACGGGCAGTGGAACCAAGCTACACTTCAGTCAGACTAGGAGGCATTGGTGTCCGCAAGTCATCACAGATTGCGTTACCTGCTTTTCTGTCCTCGTGTATTGCATCAGAGAGCTTGTAGCAGCGATTCTCCCTGAACATTTAGGGACAATATTGGAGTCCAGGACAAAAATTCATTGACGGAGCAATGATTCTGGGATAATCTAACGGGCTCTGGAACCAGACCTGCTCCCCCCAACAACTACAAACAATCGCACTGGGATGGTCCAATAGTGGAAAATATTGCCTCAACAATGCTTCAGAGTGTGTCTGGGAAGGATAGAGCCCGCCTCCTGGCAGTGAGAGCCCCTCATGCTGGGGACTTTCTGTTGGCTGTTCCCAACTCCAGCCTTGGCACACACCTCGACCCACAGACCATCCGCATCGGTGTTGCCCTTCGACTTGCCGCCCCTATTCTCGCCGAACACAGGTGTATTTGTGGCAGTGAAGCAGCAGACCGATTCGGGTACCATGGTCTTGTGTGCCGTAAATCCGAGGGAAAGATTGCAAGACATGAGGAGGTTAATAACATTATCAAGAGGAGCCTCACAACAGCTGGATGCCCAGCAGTAAGGGAGCCACCCCAACATGCAGATCTGATGGCAGCCAGAAGCGTCCAGATGGTATCACCCTTCAAGCCTGGACAGATGGGAAGCAGGTGGTGTGGGACTATACATGTGCATCTACCTTGGCTGATACTATCTCCAATACACCAGGGAGGAAGGAGGGGCAGCTGCCAGCTTCAGGGAGTCCCAAAAGTCTAGAAAATATGGAGAACTTGCCCATCATTATATGTTTGTTCCCATAGGCTCAGAGACCCTTGGCTCATGGGAAAGAGTGCATCTAAATTCCTTAAGGAGCTGGGAAAAAAGACTCATCAGGGTAACTAGGGACCAGGGCAGCTAGTTTCCTGTTCCAGCGGCTCAGTGCGCTGTTCAAAGGGGTAATGCCTGCTGTATTTTGGGCACACGCACCAGCTCTGAGGAGCTGGATGAGATTTTCGCCTTATAATCGGTGATACACACGTAACAACATGTACCGTATGTGCCACCTTTATATCAACAATGTATCTCTTAAATCTTCTGTACCATATTATGTAATAAAATATTCCTATTGGTAAATATATATATATATATATAATATATATTATATATATATATATATATTTATATATATATATATATATATATATATATATATATATATATATATATATATATATATATCGGATAGATAGATAGATAGATAGATATACAAAACAACCACAGAGGGAGTTGAATGATAGCTTTAGGCCTTTCGTGTTGCAACCAACACATTATCAGGAGCTTGCAATGTTGCTCAGTCTAGCAAGAATCGGTCCAATGTACGAATTTTCTTGGACTTCCTCCTCTTTTCTGCAGCATTGCAAGCCCTTGATGATGTGTTGATTGCAACACGAAAGGCCTAAAGGTATCATTCAACTCTCCTCGTCGCTGTTTTGCATCATGTATCACTTGCTATTGCATAATACATAGATATGTGTGTGACACAGGTGAGAATCAGCTACCTGGACGCCATGAACAGTAGACAACACCGACAGTCTTACTTGTATCAACATTATTTCTTCTCCTGTGACTGTCGTCTGTGTCGTGATGACGCCAGGGAGCGTCTGACCTCCACTGTGACCTGTGATGAGTACTGTGGCCTGTGTTGTGATGACGCCAGGGAGCATCTGACCTCCACCGTCACCTGTGGTGAGTACAGTGACCTGTGTCGTGATGACGCCAGGGAGCGTCTGACCTCCACCGTCACCTGTGGTGAGTACTGTGACCTGTGTCGTGATGACGCCAGGGAGCGTCTGACCTCCAACCGTGACCTTGGTGAGTACTGTGACCAGTGTCGGGGATGACGCCAGGGAGCGCCCTGACCTCCACCGCACCTGTGGTGATACTGTGCCCTTTGTGTCGTGATGACGCCAGGGAGCGTCTGACCTCCACCGTCACCTGTGGTGAGTACTGTGACCTGTGTCGTGATGACGCCAGGGAGCGTCTGACCTCCACAGTGACCTGTGGTGAGTACTGTGACCTGTGTCGTGATGACGCCAGGGAGCGTCTGACCTCCACCGTGACCTGTGATGAGCACTGTGACCTGTGTCGTGATGACGCCAGGGAGCGTCTGACCTCCACCGTGACCTGTGGTGAGTAATGTGACCTGTGTCGTGACGACGCCAGGGAGCGTCTGACCTCCACCGTCACCTGGGTGATACGGGTGACCTGTGTAGTGAAAACGCCAGGGAGCGTCTGACCTCCACCGTCACCTGTGGTGAGTACTGTGCCCTGTGTCCGTGATGACGTCAGGGGCGTCTGACCTACACCGTAAACCTGTGGTGAGTACGTGGACCTGTGTCGTGACGACCCCAGGGAGCGTCTTGACGTCCACCGGACCTGTGGTGAGTACTGTGACCTGTATCGTGACGACGCCAGGGAGCGTCTGACCTCCACCGTGACCTGTGGTGAGTACTGTGACCTGTGTCGTGACGGCGCCAGGGAGCGTCTAGCCTCCACCGTGACCTGTGGTGAGTACTGTGACCTGTGTCGTGATGACGCCAGGGAGCGTCTGACCTCCACTGTGGCCTGTGGTGAGTACTGTGACCTGTGTCGTGATGACGCCAGGGAGCGTCTGACCTCCACTGTGTCTTGTGGTGAGTACTGTGACCTGTGTTGTGATGACGCCAGGAGGCGTCTGACCTCCACTGTGACCTGTGGTGAGTACTGTGACCTATGTCGTGATGACGCCAAGAAGCGTCTGACCTCCACCGTGACATGTGGTGAGTACTGTGACCTGTGTCGTGACGACGCCAGGGAGCGTCTGACCTCCACCGTGACCTGTGGTGAGTACTGTGACCTGTGTCGTGACGACGCCAGGGAGCGTCTGACCTCCACCGTGGCCTGTGGTGAGTACTGTGACCTGTGTTGTGACGACGCCAGGGAGCGCCTGACCTCCACTGTGACATGAGGTGAGTACTGTGACCTAAGTCGTGACGACGCCAGGGAGCGTCTGACCTCCACCGTGAAGTGTGGTGAGTACTGTGACCTGTGTCGTGATGACGAGAGGGAGCGTCTGACCTCCACCGTGACCTGTGGTGAGTACTGTGACCTGTGTCGTGACGACGCCAGGGAGCATCTGACCCCCACCGTGACCTGTGGTGAGTAATGTGACCTGTGTCATGACGACGCCATGGAGCGTCTGACCTCCACCGTGACCTGTGGTGTGTACTGAGACCTGTGTCGTGACGACGCCAGTGAGCGTCTGACCTCCACCGTGACCTGTGGTGAGTACTGTGATCTGTGCTGAGTACTGTGACCTGTGGTGAGTACTGTGACCTGTGGTGGGTACTGTGACATGTTGTAAGTACTGTGACCTGTATTGAGTACTGTGACCTGCTGTGAATACTGTGATCTGTGGTGAGTACTGACGTGTGGTGAGTACTGTGACCTGTAGTGAGTACTGTGACCTGTGGTGAGTACTGTGACCTGTGTTGAGTACTTTGTCCTGTGGTGAGTACTGTGACATGTTGTGAGTACTGTGACCTGTGGTGAGTATCGTGACCTGTGGTGAGTACCGTGGCCTGTGGTGAGTATCAGGGCCTGCAGTATGCACCGTGTCCTGTGGTGAGTACTGTAACCTGTAGTGAGTACTGTGACCTGTGGTGAGTATTGTAACCTGTGGTGAGTACGTGACCTGCAGTGAGTACCGTGACCTGTAGTGTCCACCGTGATTTGTAGCGTCCATCGTGACCTGTAGCATCCACCGTAACCTGTAGTGCCCACCGTGACCTGTAGTGTCCACTGTGACCTGTAGTGTCCTCCGTGTCCTGTAGTGTCCACCGTGATCTGTAGTGCCCACTGTGTCTTGTAGTGTACCACGTGACCTGTAATGTCCACCGTGACCTGTAGTGCAAACCGTGTCTTTTAGTGTCCACCGTGACCTGTAATGTTCACCGTGACCTGTAGTGCCCACCGTGTCTTGTAGTGTCCACCGTGACCTTTAATGTCCACCGTGACCTGTAGTGTCCACCGTGACCTGTAGTGTCCACCGTGACCTGTATGTCACCGTGACCTGTGTGGCCCACCGTGGTCCTTGTAGTTCCACCGTGACATTTAATGTCCACCGTGACCTGTAGTGTCCACCGTGACCTGTAGTGTCCACCGTGACCTGTAATGTCCACCGTGACCTGTAGTGCCCACCGTGTCTTGTAGTGTCCACCGTGACTTGTAATATCCACCGTGACCTGTAATGTCCACCGCGACCTGTAGTGCCCACCGTGACCTGTAGTGTCCACCGTGACCTGCAATGTCCACCGTGACCTGTAGTGTCCACCCTTACCTGTAGTATCCACCGTGACCTGTAGTGCCCACCGTGACCTGTAGTGTCCACCGTGTCCTGTAGTGTCAACCGTTCCTGTTAGGTCCACGTGACCTGTAGTGTCCACCGTGACCTGTAGTGTCCCACCGTGATCTGTAGTGTCCACCGTGACCTGTATGTCCACCGTAACCTGTAGTGTCCACCGCTGACCTGTAGTGATCCACGTGACCTGTATGTCCACCGTGACCTGTATGTGCCACCGTGACCTGTAGGTGCCACCGTGACCTGTATGTCCACCGTGTCCTGTAGTGTCCACCGTTACCTGTAGTATCCACGTGACCTGTATGTCCACCGTGACCTGTAGTGTCCACCGTGCCTGTAGTGTCCACCGTGACTTGTAAGTGTCCACCGTGACCTGTAATGTCCACCGTCAACCTGTAGTGTCCACCGCTACCTGTAGTGTCCACTGTGACCTGTATGTCCACCGTGACCTGTAGTGTTCACCACGTGTATCTGTAGTGTCCACCGTGACCTGTAGTGTCCACCGTGACCTGTAGTGTCCACCGTTACCTGTAGTATCCACTGTGACCTGTAGTGTCCACCGTGACCTGTAGTGTCCACCGTGATCTGTAGTGTCCACCGTGACCTGTAGTGTCCACCGTAACCTGTAGTGTCCCACCGCTACCTGTAGTATCCACTGTGACCTGTAGTGTCCACCGTGACCTGTAGAGTCCACCGTGTCCTGTAGTGTCCACCGTTACCTGTAATATCCACTGTGACCTGTAGTGTCCACCGTGACCTGTAGTGTCCACCGTGACCTGTAGTGTCCACAGTTACCTGTAGTGTCCACCGTGACCTGTAGTGTCCACAGTGACCTGTAGTGTCCACCGTGACCTGTAGTGTCCACCGTGTCCTGTGGTGTCCACAGTGACCTGTAGTGTCCACCATAACCTGTAGTGTCCACCGTGACCTGTAGTGTCCACCGTGTCCTGTGGTGTCCACAGTGACCTGTAGTGTCCACCATAACCTGTAGTGTCCACCGTGACCTGTAGTGTCCACCGTGTCCTGTGGTGTCCACAGTGACCTGTAGTGTCCACCATAACCTGTAGTGTCCACCGTGACCTGTAGTGTCCACCGTGTCCTGTGGTGTCCACTTGTATGGTATCTACCTACACTGTTGCTATTTTGTACTCTGTATATATTGTCAGTATTGGTGGCGAGTACGTACGAGTACTCAGAAAATCTACCCGTTGGTGTCTGTCTTTTTCTTTATTAGTCTGTGTACTTTCCATGTCTGGTGACTTAATTACGGACAGGTCCAAGGACGTGTTTTGTACCTGTGTTCGTAATAACACCAGACTCGGCCAAGATTCATCTCAGAAAAAGAAAAAGATTCTTAGCATCCTGCAGTCCAAGAATGTCTCTGACTCTGACGTTAGTGTTCATGTTCTACGTCCTACTTGTTCTTCAATGTTCTACTCGCTACTATTTCCTTCATGTTCTACTCGCTACTAGTTAATCCATGTTCTACTCGCTACTAGTTAATCCATGTTCTACTTGCTACTAGTTCCTTTCTCCGAGCTAGCGTCGACACACCAGATCTCTGGAGCAGCATCCACACAGGAGCTTGAAACGTTAATAAGATATTTCTTATTCCATGAAAAAGGCCTTTTTTTGGGGGGGGAGGGGGGACAAATTGTGAACATGGTGACCGAATAAAAACGACAATAAATATAATTTACTTGAAGTGGAGATTGTGTGTACAGGTGAGCGTGTGTATGTGTGTGTCAGGGTCCTCAGTCTGCGACGCTGCTGTTTACCTGGACGAGACTGCTGACGGAGGTGTGGATCCCTGCCAAGCCTGCGGCTGTACCAGCTTCCGGGATGACCTGAGGCAGGAGTACAGACGCCTGGCTGCCCTCACCAGGACCCATCTAATGAATCTCAACGAGGAGAATCCAGGTACTGTTGTGAGTTCCTTCTCGAAGGGCATCACTGTAACTTGCTAGTGTCCCTAGTCAGCACTATAATCACCACTACTAGCCTAACTAGACAATAATTTAATCCTGTACTGTTTGGAAGGAAGTATCTGATTTTCCAGTTTTACACAATCAGTGTCGCTATGAGATCATTCTCTGTATTCGACACTCAGGTACACGGAGCGAATGTCTTACCAGTGAATGTAATCCTGAAATCTTGCGTTACGTGGTACACTGAGTGACCTGACTGCAGTTCCGTGTCAGTGTTAACACTGTGTCTTTCTCAGTGTTCAGATGTTCATCAGTTGATAATGGATAAATAATTAACAATACCGTGACTGAAACAATTCACAAATAACCCGCACACAGCGAGATTGAAACTTAAGACAGACTACTTAATGGTTCAGGTCGGACCGAAACGTCGTGCTAAATTTGAGCCTCGTATGTGAGGATTATCTGTGTACTGATCGGTACATTATTCCTAGCTAGTTGTTGTGACCTGGTGAGGTGACCACTGTAACTGTGATCTGGTGAGGTGACCACTGTAACTGTGATTTGGTGAGGTGACTATATTAGCTAGCTGTGACCTGGTGAGTTGACCACACTAGCTAGCTGTGACCTGGTGAGTTGACCACACTAGCTAGCTGTGACCTGGTGAGTTGACCACACTAGCTAGCTGTGATCTGGTGAGGTGACCACACTAGCTAGCTGTGATCTGGTGAGGTGACCACACTAGCTAGCTGTGACCTGGTGAGTTGACCACACTAGCTAGCTTTGATCTGGTGAGGTGACCACACTAGCTAGCTTTGACCTGGTGAGGCGACCATATTAGCTAGCTGTGACCTGGTGAGGTGATCACACTAGCTAGCTGTGACCTGGTGAGTTGACCACACTAGCTAGCTGTGATCTGGTGAGGTGACCACACTAGCTAGCTTTGACCTGGTGAGGCGACCATATTAGCTAGCTGTGACCTGGTGAGTTGACCACTGTAACTGTGATCTGGTGAGGTGACTATATTAGCTAGCTGTGACCTGGTGAGTTGACCACACTAGCTAGCTGTGACCTGGTGAGTTGACCACACTAGCTAGCTGTGATCTGGTGAGGTGACCACACTAGCTAGCTGTGACCTGGTGAGTTGACCACACTAGCTAGCTGTGATCTGGTGAGGTGACCAGACTAGCTAGCTTTGACCTGGTGAGGCGACCATATTAGCTAGCTGTGACCTGGTGAGTTGACCACACTAGCTAGTTTTGACCTGGTGAGGTGACCACACTAGCTAGTTGTGACCTGGTGAAGTGACCACACTAGCTAGCTGTGCCCCGGTGAGGTGACCACACTAGCTACCTGTGACCTGGTGAGGTGACCACACTAGCTACCTGTGACCTGGTGAGTTGACCACACTAGCTAGCTTTGACCTGGTGAGGTGACCACTCTAGCTAGCTGTGACCTGGTGAGGTGGCCACACTAGCTAGCTGTGACCTGCTGAGGTGACCACACTAGCTAGTTGTGACCTAGTGAAGTGACCACACTAGCTACCTGTGACCTGGTGAGGTGACCACAGTAGCTAGCTGTGTCCCGGTGAGGTGACCACACTAGCTACCTGTGACCTGGTGAGGGGACCACACTAGCTAGCTGTGACCTAGTGAGTTGACCACACTAGCTAGTTGTGACCTGGTGAGGTGACCACACTAGCTAGCTGTGAGCTGGTGAGGTGACCACACTAGCTACCTGTGACCTGGTGAGGTGACCACACTAGCTACCTGTGACCTGGTGAGGTGACCACACTAGCTACCTGTGACCTGGTGAGGTGACCACACTAGCTAGCTGTGACCTGGTGAGTTGACCACACTAGCTAGTTGTGACCTGGTGAGGTGAACACACTAGCTAGTTATGACCTGGTGAGTTGACCACACTAGCTAGTTGTGACCTAGTAAAATGACCACACTAGCTACCTGTGACCTGGTGAGGTGACCACACTAGCTAGCTGTGACCTGGTAAGGTGACCACACTAGCTACCTGTGACCTGATGAAGTGACCACACTAGCTACCTGTGACCTGGTGAGGTGACCACACTAGCTAGCTGTGACCCGGTGAGGTGACCACACTAGCTAGCTGTGACCTGATGAGTTGACCACACTAGCTAGCTGTGACCTGGTGAGGTGACCACATTAGCTACCTATGACCTGATAAGGTGGCCACACTAGCTATCTGTGACCGGGTGAGTTGACCACACTAGCTAGCTTTGACTCGGTGAGTTGACCACACTAGCTAGCTATGACCCGGTGAGGTGACCACACTAGCTAACTGTGACCCTAGACTTTAAGTATCTTCCCGTGGCAGAGCTGGAGGTGTGGAGGGAGGTAGTGGCCTCCCAGGAGGAGGTCTTCCATCCTCTCAACGTGCTGAGAGCCAAGGCTGTGGATGCCTTGCTTACAGCCACTGTCAACTGCAGAGGCTGGCACAGTGCCTTGGCCCTAGCCAAGCTCAACCACAGTGCCATCAGGTGAGAATCTCCCTCACCTGTTCTCCTCCACCTGTCCTCCTTCACCTGTTCCCCCTCACCTGTTCTCCCTCACCTGTTCTCCCTCACCTGTCCTCCTTCACCTGTTCCCCCTCACCTGTTCTCCCTCACCTGTCCTCCCTCACCTGTCTTCCCTCACCTGTCCTCCCTCACCTGTCTTCCCTCACCTGTCCTCCCTCACCTGTCTTCCCTCACCTGTCCTCCCTCACCTGTCTTCCCTCACCTGTCCTCCCTCACATGTCCTCCCTCACATGTCCTCCCTCACCTGTCCTCCCTCACCTGTCTTCCCTCACGTGTCCTCCCTCACCTGTCCTCTCTCATCCGTTCTCCCTCACCTGTCCTCCTTCACCTGTCCTCCTTCACCTGTTCTCCATCACCTGTCCTCCCTCACCTGTCCTCCCTCACCTGTTCTCCCTCACCTGCTCTCCATCACCTGTTCTCCCTCACCTGTCCTCCCTCACCTGTTCTCCCTCACCTGCTCTCCATCACCTGTTCTCCCTCACCGGTCCTCCCTCACCTGTCCTCTCTCATCCGTTCTCCCTCACCTGTCCTCCTTCACCTGTCCTCCTTCACCTGTTCTCCATCACCTGTCCTCCCTCACCTGTCCTCCCTCACCTGTTCTCCCTCACCTGCTCTCCATCACCTGTTCTCCCTCACCTGTCCTCCCTCACCTGTTCTCCCTCACCTGCTCTCCATCACCTGTTCTCCCTCACCGGTCCTCCCTCACCTGTTCTCCCTCACTTGTTCTCCCTCACCTGTCCTCCCTCACCTGTTATCCCTCACCTGCCCTCCCTCACTTGTCTTCCCTCACCTGCCCTCCCCCACCCTCTCCCCCATCCTCACCCGGACAACCAATACGAAATCACATAAATACACATAGTTATGTGTATTTGAGATGGTTGTTAATGTGTAGTGTTAGTGTTCTGAGCCGAGTTATGCTACAATTGACTTCGATAATACAATAAACAACACGGGGTTTGGACCCAAGGGAAGGATCGCTACACTGAACTGTGTTGTTATTCCTCCAGACACTACTACGGTGCCAGCCACCCGACCTACGGTCTCTTCCTCCTCAAGTTGGCTAAGATAGAGCTGTGCAACATGGCCTTCAGCAGCGCCCTGCAACACCTCCAGGAGGCTGAGAAGATCCTGGAGGCTGGTCTGGGGTCCAACCATCCCCTGGTCTACAACGACCTCATGTGGTTGCTGGTGCAGGCCAGCGAAGAGACCAGAGTACAGATCCAGCGCTCTCTCATGTTTGGTGAGAGAGGGGTCCAGCACCCGGACCAGGAGCTGAGACACGACCAGACACATCACTCCACAAACCGGGCCAGAAGCTGAGACACACTGGATTCCATTTCCACTTTACTGAGGTTAAAAAAATGAACATGACTTCAGTAAACTGACTTCACACTGGCCGAGTCATCCTGGAACAATGAGAGTATGAAGTCTGCTGACACACAACTTTCACCACTGTCTCCTGGACGTCCTTCCAGCACACTGGAAAACATATCAACGCCTACAAAAACCTTCATATACACCATTTCTTCGAGACTGGGCAAATAACATGCATCAGTAGCAAGCATCCTGAGCTCCCTACAATCCATTAGCTAGTATCCTGAGCTCCCTACCATCCAGTAGTAAGTATCCTGAGCTCCCTACCATCCAGTAGCAAGCATCCTGAGCTCCCTACCATCCAGTAGCAAGCATCCTGAGCTCCCTACCATCCAGTAGCAAGCATCCTGAGCTCCCTACCATCCAGTAGCAAGCATCCTGAGCTCCCTACCATCCAGTAGCTAGTATCCTGAGCTCCCTACCATCCAGTAGCAAGTATCCTGAGCTCCCTACCATCCAGTAGCTAGTATCCTAAGCTCCCTACCATCCAGTAGCAAGCATCCTGAGCTCCCTACCATCCAGTAGCAAGCATCCTGAGCTCCCTACCATCCAGTAGCAAGCATCCTGAGCTCCCTACCATCCAGTAGCAAGTATCCTGAGCTCCCTACCATCCAGTAGCAAGCATCCTGAGCTCCCTACCATCCAGTAGCAAGTATCCTGAGCTCCCTACCATCCAGTAGCAAGTATCCTGAGCTCCCTACCATCCAGTAGCAAGCATCCTGAGCTCCCTACCATCCAGTAGCAAGCATCCTGAGCTCCCTACCATCCAGTAGCAAGCATCCTGAGCTCCCTACCATCCAGTAGCAAGCATCCTGAGCTCCCTACAATCCAGTAGCTAGTATCCTAAGCTCCCTACCATCCAGTAGCAAGCATCCTGAGCTCCCTACCATCCAGTAGCAAGCATCCTGAGCTCCCTACAATCCAGTAGCTAGTATCCTAAGCTCCCTACCATCCAGTCAAGCATCCTGAGCTCCCTACCATCCAGTAGCAAGCATCCTGAGCTCCCTACCATCCAGTAGCAAGCATCCTGAGCTCCCTACCATCCAGTAGCAAACATCCTGAGCTCCCTACCATCCAGTAGCAAACATCCTGAGCTCCCTACCATCCAGTAGCAAGCATCCTGAGCTCCCTACCATCCAGTAGCAAACATCCTGAGCTCCCTACCATCCAGTAGCAAGCATCCTGAGCTCCCTACCATCCAGTAGCAAACATCCTGAGCTCCCTACCATCCAGTACAACATCCTGAGCTCCCCTACCATCCAGTACCAAGGCATCCTGAGCTCCCTACCATCCAGTAGCAAGCATCCTGAGCTCCCTACCATCCAGTAGCAAGCATCCTGAGCTCCCTACCATCCAGTAGCAAACAATCCTGAGCTCCCTACCATCCATGTAGCAAACATCCTGAGCTCCCTACCATCCAGTAGCAAACATCCTGAGCTCCCTACCATCCAGTAGCAAACATCCTGAGCTCCCTACCATCCAGTAGCAAGCATCCTGAGCTCCCTACCATCCAGTAGCAAGCATCCTGAGCTCCCTACCATCCTGTAGCAAGCATCCTGAGCTCCCTACCATCCAGTAGCAAACATCCTGAGCTCCCTACCATCCAGTAGCAAACATCCTGAGCTCCCTACCATCCAGTAGCAAACATCCCGAGCTCCCTACCATCCAGTAGCAAACATCCTGAGCTCCCTACCATCCAGTAGCAAACATCCTGAGCTCCCTACCATCCAGTAGCAAGCATCCTGAGTTACCTACCATCCAGTACCATCTCTTCCTGGCTAACATCCAGCCTCTGATATCTCCACATACATGTCGTGTCAGCTCCCAGTAGTAACATCCAGCCTCAGATATCTCCACATACATGTCGTGTCAGCTCCCAGTAGTAACATCCAGCCTCAGATATCTACACAATACATGTCCGTGTCAGCTCCCAGTAGTAACATCCACCCTCTGATATCTCCACATACATGTCGTGTCAGCTCCCAGTAGTAACATCCAGCCTCTGACATCTCCACATACATGTCGTGTCAGCTCCCAGTAGTAACATCCAGCCTCAGATATCTCCACATACATGCCCGTGTCAGCTCCCAGTAGTAACATCCACCCCTGATATCTCCAAACATACATGTCGGGGTCAGCTCCCAGTAGTAACATCCACCTCTGAATCTCCACATACATGTCGTGTCAGCTCCCAGTAGTAAACATCCAGCCTTGACATCTCCACATACATGCTTTGTCAGCCCCAGTAGTACATCCGGGCCTCTGACATCTCCACATACATGTCGTGTCAGCTCCCAGTAGTAACATCCAGCCTCAGATATCTCCACATACATGTCGTGTCAGCTCCCAGTAGTAACATCCAGCCTCAGATATCTCCACATACATGTCGTGTCAGCTCCCAGTAGTAACATCCACCCTCTGATATCTCCACATACATGTCGTGTCAGCTCCCAGTAGTAACATCCAGCCTCTGACATCTCCACATACATGTCGTGTCAGCTCCCAGTAGTAACATCCAGCCTCGATATCTCCACATTACATGTCGTGTCAGCTCCCAGTAGTAACATCCACCCTCGAATCTCCACATACATGTCGTGTCACTCCCAGTAGTACATCCGCCTTGACATCTCCACATCATTGTGTCAGCTCCCAGAGTAACACCGCCTGGGACATCTCCACATCATGGGTGTCAGCTCCCAGTAGAACACCAGCTCTGACATCTCCCATACATGTCGTGTCAGCTCCCAGTAGTAACATCCGGGCCTCTGACATCTCCACATACTGTGGGTGTCAGTCCCAGTAAGATCAGCTTGACATCTCCACATACATCGTGTCAGCTCCAGTAGTAACATCACCCGAATCCACATAATGCGTGTCGCTCCCAGTAGTAACTCCAGCTCAGATATCACATAATTCTTTCAGCTCCGTAAAATCCAGCCTCGAATTCCACAACAGTCGTGCAGCTCCCGTAGTAACCCAGTCTGACATCTCCACATACATGTCTTTGTCGCTCCAGTAGAAAACCAGCCTCTGACATCTCCACTACATGTCGTTCAGCTCCGTAGTAACATCCAGCCTCTGAATCTCCACATCTGTGTTCAGCTCCAGTAGTAACATGCTCAGTATTAATACATGTCGTGTAGCCCCAGTAGTAATAGCCTCGATTTCCATACATTCGTGTCAGCCCCAGTGTAAAAGTCTGAAATAATAATGTCGTGAGTCAGATGTAAACCAGCCTTAGACATTTTCAATAAGGGTTTTAATAACATAGCTCTGAATTATATGATCGTGTCAGTCCCATTAGTAACATCCACCCTGACATCTCCCTACATGTCGGGGTCAGCTCCCAGAAAAGGTAAATCCAGCCTTAAATCCCCACTTCATTCGTGTCAGCCCCAGTAGTAACTCCAGCCTCAGTATCTCCCATAATGTCGTGTCAGCTCCCATATGAACATCCAGCCTCTGACATCTCCACATACATGTCGTGTCAGCTCCCTTATTTAACATCCAGCCTCTGACATTCCACATACATGTCGTGTCAGCTCCCGTAGTAACATCCAGCCTCTTGACATCTCCACATACATGTCGTGTCAGCTCCCAGTAGTAACATCCACCTCGACATCTCCACTACATGTCGTGTCAGCTCCCAGTATAACATCCAGCCTCAGATATCTCCACTTCCATTTTCGTGTCAGCTCCCAGGAAACATCCAGCCTCAGATATCTCCACATACATGTCGTTTTCAGCCCCCAGTAGTTAACATCAGCCTCTGAATCCCCACATACATGTCGTGTCACTCCAGTAGTAACATCCACCTCTGACATCTCCACATACATGTCGTGTCAGCTCCCTAGTAAACCCCAGCCTCTGAAAATCTCCACATACATGTCGTGTCAGCTCCCAGTAGTAACATCCAGCCTCTGACATCCCCCAATACATGTCGTGTCAGCCCCAGTAGTAACATCCAGCCTCTGACAATCTCCACATACATTCGTGTCAGCTCCCAGTAGTAACATCCAGCCTCTGACATCTCCAACATACATGTCGTGTCACTCCCATAGTAACATCCAGCCTCTGACATCTCCCATACATGTTTTGCCCAGCTCCCCAGTAGTAACATCCAGCCTCTGAATCTCCACATAAATGTCGTGTCAGTTTCCCAGTAGTAACATCAGCCTCGATATCTCCACATACATGTCGTGTCAGCTCCAGTAGTAACACCACCCCTGAAATCTCCACATACATGTCGTGTCAGCCCCCAGTAGTAACATCCAGCCTCGACATCTCCACATACATGTCGTGTCAGCTCCCAGTAGTAACATCCAGCCTCTGACATCTCCACATACATGTCGTGTCAGCTCCCAGTAGTAACACCAGCTCTGACATCTCCACATACATGTCCTGTCCAGCTCCCAGTAGTAACTTTCCAGCCTCGAAATCTCCACATACATGTCGTGTTCAGCTCCCAGTAGTAACACCACCTCAGAATCTCCACTACATTCGTGTCAGCTCCCAGTAGTAACATCCACCTCTGACAATTCTCCAAATACATGTCGTGTCAGCTCCCAGTGTAACATCCAGCCTCTGACATCTCCACATACATGTCCGGGGTCAGCTTCCCAGTAGTAACATCCAGCCTCTGAACTCCACATACATGTCGTGTCAGCTCCCAGTAGTAACATCCAGCCTCTGACATCTCCACATACATGTCGTGTCAGCTCCCAGTAGTAACATCCAGCCTCTGACATCTCCACATACATGTCGTGTCAGCTCCCAGTAATAACATCAGGCTCTGACCACCCTCCACATACATGTCGTGTTCAACTCCCAGTAGTAAAAATCCAGCCTCTGACATCTCCACATACATGTCGTGTCAGCTCCCAGTAGTAACATCCAGCCTCAGATATCTCCACATACATGTCGTGTCAGCTCCCAGTAGTAACATCCAGCCTCAGATATCTCCACATACATGTCGTGTCAGCTCCCAGTAGTAACATCCAGCCTCTGACATCTCCACATACATGTCGTGTCAGCTCCAGTAGAAACACCCCAGCCTCTGACATCCCCACATACATGTCGTGTCAGCTCCCCAGTAGTAACATCCAGCCTCTGAATCTCCACATACATGTCGTGTCAGCCCCCCAGTAGTAACATCCAGCCTCTGACACCCTTCCACATACATGTCGTGTCAGCTCCCAGTAGAAAACATCCAGCCTCTACATCTCCACATACATGTCGTGTCAGCTCCCAGTAGTAACATCCAGCCTCTGACATCTCCACATACATGTCGTGTCAGCTCCCAGTAGTAACATCCAGCCTCTGACATCTCCACATACATGTCGTGTCAGCTCCCAGTAGTAACATCCAGCCTCAGATATCTCCACATACATGTCGTGTCAGCCCCAGTGTAACAATCCACCCTCTGATATCTCCACATACAGTCGTGTCAGCTCCAAAGTAGTAACATCCAGCCTCAGATATCTCCACATACATGTCGTGTCAGCTCCCAGTAGTAACATCCACCCTCTGATATCTCCACATACATGTCGTGTCAGCTCCCAGTAGTAACATCCACCCTCTGATATCTCCACATACATGTCGTGTCAGCTCCCAGTAGTAACATCCAGCCTCTGACATCTCCACATACATGTCGTGTCAGCTCCCATTAAACATCCCAGCTCTGACACTCCACATACATGTCGTGTCAGCTCCCAGTAGTAACATCCAGCCTCTGACATCTCCACATACATGTCGTGTCAGCTCCCAGTAGTAACATCCAGCCTCTGACATCTCCACATACATGTCGTGTCAGCTCCCAGTAGTAACATCCAGCCTCTGACATCTCCACATACATGTCGTGTCAGCTCCCAGTAGTAACATCCGGGCCTCTGACATCTCCACATACATGTCGTGTCAGCTCCCAGTAGTAACATCCAGCCTCAGATATCTCCACATACATGTCGTGTCAGCTCCCAGTAGTAACATCCAGCCTCAGATATCTCCACATACATGTCGTGTCAGCTCCCAGTAGTAACATCCAGCCTCTGACATCTCCACATACATGTCGTGTCAGCTCCCAGTAGTAACATCCAGCCTCAGATATCTCCACATACATGTCGTGTCAGCTCCCAGTAGTAACATCCACCTCAGACATTCTCCAAAACATGTCGTGTAAAGCTCCCAGTGTAACACCCAGCCTCTGACTCTCCACATACATGTCGTGTCAGCTCCCAGTAGTAACATCCAGCCTCAGATATCCCCAAATTTACATGTCGTGTCAGCTCCCAGTAGTACACCCACCCTCAGACATCTCCACATACATGTCGTGTCAGCTCCAGTATAACTCCAGCCTCTGAAAATCTCCACATACATGTCGTGTCAGCTCCCAGTAGTAACATCCAGCCTCTGACATCTCCACATACATGTCGTTGTCAGCTCCCAGTATTTAACTCCAGCCTCAGATATCTCCATTTTACATGTCCGTGTCAGCTCCAGTAGTAACACCCCAGCCTCAGATATCTCCACATACATGTCGTGTCAGCTCCCAGTATAACATCCACCTCTGACATCTCCACATACATGTCGTGTCAGCTCCCAGTTAACATCCAGCCTCAGAAAATCTCCACATACATGTGTTGTCACCCCCAGTAGTAACATCCAGCCTCAGACATCTCCACATACATGTCGTGTCAGCTCCCATAGTAACATCCACCTCTGACATCTCCACAAACATTCGTGTCAGCTCCCAGTAGTAACATCCAGCCTCAGATATCTCCACATACATGTCGTGTCAGCTCCCAGTAGTAACATCCAGCCTCAGACATCTCCACATACATGTCGTGTCCAGCTCCCAGTAGTAACATACCAGCCTCTGACATCTCCACATACTTTGTCGTGTCAGCTCCCAGAAAGTAACATCCAGGCCTCTGACTCTCCACATACATGTCGTGTCAGCTCCCAGTAGTAACATCCACCCTCAGATATCTCCACATACATGTCGTGTTCAGCTCCCAGAAAGTAACTCCAGCCTCTGATATCTCCACATACATGTCGTGTCAGCTCCCAGTAGTAACATCCAGCCTCTGACATCTCCACATACATGTCGTGTCAGCTCCCAGTAGTAACATCCAGCCTCTGACATCTCCACATACATGTCGTGTCAGCTCCCAGTAGTAACATCCACCCTCTGATATCTCCACATACATGTCGTGTCAGCTCCCAGTAGTAACAAGTCATAGTTATCTTTTGTTTGTAAAATGTACAGTTATGTATGTATTTCTTTCCAAATGCATAATAAAAAAACCAAAAAGGTGTTTTACGCGTTTTAATTAATTTAAACCCAATTAAATTACTCTCGGAGGCATTCAAGCCATTCCCTGACGCAGTGCTGACGTAGGCACTTGCTACGTTGAGTGCCAACTACCATTTATACAGGTGTTAGGCATCATAATACTAAAACCTGCTGATTGAACTGTCGAATGAGTGAATAATCAATTTAAATGTGTTCCAGGTGTTACATGTGTTACATGTGTTCCAGGTGTTCCAGGTGTTACATGTGTTCCAGGCGTTACATGTGTTCCAGGCGTTACATGTGTTCCAGGCGTTACATGTGTTCCAGGCGTTACATGTGTTCCAGGCGTTACATGTGTTCCAGGCGTTACATGTGTTCCAGGCGTTACATGTGTTCCAGGCGTTACATGTGTTCCAGGCGTTACATGTGTTACATGTGTTACACGTGTTCCAAGTGTTACATGTGTTACATGTGTTACATGTGTTAGCTTCCAAGACGAAGATGTACCAATTCACACCTTTAGAGTTGTTCAAACCTGTCATGAAGAGTTGTTCAAACCTGTCTTGAAGATTTGTTCAAACCTGTCTTGAAGAGTTGTTCAAACCTGTCTTGAAGATTTGTTCAAACCTGTCATGAAGAGTTGTTCAAACCTGTCTTGAAGATTTGTTCAAACCTGTCATGAAGAGTGTTCAAACCTTTTCTTGAAGATTTGTTCAAACCTGTCATGAAGAGTTGTTCAAACCTGTCTTGAAGAGTTGTTCAAACCTGTCTTGAAGAGGTGTTCAAACCTGTCATGAAGAGGTGTTCAAACCTGTCTTGAAGAGTTGTTCAAACCTGTCTTGAAGAGGTGTTCAAACCTGTCATGAAGAGTTGTTCAAACCTGTCATGAAGAGGTGTTCAAACCTGTCTTGAAGAGTTGTTCAAACCTGTCTTGAAGAGTTGTTCAAACCTGTCATGAAGAGTTGTTCAAACCTGTCATGAAGAGGTGTTCAAACCTGTCTTGAAGAGTTGTTCAAACCTGTCTTGAAGAGTTGTTCAAACCTGTCATGAAGAGTTGTTCAAACCTGTCTTGAAGAGTTGTTCAAACCTGTCATGAAGAGTTGTTCAAACCTGTCATGAAGAGTTGTTCAAACATGTCTTGAAGAGGTGTTCAAACCTGTCTTGAAGAGTTGTTCAAACCTGTCATGAAGAGTTGTTCAAACCTGTCTTGAAGAGTTGTTCAAACCTGTCTTGAAGAGTTGTTCAAACCTGTCATGAAGAAGATGAACGTGAAGTTGAACACTGGAGTGCCTGCCACGGTCACCGAGTGTAAATATTATGTAGCACCTGTGGGGTTACCTGGAGTATACCTGGAGTAACCCTGGATAACCTTGGAGTAATCCTGGAGTATACCTGGAGTATACCTAGAGTATACCTGGAGTATACCTAGATTATACCTGGAGTATACCTAGAGTATACCTGGAGTATACCTGGAGTATATAATACCTGAGTATACCTGGAGTATACCTGAGTAACCTGAGTTACCTGAGTATACCTGGAGTATACCTAGAGTATACCTGGAGTATACCTAGAGTATACCTGGAGTATACCTGGAGTATACCTGGAGTATACCTGGAGTATACCTGGAGTATACCTGGAGTATACCTAGATTATACCTGGAGTATACCTAGAGTATACCTGGAGTATACCTGAGTATACCTGGAGTATACCTGAGTATACCTGGAGTATACCTGAGTATACCTGGAGTATACCTGGAGTATACCTGAGTATACCTGGAGTATACCTGGAGTATACCTGGAGTATACCTGGAGTATACCTAGATTATACCTGGAGTATACCTAGATTATACCTGGAGTATACCTAGAGTATACCTGGAGTATACCTAGAGTATACCTGGAGTATACCTAGAGTATACCTGGAGTATACCTGGAGTATACCTAGAGTATACCTGGAGTATACCTGGAGTATACCTGGAGTATACCTGGAATATACCAGGAATATACCTGGAGTATACCTGGAGTATACCTGGAGTATACCTGGAATATACCTGGAGTATACCTGGAGTATACCTGGAGTATATACCTGGAATATATACCTGGAGTATACCTGGAGTATACCTGGAATATACCTGGAGTATACCTGGAGTATATCTGGAGTATACCTGGAGTATACCTGGAGTATGCCTGGAGTATACCTGGAGTATACCTGGAATATACCTGGAGTATACCTGGAGTATACCAGGAATATACCTGGAGTATACCTGGAGTATACCTGGATTATACCTGGAGTATACCTGGAGTATACCTGGAGTATAACTGGAATATACCTGGAGTATACCTGGAGTATACCTGGAGTATACCTGGAGTATACCTGCAATATACCTGGAGTATACCTGGAGTATACCTGGAATATACCTGGAGTATACCTGGAGTATACCTGGAGTATACCTGGAGTATACCTGGAGAATACCTGAAGTATACCTGGAATATACCTGGAGTATACTTGGAGTATACCTGGAGTATACCTGGAATATACCTGGAGTATACCTGGAGTATACCTGGAGTATACCTGGAATATACCTGGAGTATACCTGGAGTATACCTGGAATATACCTGGAGTATACCTGGAGTATACCTGGAATATAACTGGAGTATACCTGGAGTATACCTGGAGTATACCTGGAATATACCTGGAGTATACCTGGAGTATACCTGGAATATACCTGGAGTATACCTGGAATATACTTGGAGTATACCTGGAGTATACCTGGAATATACCTGGAGTATACCGGGAGTATACCTGGAATATACCAGGAGTATACCTGGAGTATATCTGGAGTATACCTGGAATATACCTGGAGTATACCTGGAGTATACCTGGAATATACCTGGAGTACACCTGGAGTATACCTGGAGTATACCTGGAATATACCTGGAGTATACCTGGAGTATACTTGTAGTATAACTGGAGCATACCTGGAGTATACCTGGAATATACCTGCTGTATACCTGGAGTATACCTGGAATATACCTGGAGTATACCTGGAGTATACCTGGAATATACCTGGAGAATACCTGGAGTATACCTGGAGTATACCTGAGTATACCTGGAATATACCTGGAGTATACCTGGAGTATACCTGGAGTATACCTGGAATATACCTGGAGTATACCTGGAGCATACTTGGAGTATACCTGGAGTATACCTGAAGTATACCTGGAATATACCTGGAGTATACCTGGAGTATACCTGGAGTATACCTGGAATATACCTGGAGAATACCTGGAGTATACCTGGAGTATACCTGAGTATACCTGGAATATACCTGGAGTATACCTGGAGAATACTTGGAGTATAACTGGAGTATACCTGGAGTATACCTGGAATATACCTGGAGTATACCTGGAATATACCTGGAGTATACCTGGAGTATACCTGGAATATACCTGGAGAATACCTGGAGTATACCTGGAGTATACCTGAGTATACTTGGAATATACCTGGAGTATACCTGGAGTATACCTGGAGTATACCTGGAATATACCTGGAGTATACCTGGAGTATACCTGGAGTATACCTGGAATATACCTGGAATATACCTGGAGTATACCTGGAGTATACTTGGAGTATACCTGGAGTATACCTGGAGTATACCTGGAATATACCTGGAATATACCTTGAGTATACCTGGAGTATACCTGGAATATACCTGAAGTATACCTGGAGTATACCTGGAGTATACCTGGAGTATACTTGGAGTATACCTGGAGTATACCTGGAGTATACCGAGAGTATACCTGGAGTATACTTGGAGTATACCTGGAGTATATCTGGAGTATACTTGGAGCATACCTGGAGTATACCTGGAGTATACCTGGAGTATACCTGGAATATGCCTGGAGTATACCTGGAGTATACCTGGAGTATACCTGGAGCATACCTGGAATATACCTGGAGTATACC
Source organism: Cherax quadricarinatus (assembly GCF_026875155.1). Classification (NCBI taxonomy): domain Eukaryota; kingdom Metazoa; phylum Arthropoda; class Malacostraca; order Decapoda; family Parastacidae; genus Cherax; species Cherax quadricarinatus. The sequence goes on from NC_069440.1 coordinate 14,798,996, forward strand.
TGGGACATCACGTATACCTGGAGTATACCTGTAGTATACCTAGAGTATACCTGGAGTATACTTGGAGTATACCTGGAGTATACCTGGAGTATACCTGGAGTATACCTAGAGTATACCTGGAGTATACTTGGAGTATACCTGGAGTATACCTGGAGTATATCTGGAGTATACTTGGAGCATACCTGGAGTATACCTGGAGTATACCTGGGGTATACCTGGAGTATGCCTGGAGTATACCTGGAGTATACCTGGAGTATACCTGGAGCATACCTGGAATATACCTGGAGTATACCTGGAGTATACCTGGAGCATACCTGGAATATACCTGGAGTATACCTGGGACATCACGTATACCTGGGACATCACGTATACCTGGAGTATACTTGGAGTATACCTGGAGTATACCTGGAATATACCTGGAGTGTACCTGGAGTATACCTGGAGTATACCTGGAATATACCTGGAGTATACCTAGGACATCACGTATACCTGGAGTATACCTGGAGTATACCTGGAATATACCTGGAGTATACCTGGGACATCACGTATACCTGTAGTATACCTGGAGTATACCTGGAGTATACCTGGAGTATACCTGGAGTATACCTGGAGTATACCTGAAGTATACCTGGAATATACCTGGAGTATACCTGGAGTATACCTGGAGTATACCTGGAATATACCTGGAGTATACCTGGAGTATACCTGGAATATACCTGGAGTATACCTGGAGTATTCCTGGAGTTTACCTGGAATATACCTGGAGTACACCTGGAGTATACCTGGAGTATACCAGGAATATACCTGGAGTATACCTGGAGTATACCTGGATTATACCTGGAGTATACCTGGAGTATACCTGGAGTATACCTGGAATATACCTGGAGTATACCTGGAGTATACCTGGAGTATACCTGGAGTATACCTGCAATATACCTGGAGTATACCTGGAGTATACCTGGAATATACCTGGAGTATACCTGGAGTATACCTGGAGTATACCTGGAGTATACCTGGAGTTTACCTGGAATATACCTGGAGTATACCTGGAATATTCCTGGAGTATACCTGGAGTATACCTGGAATATACCTGGAGTATACCTGGAGTATACCTGGAGTATACCTGGATTATACCTGGAGTATACATGGAGTATACCTGGAGTATACCTGCAATATACCTGGAGTATACCTGGAGTATACCTTGAGTATACCTGGAATATACCTGGAGTATACCTGGAGTATACATACCTGGAGTATACCTGGAGTATACCTGGAATATACCTGGAGTATACCTGGAGTATACCTGGAGTATACCTGGAGTATACCTGGAATATACCTGGAATATACCTGGAGTATACCTGGAGTATACCTGGAATATACCTGGAGTATACCTGGAGTATAAATGGAATATACCTGGAGTATACCTGGAGTATACCTTGAGTATACCTGGAATATACCTGGAGTATACCTGGAGTATACATACCTGGCGTATACCTGGAGTATACCTGGAATATACCTGGAGTATACCTGGAGTATACCTGGAGTATACCTGGAGTATACCTGGAATATACCTGGAGTATACCTGGAGTATACCTGGAATATACCTGGAGTATACCTGGAATATACCTGGAGTATACCTGGAGTATACCTGGAATATACCTGGAGTATACCTGGAGTATACCTGGAGTATACCTGGAGTACACCTGGAATATACTTGGAGTATACCTGGAGTATACCTGGAATATACCTGGAATATACCTGAAATATACCTGGAGTATACCTGGAATATACCTGGAGTATACCTGGAGTATACCTGGAATATACCTGGAGTATATCTGGAGTATACTTGGAGTATACCTGGAATATACCTGGAGTATACCTGGAGTGTACCTGTAGTATACCTGGAGTATACCTGGAGTATACCTGGAGTATACCTGGAATATACCTGGAGTATACCTGGAGTATACCTGGAATATACCTGGAATATACCTGGAGTATACCTAGAATATACCTGGAGT
>NC_069440.1:14808513-14866013 GCF_026875155.1 Cherax quadricarinatus
GGACCAATTACAGAACGTTTGAGGACTGACTTCGGAAGCCAGTGTCCAGCCCCACCACCCGCTGCTGTCTCTGATGATATTTTGTGGCTGTACTCTCCTCTGCTCTCTCTCTCCTCTCTCTCTTCTCTACACTCTCTCTTCTCTCCCCCTCTCTACATTCTCTCTTCTCTCCCCTTCCCCCTCTTCTCTCCCCCTTTCTACATTCTTCTCTCCCCTTCCCATTCTTCTCTACCCCTCTCTCTCTTCTCTCCCCTCTCTCTCATCTCTCCCTGTCTCTTCTGTCCCTCTCTCTCTTCTGTCCCTCTTCCCTCTCCATTTTGCCCTTCTCTCTCTCTTCTGTCCCTCTCCCCCTGCTTTCTCCCTTCTGTCCCTCTCCCCTCTCTCTTCTCTCCCCTCTCCCTGTGCTGTAATTCTTCCCTCTAGCTTCTGTCCCTCTGTCTCTTCTCTCTCTCTTCCCTGTCTCTTCTGTTTCTCTCCCCTCCCCTTCTGTTCCTCTCTCCTCCCTCTTCTCTCCTCTCTCCCCTCTTCTGTTTCTCTTATCTCGTCTCTCTTCTTCCGTCTCTCTCCTGTCCCTCCCCTTCCTGTTAGTGTACCTCTCCTATCTTCCGTCCATCCACGGCCTTCCTCAACCCCTTCCATACCCCTCAACTCTCATGTCAGTCCCTTCTATTCCTTCCCCCCTTCTGTCCCTCCCCTCTTATTCCCCCATCCTTTCTTGCCTCTAATCTTTCGCTTCTTCTCATGTGAGTTAAACCGAGTTATACCGGCTTAGTTAAACCGAGTTATACCGGGTTAAACCGAGTTATACCGGGTTAAACCGAGTTATACCGGGTTAGTTAAACCGAGTTATACCGGGTTAGTTACAACAAAGTTAGACAAAAATGGCGAACAAGCGATACGAGATGCAAAACAACCACGGCGGGGTTGGGGGGAGGGGTTGAATGATAGCTCTAGGCCTTTCATGCTGCTATCAACATATCATCAGGAGCTTGCAATGTTCCAGAAAAGAGGAGGATATCCAAGCAAATACGATCACAGGTAACGCCTTTGCTCCTCCGCAATATTGCAAGCTCCTGATGAGTTGATTGTAACACGAAAGGCCTAGAACTATCATTAACGTTTCAATAAAAACACAATGTATATAGTGAATGTTTATATAAAAATTTACAACGATTTGCTGCTGAAGGTGACAAAACGTACGAAAAATATAGTGTAAAACGCCCGTTAATTCATTTTAATAGCAAAAAAATGGAATGCAAAATGATTTATCGGAGTTTTGCGTAAAACGATTCGATGAACATGGCGTATATCGTTGAACAAAGTGAAAAATACGCATTTATTGGAAGTGAAAAGTTCAATCATACGTTGTGTTCCCCTTGAAATATATCTGTTTACTCAGGGCAGTGTAAACAGGGCAGTGTAAACGCTGTGTAAACAGGGCTGTGTAAACAGGGCTGTGTGAACAAGGCTGTGTAAACGCTGTGTAAATAGGGCTGTGTAAACAGGGCTGTGTGAACAAGGCAGTTTAAACAGGGCAGTATCAACAGGGCTGTGTAAACAGGACAATGCAAACAAGACAGTGTAGACAAGGCAGTGTCAACAATACAGTGTAAATGTGGAAGTGTAAGCAAGGCAGTGTAAACAAGAAACTGCAAGCAAGGCAGTGCAAACTAAGCATTGTAAACAACACAGTGCAAACAACACAATGTAAAGAACACGGTGTAAACCACACGGTGTAAACAACACAGTGTAAACCACACAGTGTAAACCACACAGTGTAAACCACACGGTGTAAACAACACAGTGTAAACCACACGGTGTAAACAACACAGTGTAAACCACACAGTGTAAACCACACAGTGTAAACCACACAGTGTAAACCACACGGTGTAAACAACACAGTGTAAACCACACAGTGTAAACCACACAGTGTAAACCACACGGTGTAAACAACACAGTGCAAACAGCAAAATGTAAAGAACACGGTGCAATCAACGCAGTATTAGCAACACAGTGTAAACCACACGGTGTAAACACAGTGTAAACCACACAGTGTAAACAACACAGTGTAAACAACACAGTGTAAACCACACGGTGTAAACACAGTGTAAACCACACGGTGTAAACCACACGGTGTAAACACAGTGTAAACCACACAGTGTAAACAACACAGTGTAAACAACACAGTGTAAACCACACGGTGTAAACACAGTGAACCACACGTGTAAACACAGTGTAAACCACACGGTGTAAACACAGTTGTATACCACACGGTGTAACACAGTGTAAACCACACGGTGTAAACACAGTGTAAACACCGGTGTAAAACAGTTGAAACCACACAGTGTAAACAACACAGTGTAAACCACACGGTGTAAACACAGTGTAAACCACACGGTGTAAACACAGTGTAAACCACACAGTGTAAACAACACAGTGTAAACCACACGGTGTAAACACAGTGTAAACCACACGGTGTAAACACAGTGTAAACCACACGGTGTAAACACCAGTGTAACCACACGGTGTAAACCACACAGTGTAAACCACGGTGTAAACAACACAGTGTAAAACACACGGTGTAACCAACACAGTGTAAACAACACAGTGTAAACAACACAGTGTAAACAACACAGTGTAAACCACACGGTGTAAACACAGTGTAAACCACACGGTGTAAACCACACAGTGTAAACCACACAGTGTAAACCACACGGTGTAAACAACACAGTATAAACAACACAGTGTAAACAACACAGTGTAAACCACACGGTGTAAACACAGTGTAAACCACACGGTGTAAACAACACAGTGTAAACAACACAGTGTAAACAACACAGTGTAAACCACACGGCGTAAACAACACAGTGTAAACAACACAGTGTAAACAACACAGTGTAAACCACACGGTGTAAACAACACAGTGTGAACCACACGGTGTAAACAACACAGTGTAAACCACACGGTGTAAACCACATAATGTAAACAACACAGTGTAAACAACACAGTGTAAACCACACGGTGTAAACAACACAGTGTAAACCACACGGTGTAAACCACACAGTGTAATCAACACAGTGTAAACAACACAGTGTAAACAACACGGTGTAAACAACACAGTGTAAACAACACAGTGTAAACAACACAGTGTAATCAACACAGTGTAAACAACACAGTGTAAACAACACAGTGTAAACAACAGTGTAAACAACAGTGTAAACAACACAGTGTAAACAACACAGTGTAATCAACACAGTGTAAACAACACAGTGTAAACAACACAGTGTAAACAACACGGTGTAAACAACACAGTGTAAACAACACAGTGTAAACAACAATGTAAACAACACAGTGTAAACAACACAGTGTAAACAACACTGTGTAAACAACACGATGTAAACAACACAGTGTAAACAACACAGTGTAAACCACACGGTGTAAACAACACAGTGTAAACAACACAGTGTAAACAACACAGTGTAAACAACACAGTGTAAACCACAAGGTGTAAACAACACAGTGTAAACCACACAGTGTAAACAACACGGTGTAAACAACACAGTGTAAACAACAGTGTAAACAACACAGTGTAAACAACACAGTGTAAACCACACGGTGTAAACCACACGGTGTAAACAACACAGTGTAAACCACACGGTGTAAACAACACAGTGTAAACCACACAGTGTAAACAACACAGTGTAAACAACACAGTGTAAACAACACAGTGTAAACCACACGGTGTAAACAACACAGTGTAAACCACACGGTGTAAACAACACAGTGTAAACCACACAGTGTAAACAACACGGTGTAAACAACACAGTGTAAACAACACAGTGTAAACAACACAGTGTAAACAACACAGTGTAAACAACACAGTGTAAACAACACAGTGTAAACCACACGGTGTAAACCACACGGTGTAAACAACACAGTGTAAACCACACGGTGTAAACAACAGTGTAAACCACACAGTGTAAACAACACGGTGTAAACAACACAGTGTAAACAACACAGTGTAAACAACACAGTGTAAACAACACGGTGTAAACAACACAGTGTAAACAGCACGGTGTAAAGAACACAGTGTAAACAACACAGTGTAATCAACACAGTGTAAAAAACACAGTGTAAACAACACGGTGTAAACAACACAGTGTAAACAACACAGTGTAAACCACACGGTGTAAACAACACAGTGTAAACCACACAGTGTAAACAACACGGTGTAAACAACACAGTGTAAACCACACAGTGTAAACAACACGGTGTAAACAACACAGTGTAAACAACACAGTGTAAACAACACAGTGTAAACAACACAGTGTAAACCACACGGTGTAAACCACACGGTGTAAACAACACAGTGTAAACCACACGGTGTAAACAACACAGTGTAAACCACACAGTGTAAACAACACGGTGTAAACAACACAGTGTAAACAACACAGTGTAAACAACACGGTGTAAACAACCAGTGTAAAACAACACAGTGTAAACAACACAGTGTAAACAAACACAGTGTAAACCACACGGTGTAAACCACACGGTGTAAACAACACAGTGTAAACCACACGGTGTAAACAACACAATGTAAACAACACAGTGTAAACAACACAGTGTAAACAACACAGTGTAAACAACACGGTGTAAACAACACAGTGTAAACAACACAGTGTAAACAACACAGTGTAAACAACACAGTGTAAACCACACGGTGTAAACCACACGGTGTAAACAACACAGTGTAAATAACACAGTATAAACAACACAGTGTAAACAACACAGTATAAACAACACAGTGTAAACAACACAGTGTAAACAACACGGTGTAAACAACACAGTGTAAACAACACAGTGTAAACAACACAGTGTAAACAACAGTGTAAACAACTGTGTAAACAACAAACACACTAACTATAATTTTAATAGGAAGGAAAACGCCTTCATCCAATTAGCAAGAAAATAGGTAGTGGGATTCTGTGAGCCGGGAGGATGTGATCCTATTACCAGTAACAAGCTGACTGTCGAGTGAAGGGATCCAAAACTTTTCCAGAGCCGACTCAATCCTCCTTACAGCCGATCCAGTCCTCCTAAATAAGCTGACGTATTGTTTATAAGGGTGTGAAGGTAGTCTAGATTTTGCATCTGTGACTTCTCTCTCTCTCTCTCTCTCTCTCTCTCTCTCTCTCTCTCTCTCTATCTCTCTCTGTCTCTCTCTGTGACTCTCCCTCTGTGACTCTCTCTGTGACTTTCTCTCTATGACCTCTCTCTCTCTCTCTCTCTCTCTCTCTCTCTCTCTCTCTCCCTCTCTGTGACTTTCTCTCTGTGACTCTCTCTCCGTGACTTTCTCTCTGTGTGTCTCTCTCTGTGACTCTCTCTGTGACTCTCTCTCTGTGACTCTCTGTGACTCTCTCTCTCTGTGACTCTCTCTCTGTGACTCTCTCTCTGTGACTCTCTCTGTGACTCTCTCTCTGTGATTCTCTGTGACTCTCTGTGACTCTGTGACTCTCTGTGACTCTGTGATTCTCTCTCTCTCTGTGACTCCCTCTCTCTGTGACTCTCTGTGACTCTCTCTTTGACTCTCTCTCTCTCTCTGGTCATTAAGTTCACATAATCTGGGAAAACCGTAATTAATTTTGTCTGCGTCACAATAAATCCGACTCAGCGAGTGACGAACGCTGGCCGGGGGGAAGGGGGTTCGTAGGGGGTCGTTGGGGTAGTGGGGGTCGTGGAGGGTGGGTCGTGGGGTCAGGGGGATGCCTGGTCGGATTAGCGAGGCGTTGTTTATAATGAGGTGCATTGTACCTTCAAGGGTGAGGGGGGTAGGGATAGGGAGAGAAGGGAAGGCGCTCTTCATCCTAGGAACTGGAGCTAGGCTTTTCTCAGGTTAAACCTGTCTTCCACACCCTTACGGGTCTAGGGCTTTCCCATGAAAAAATAATAATATTGGTAATAATAATAATAATAATAATAATAATAATAATAATAATAATAATAATAATAATAATTATTATTATTATTATTATTATTATTATTATTATTATTATTATTATTATTATTATTAGGTCATTTTCATTGTCCCCTCTTTTATCCCCTCTCCCTTCTCCCCCTTCCCCTCTCCCTCTTCTTCCTCCCCCTACCTCTTTCCCCTCCCTTTCCCATCTCCCTCCTCCCCTCCCCCTTCCCATCCCCCCTTCTCCCCACTTAGTCTGACGTCTGCTCCTAATTGTTGAAGGAATCGGTAAGGAAAATAATTCTTCCTTAGCCTCTCTTAGTCTTAATTATGACAGTGTAGAGTGAGTGAGGAGGGGAGAGGGGGAGGAGGGGAGGGGGAGGAGGAGGTGGAAGAGGAAGAGGAGGGGGAGAAAAACACACTTGACCTTAACTTCACAAATAATGAGGACCTGGTAAGAGACATAAGAATATCAAAAACAACTAATTCCGATCACAACCTAATCGAAGTCCAGACGTACATACAAAGGGGTCCTGATCAGCAGAATGCATGTACCTGTGAAGGTGTCTTCACAAAATACAACTTCAACAACAAGAACATCAACTGGGACCAGGTAAACCATGTCTTAAATGAAACATGTTGGGAAGATATCTTAAATAACATGGATCCAAACCAGTGCCTTGAAAGGATCAACTTCCTGGCAGCTGAAGCATGTTCTAGGCATATTTCCCTAAGAAGAAGAGCAGGAGTAAACTGGAGAGAGAGAGACGCTCCCTCTACAGAAGACGACGAAGAATCACTGAGCTCCTCAGGAATGCTAGAATATCTGGTACACGGAAGGAGGCGCTGACCAGGGAAGTGGAAACTATAGAACTTAAGTTAAAGGACTCTTACAGGAACCAGGAGAGACAGGAGGAGCTTAAAGCTATTAGTGAAATTGAAAGAAATTCGAAATATTTCTTTATAGTCCTTGTGGCTTAGCGTTTCTTTTTGATTATAATAATAATAATTTTCATATGCCAAAAACAAGGCAAATACCATATCTAGTGAAATGAGTGAAATACTGAAATTCCAGTACGACTCTGTGTTTAGTGAGCCACTAATCAGTCTGAGGATCGACGACCCAAATGATTTCTTCATGAATGAGCCTCAAAACTCCATAAATGAATGCCAGATGTCCGACATTACCCTAACTCCAATAGACTTTGAAAAAGCCATTGACAACATGCCCATGCACTCAGCTCCAGGTCCAGACTCGTGGAACTCTGTATTCATTAAGAACTGCAAGAAACCCCTCTCACGTGCACCAAGTACACTATGAAGAAGGAGCTTGGACACAGTCTCTTAAAACAACGGATGAAATTAAGACACATGTGCACCATCTGGGTATCTTTATTGTAGACGTTTCGCCATCCAGTGGCTTTATCAGTACAAATTCCAGGACATAACTTGAAGACAGTAGAACTATATACAGAAGATGAGGTAGTCAGTCCCTCAACCTTGGAGTTGGTGCGAAGAGCACCGTAGTCGTGGAGATTCTGAAGCAGAAGCAAGGCGCCTGACGCTTATACACTAACGTCAGGTGGAAAGGGGACGTATAGCAGACGAGGGCATAGATGTTACACATGTGTCTTAATTTCATCTTGTCGGTATTGTATACCATTCTTGTACAACTTGTCAGACACTGCAACATCATGGAATCTTGATTCTGAGGACATGTACATAACCTTCACGACTACAACAACTACTACTACAATTAACCCATCTCTTTGGGTAGGACCTACTTCCACTGGGGAATCCCGCCTACCAGTGACTATGCCCTCGTCTGCTACACGTCCCCTTTCCACCTGACGTTAGTATATAAGCGCCAGGCTCCTTGCTTCTCCTTCAGAACCTCCACGACTACGGTGCTCTTCGCACCAACTCCAAGGCTGAGGGACTGCTTACCTCATCTTCAAGTTATGTCCTGGAATTTGTATTGATAAAGCCACTGGATGACGAAACGTCTACAATAAAGATACCCAGATGTTGCACATGTGTCTTAATTTCATCTTGTCGGTATCGTATACCATTCTTGTAAAACAACGGATATAGCCCCACTCCATAAAAGTGGTAGCAAAGCATTAGCTAAGAACTATAGACCAATAGCTCTAACGTCCCACATCATAAAAATCTTTGAAAGAGTGCTAAGAAGCAGGATTGCAAACCACCTGGATTCCCAAAAACTGCACAATCCAGGGCAACATAGGTTCAGGGCAGGTCGCTCCTGCCTCTCACAACTACTGGATCACTATGACATGGCCTTGGATGCACTGGAAGAAAATCAGAATGCAGATGTAATATACACAGACTTTGCAAAAGCGTTTGACAAGTGCGATCATGGCGCAATAGCGCACAAAACACGTGCTAAAGGAATAACTGGGAAAGTGGGGAGATGGATCTTCAACTTCCTAACAAATCGAACACAAAGAGTAGTGGTCAACAGAGTGAAATCAGAGGCTGTTATAGTGAAGAGCTCTGTTCCACAAGGCACAGTACTCGCCCCCATCTTATTCCTTATCCTCATATCAGACATAGACAGAGATATACATCACAACACCGTATCATCCTTTGCGGATGATACTAGGATCTGCATGAGGCTGTCATCTGCTGAGGACGCGGTTAATCTCCAAGAAGATATAAACAAAGTTTTCCAGTGGGCAACGGTAAACAATATGATGTTCAATGAGGACAAATTCCAACTACTTTGTTATGGAAAACTGGAGGAGATAATAACTAGAACAGAGTATACTATTGACTCCGGCCATACAATAGAGCGGAAAAATAATGTAAGGGACCTGGGAGTAGTAATGTCTAAGGATCTCACTTTCAAGGATCACAACAGTGCCACGATCACAAGTGCAAAGAAAATGATAGGATGGATAATGAGAATGTTCAAAACGAGAGATGACAAGCCAGTGATGATCCTTTTCAAATCACTAGTTCTCTCTAGGCTGGAATACTGCTGTACATTAACATCTCCATTCAAAGCAGGTGAAATTGCAGATCTAGAGAGTGTCCAGAGAACCTTTACTGCACGTATAAGTTCTGTCAAGCACCTTAACTACTGGGAACACTTGGAAGTACTTGACTTGTACTCGTTGGAACGCAGGAGAGAGAGATATATCATAATCTACACTTAAAAAATCCTGGGAGTAATGGTCCCGAATCTGCACACATAAATCACTCCTTACGAAAGTAAAAGACTGGGCAGGCGATGCAAAATACCCCCAATTAAAAGTAGGGGCGCCATTGGTACACTAAGAGAAAACACCATAAGTGTCTGGGGCCCAAGACTGTTCAACAGCCTCCCACCAAGGATAAGGGGAATTACCAATAAACCCCTGGCTGCCTTCAAGAGAGAGCTGGACAGATACCTAAAGTCAGTGCAAAATCAGCCGGGCTGTGGTTCATACGTTGGACTGCGTGCGGTCAGCAGTAATAGCCTGGTTGATCAGGCTCTGATCCACCGGGAGGCCTGGTCGTGGACCGTTTCGCCATTTGCACCTGAGAAAACACAAATGATAATCGTCTCTAGGCACCATGATGGTAATGATGGTGCAGTAGTAAGGATGAATGGGAGGGTGTTGGCACCTGGAGAAGAAGTTGATATCCTTAGGGTGAAATTTGACTCCAAACTAACCATGAAGAACCATGTTGTAAATCTTGCAAACAAGGCAGCCAGGAAGCTTACAGCACTTTGATGTATCTGCATCTGCTTGACAGTAGGGGTTGCAAGATTCTGTACGAGGCACAAGTACCCTCACACCTTGAGTATGCTCCACTTTCTTGGTTTGCCTGCTCCCCCCCCCCTCCCATCTGCGACTGCTTGACAGAGTAGAGAACAGAGCAAGACGTCTCATCTCTCGCCTGGACCCATCCTGGATAGATCTGTCATTTCAGCAGAGCCTTCAACATAGGAGGGATGTGGGTGGCCTTACTGTTATGTACAAGGCCAATATTGTCAAAATACCACACTTGGATCCACTTCGAGGACAGCGTGAAACAAGCTTTTATGCCACAAGACGGGCAGAAAGCAGCAACTTCACTCTGGCTGTACCCTTCTCCAGAACATCACTCCATCTGAGATCATACATACCCAGGATGACTCGAGTATGGAACACATTCGTACAGGATAATGATGTCAACGAGATAAAGTCAGTTGATCAAATGAAAATACTGGCCCACAGATGGCTCCAACTTCATCCTGTTCCCTACTTGTATGTCTCATAACAATAAAAATGCTTTCAAATGAGCTGATGTAGGTAACAGCTCTTAGCTTGTCAATAAAGTTAGGAATCCTTAACCTGTAAATAGCTTGTCAATAAAGCTAGGGATCCTTAACCTTGTCAAACCCTGTGTAAAAAAAAAAAAGAGAGAGAGAGAGAGATAGAGAGAGAGAGAGAGAGAGAGAGAGAGAGAGAGAGAGAGAGAGAGAGAGAGAGAGAGAAGGGAGAGGAGAGAGAGGAGAGAGGAGAGAGAGAGAGAGAGAGAGAGAGAGAGAGGAGAGGGAGAGGGAGAGAGAGAGAGAGAGAGAGAGAGAGAGAGAGAGAGAGAGAGAGAGAGAGAGAGAGAGAGAGAGAGAGAGAGAGAGAGAGAGACAGAGAGACAGAGGTATACACACTTTTTGCGAACCTTTATTATGGGAAAACTTCCAGTCATCTGTTGTGATTGATAACCTCTCTATCATGCCACTTAGCTGTGTCTCATGCCACTTAGCTGTGTCTCATGCCACTTAGCTGTGTCTCATGCCACTTAGCTGTGTCTCATGCCACTTAGCTGTGTCTCATGCCACTTAGCTGTGCCTCATGCCACTTAGCTGTGTGTCATTCCTCACGTGTCCTTCAAGGAGCAGGTCAGGTGGTTGCGTGTTGGTCGTTCTCTTCCTCCAGGCCTTACCTTAATAACAATGCCTCAGCCGATCGTCTTCAAACTTTCAACATTGACGATTCCTGCTAAGAAGAAACACAGAAGCGATACTGGAGTGTCAAATTTATTAAACAACAAATAGTGTGACGGTTCAAGTTTGATATGGCTGGTGGTGAATTTCGGATATTTCTGTGATGACTTGTGAACGACTCTTTCGGTCGGGTTGAAACCTTTGTGTTAAGTTAAATTTGGAGCTTAGGATGCACTCTGTGTTCTTCTTTCTTGTGTAGGTTGAGGTAGAGGAGGCTGGGCTTGTTGAAGACTTGGTTAATGTTCCAGGTAGAGGAGGCTGGGCTTGTTGAACACTGGGTTAATGTTGCAGGTAGAGGAGGCTGGGCTTGTTGAACACTGGGTTAATGTTGCAGGTAGAGGAGGCTGGGCTTGTTGAACACTGGGTTAATGTTCCAGGTAGAGGAGGCTGGGCTTGTTGAACACTGGGTTAATGTTCCAGGTAGAGGAGGCTGGGCTTGTTGAACACTGGGTTAATGTTGCAGGTAGAGGAGGCTGGGCTTGTTGAACACTGGGTTAATGTTCCAGGTAGAGGAGCTGGGCTTGTTGAACACTGGGTTAATGTTGCAGGTAAGGAGGCTGGGCTTGTTGAACACTGGGTTAATGTTCCAGGTAGAGGAGGCTGGGCTTGTTGAACACTGGGTTAATGTTGCAGGTAGAGGAGGCTGGGCTTGTTGAACACTGGTTAATGTTGCAGGTAGAGGAGGCTGGGCTTGTTGAACACTGGGTTAATGTTGCAGGTAGAGGAGGCTGGGCTTGTTGAACACTGGGTTAATGTTGCAGGTAGAGGAGGCTGGGCTTGTTGAACACTGGGTTAATGTTGCAGGTAGAGGAGGCTGGGCTTGTTGAACACTGGGTTAATGTTCCAGGTAGAGGAGGCTGGGCTTGTTGAACACTGGGTTAATGTTGCAGGTAGAGGAGGCTGGGCTTGTTGAACACTGGGTTAATGTTGCAGGTAGAGGAGGCTGGGCTTGTTGAACAGGGTTAATGTTCCAGGTAGAGGAGGCTGGGCTTGTTGAACACTGGGTTAATGTTCCAGGTAGAGGAGGCTGGGCTTGTTGAACACTGGGTTAATGTTGCAGGTAGAGGGAGGCTGGGCTTGTTGAACACTGGTTAATGTTGCAGGTAGAGGAGGCTGGCTTGTTGAACACTGGGTTAATGTTCCAGGTAGAGGAGGCTGGGCTTGTTGAAACACTGGGTTAATGTTCCAGGTAGAGGAGGCTGGGCTTGTTGAAACACTGGGTTAATGTTGCAGGTAGAGGAGGCTGGCTTGTTGAACACTGGGTTAATGTTCCAGGTAGAGGAGGCTGGGCTTGTTGAACACTGGGTTAATGTTCCAGGTAGAGGAGGCTGGGCTTGTTGAACACTGGGTTAATGTTCCAGGTAGAGGAGGCTGGGCTTGTTGAACACTGGGTTAATGTTCCAGGTAGAGGAGGCTGGGCTTGTTGAACACTGGGGTTAATGTTCCAGGTAGAGGAGGCTGGCTTGTTGAACAACTGGGTTAATGTTCCAGGTAGAGGAGGCTGGGCTTGTTGAACACTGGGTTAATGTTCCAGGTAGAGGAGGCTGGGCTTGTTGAACACTGGGTTAATGTTCCAGGTAGAGGAGGCTGGCTTGTTGAACACTGGGTTAATGTTCCAGGTAGAGGAGGCTGGGCTTGTTGAACACTGGGTTAATGTTGCAGGTAGAGGAGGCGGGCTTGTTGAACACTGGGTTAATGTTCCAGGTAGAGGAGGCTGGGCTTGTTGAACACTGGGTTAATGTTGCAGGTAGAGGAGGCTGGGCTTGTTGAACACTGGGTTAATGTTCCAGGTAGAGGAGGCTGGGCTTGTTGAACACTGGGTTAATGTTCCAGGTAGAGGAGGCTGGGCTTGTTGAACACTGGGTTAATGTTGCAGGTAGAGGAGGCTGGGCTTGTTGAACACTGGGTTAATGTTCCAGGTAGAGGAGGCTGGGCTTGTTGAACACTGGGTTAATGTTCCAGGTAGAGGAGGCTGGGCTTGTTGAACACTGGGTTAATGTTCCAGGTAGAGGAGGCTGGGCTTGTTGAACACTGGGTTAATGTTGCAGGTAGAGGAGGCTGGCTTGTTGAACACTGGGTTTAATGTTCCAGGTAGAGGAGGCTGGGCTTGTTGAACACTGGGTTAATGTTCCAGGTAGAGGAGGCTGGCTTGTTGAACACTGGGTTAATGTTCCAGGTAGAGGAGGCTGGGCTTGTTGAACACTGGTTAATGTTCCAGGTAGAGGAGGCTGGGCTTGTTGAACACTGGGTTAATGTTCCAGGTAGAGGAGGCTGGGCTTGTTGAACACTGGGTTAATGTTCCAGGTAGAGGAGGCTGGGCTTGTTGAACACTGGGTTAATGTCCAGGTAGAGGAGGCTGGGCTTGTTGAACACTGGTTAATGTTCCAGGTAGAGGAGGCTGGGCTTGTTGAACACTGGGTTAATGTTCCAGGTAGAGGAGGCTGGGCTTGTGAACCTGGGTTAATGTCCAGGTAGAGGGGCTGGGCTTGTTGAACACTGGGTTAATGTTCCAGGTAGAGGAGGCTGGGCTTGTTGAACATTGGGTTAATGTTGCAGGTAGAGGAGGCTGGGCTTGTTGAACACTGGGTTAATGTTCCAGGTAGAGGAGGCTGGGCTTGTTGAACATTGGGTTAATGTTGCAGGGCGACACAACCATCACTCTCTTGTTTTGAATTATTAGTGTTAATTATATTCAATCTCCTCTTACTGCCACCACTATTATTATTATTATTATTATTATTATTATTATTATTATTATTATTATTATTATTATTATTATTATTATTATTATTATTATTATCATTATTATTACTCCTGCTCCTCCTTCCTCTTATTCTTCTTGTACTGTTTATCCTTTCCTTTCCTTTCTTCTCCTTTTCTACTGACCATCTTACCTCCTCCTTCCTCCAGTGACCGCGTCCTCCAGTGACCGCGTCCTCCAGTGACCGCGTCCTCCAGTGACCGTATTACCTTCCAAGATTCCAGTCATATCACTAATTAAATCTTCGACTAGTCATGTTTCCATCACGTGTGGTAGTTAGTGAGGACAAGACACCCACGGGAAACTGATGGAAGGAAACAACGCAGCCATCTTGAGCCTTGTCTCTCTTAGTCGACGCTAAGATGTCTTAGACATGACTTCACCAAGACAACAGTGTCTCCGCAGCTGTGGAGAATATGCAGAGGAATGCCAACCAGCAGACAGCCAGACTATCTACCGACGACTGTCTCCTACTGTCTATGTTAATGGCAGCCATTTATAATCTAGGTGTTACTTTACTGCCTCTCACTGTTCCTGTCACAACCACTACTGTTGTTCCTGTCACAACCACTACAGTTGTTCCTGTCACAACCACTACTGTTGTTCCTGTCACAACCACTACAGTTGTTCCTGTCACAACCACTACTGTTGTTCCTGTCACAACCACTACTGTTGTTCTGTCACAACCACTACTGTTGTTCTGTCACAACCACTACTGTTGTTCCTGTCACAACCAGTACTGTTGTTCCTGTCACAACCACTACAGTTGTTCCTGTCTCAACCACTACAGTTGTTCCTGTCACAACCACTACAGCTGTTCCTGTCACAACCACTACTGTTGTTCCTGTCACAACCACTACTGTTGTTCCTGTCACAACCACTACTGTTGTTCCTGTCACAACCACTACAGTTGTTCCTGTCACAACCACTACAGCTGTTCCTGTCACAACCACTACTGTTGTTCCTGTCACAACCACTACTGTTGTTCCTGTCACAACCACTACTGTTGTTCCTGTCACAACCACTACAGTTGTTCCTGTCACAACCACTACAGCTGTTCTGTCACAACCACTACTGTTGTTCCTGTCACAACCACTACTGTTGTTCTGTCACAACCACTAAGTTGTTCCTGTCACAACCACTACTGTTGTTCCTGTCACAACCACTACAGCTGTTCCTGTCACAACCACTACTGTTGTTCCTGTCACAACCACTACAGTTGTTCCTGTCACAACCACTACAGTTGTTCCTGTCACAACCACTACTGTTGTTCCTGTCACAACCACTACTGTTGTTCCTGTCACAACCACCGTTGTTCCTGTCACAACCACTACAGTTGTTCCTGTCACAACCACTACAGTTGTTCCTGTCACAACCACTACAGTTGTTCCTGTCACAACCACTACTGTTGTTCCTGTCACAACCACCGTTGTTCCTGTCACAACCACTACAGTTGTTCCTGTCACAACCACTACAGTTGTTCCTGTCACAACCACTACTGTTGTTCCTGTCACAACCACCGTTGTTCCTGTCACAACCACTACAGTTGTTCCTGTCACAACCACTACAGTTGTTCATGTCACAACCACTACAGTTGTTCCTGTCACAACCACTACAGTTGTTCCTGTCACAACCACTACAGTTGTTCCTGTCACAACCACTACTGTTGTTCCTGTCACAACCACCGTTGTTCCTGTCACAACCACTACAGTTGTTCCTGTCACAACCACCGTTGTTCCTGTCACAACCACTACTGTTGTTCCTGTCACAACCACTACAGTTGTTCCTGTCACAACCACCGTTGTTCCTGTCACAACCACTACAGTTGTTCCTGTCACAACCACTACAGTTGTTCCTGTCACAACCACTACTGTTGTTCCTGTCACAACCACCGTTGTTCCTGTCACAACCACTACAGTTGTTCCTGTCACAACCACCGTTGTTCCTGTCACAACCACTACTGTTGTTCCTGTCACAACCACTACAGTTGTTCCTGTCACAACCACCGTTGTTCCTGTCACAACCATTACTGTTGTTCCTGTCACAACCACTATAGTTGTTTCCTGTCAAACCACTACAGTTGTTCCTGGTCACAACCACTACAGTTGTTCTGTCACAACCACTACAGTTGTTCATGTCACAACCACTACAGTTGTTCTGTCACAACACTACAGTTGTTCCTGTCACAACCACTACAGTTGTTCCTGTCACAACCACTACTGTTGTTCCTGTCACAACCACCGTTGTTCCTGTCACAACCACTACAGTTGTTCCTGTCACAACCACCGTTGTTCCTGTCACAACCACTACTGTTGTTCCTGTCACAACCACTACAGTTGTTCCTGTCACAACCACCGTTGTTCCTGTCACAACCACTACTGTTGTTCCTGTCACAACCACTATAGTTGTTCCTGTCACAACCACTACAGTTGTTCCTGTCACAACCACTACAGTTGTTCCTGTCACAACCACTACAGTTGTTCCTGTCACAACCACCGTTGTTCCTGTCACAACCACTACAGTTGTTCCTGTCACAACCACTATAGTTGTTCCTGTCACAACCACTACAGTTGTTCCTGTCACAACCACTATAGTTGTTCCTGTCACAACCAGTACTGTTGTTCCTGTCACAACCACTACAGTTGTTCCTGTCACAACCAGTACTGTTGTTCCTGTCACAACCACTACAGTTGTTCCTGTCACAACCACTACAGTTGTTCCTGTCACAACCACTACAGTTGTTCCTGTCACAACCTACAGTTGTTCCTGTCACAACCACTACAGTTGTTCCTGTCACAACCACTATAGTTGTTCCTGTCACAACCACTACAGTTGTTCCTGTCACAACCACCGTTGTTCCTGTCACAACCACTACAGTTGTTCCTGTCACAACCACTATAGTTGTTCCTGTCACAACCACTACAGTTGTTCCTGTCACAACCACTATAGTTGTTCCTGTCACAACCAGTACTGTTGTTCCTGTCACAACCACTACAGTTGTTCCTGTCACAACCAGTACTGTTGTTCCTGTCACACCACTACAGTTGTTCCTGCACAACCACATATAGTTGTTCCTGTCACAAACCACTACAGTTGTTCCTGTCACAACCACTATAGTTGTTCCTGTCACAACCACTACAGTTGTTCCTGTCACAACCACTACAGTTGTTCCTGTCACAACCACTACAGTTGTTCCTGTCACAACCACTACAGTTGTTACTGTCACAACCACTATAGTTGTTCCTGTCCACAACCACTACAGTTGTTCCTGTCACAACCACTACAGTTGTTCCTGTCACAACCACTACAGTTGTTCCTGTCACAACCACTATAGTTGTTCCTGTCACAACCACTACAGTTGTTCCTGTCACAACACTACAGTTGTTCCTGTCACAACCACTACAGTTGTTCCTGTCACAACCACTAATAGTTGTTCCTGTCACAACCACTACAGTTGTTCCTGTCACAACCACTACAGTTGTTCCTGTCACAACCACTATAGTTGTTCCTGTCACAACCACTACAGTTGTTCCTGTCACAACCACTACAGTTGTTCCTGTCACAACCACTATAGTTGTTCCTGTCACAACCACTACAGTTGTTCCTGTCACAACCACTATAGTTGTTCCTGTCACAACCACTACTGTTGTTCCTGTCACAACCACTACAGTTGTTCCTGTCACAACCATATAGTTTGTTCTGTCACAACCACTACAGTTGTTGCTGTCACAACCACTACAGTTGTTCCTGTCACAACCACTACAGTTGTTCCTGTCACAACCACTATAGTTGTTCCTGTCACAACCACTACAGTTGTTGCTGTCACAACCACTATAGTTGTTCCTGTCACAACCACTACAGTTGTTCATGTCACAACCACTATAGTTGTTCCTGTCACAACCACTACAGTTGCTCCTGTCACAACCACTACAGTTGTTCCTGTCACAACCACTATAGTTGTTCCTGTCACAACCACTACAGTTGTTCCTGTCACAACCACTACAGTTGTTCCTGTCACAACCACTACAGTTGTTCCTGTCACAACCACTACAGTTGTTCCTGTCACAACCACTACAGTTGTTCCTGTCACAACCACTACAGTTGTTCCTGTCACAACCACTACAGTTGCTCCTGTCACAACCACTACAGTTGTTCCTGTCACAACCACTACAGTTGTTCCTGTCACAACCACTACAGTTGTTCCTGTCACAACCACTACAGTTGTTCATGTCACAACCACTATAGTTGTTCCTGTCACAACCACTACAGTTGCTCCTGTCACAACCACTACAGTTGTTCCTGTCACAACCACTACAGTTGTTCCTGTCACAACCACTACAGTTGTTCCTGTCACAACCACTACAGTTGTTCCTGTCACAACCAATACAGTTGTTCCTGTCACAACCACTACTGTTGTTCCTGTCACAACCACCGTTGTTCCTGTCATAACCACTACAGTTGTTCCTGTCACAACCACTACAGTTGTTCCCGTCACAACCACTACAGTTGTTGCTGTCACAACCACTACAGTTGTTCCTGTCACAACCACTACAGTTGTTCCTGTCACAACTACTACAGTTGTTCCTGTCACAACCACTACTGTTGTTCCTGTCACAACCACTACTGTTGTTCCTGTCACAACCACCGTTGTTCCTGTCACAACCACTACTGTTGTTCCTGTCACAACCAACCGTTGTTCCTGTCACAACCACTACAGTTGTTCCTGTCACAACCACTGTTGTTCCTGTCACAACCACTACTGTTGTTCCTGTCACAACCACCGTTGTTCCTGTCACAACCACTACAGTTGTTCCTGTCACAACCACTGTTGTTCCTGTCACAACCACTACAGTTGTTCCTATCACAACCACTACAGTTGTTCCTGTCACAACCACTACTGTTGTTCCTGTCACAACCACTACTGTTGTTCCTGTCACAACCACTACTGTTGTTCCTGTCACAACCACTACAGTTGTTCCTGTCACAACCACTACAGTTGTTCCTGTCACAACCACTACTGTTGTTCCTGTCACAACCACCGTTGTTCCTGTCACAACCACTACAGTTGTTCCTGTCACAACCACTGTTGTTCCTGTCACAACCACTACTGTTGTTCCTGTCACAACCACCGTTGTTCCTGTCACAACCACTACAGTTGTTCCTGTCACAACCACTACAGTTGTTCCTATCACAACCACTACAGTTGTTCCTGTCACAACCACTACTGTTGTTCCTGTCACAACCACTACAGTTGTTCCTGTCACAACCACCGTTGTTCCTGTCACAACCACTACAGTTGTTCCTGTCACAACCACTGTTGTTCCTGTCACAACCACTACAGTTGTTCCTATCACAACCACTACAGTTGTTCCTGTCACAACCACTACTTGTTCCTGTCACAACCACTACTGTTGTTCCTGTCACAACCACTACTGTTGTTCCTGTCACAACCACTACAGTTGTTCCTGTCACAACCACTACAGTTGTTCCTGTCACAACCACTACTGTTGTTCCTGGCCCAACCACCGTTGTTCCTGTCACAACCACTACAGTTGTTCCTGTCACAACCACTGTTGTTCCTGTCACAACCACTACTGTTGTTCTTGTCACAACCACCGTTGTTCCTGTCACAACCACTACAGTTGTTCCTGTCACAACCACTACAGTTGTTCCTATCACAACCACTACAGTTGTTCCTGTCACAACCACTACTGTTGTTCCTGTCACAACCACTACAGTTGTTCCTGTCACAACCACTACAGTTGTTCCTGTCACAACCACTACAGTTGTTCCTGTCACAACCACTACAGTTGTTCCTGTCACAACCACTGTTGTTCCTGTCACAACCACTGTTGTTCCTGTCACAACCACTACAGTTGTTCCTATCACAACCACTACAGTTGTTCCTATCACAACCACTACTGTTGTTCCTGTCACAACCACCGTTGTTCCTGTCACAACCACTACAGTTGTTCCTGTCACAACCACTACAGTTGTTCCTATCACAACCACTACAGTTGTTCCTGTCACAACCACTACTGTTGTTCCTGTCACAACCACTACAGTTGTTCCTGTCACAACCACTACAGTTGTTCCTGTCACAACCACTACAGTTGTTCCTGTCACAACCACTGTTGTTCCTGTCACAACCACTGTTGTTCCTGTCACAACCACTACAGTTGTTCCTATCACAACCACTACAGTTGTTCCTCTCACAACCACTACAGTTGTTCGTATCACAACCGCTACAGTTGTTCCTGTCACAACCACTACAGTTGTTCCTGTCACAACCACTACAGTTGTTCATGTCACAACCACTACAGTTGTTCCTGTCATAACCACTACAGTTGTTCCTGTCAAAACCACTACAGTTGTTCCTGTCACAACCACTACTGTTGTTCCTGTCACAACCACTACAGTTGTTCCTGTCAAAACCACTACAGTTGTTCCTGTCACAACCACTACTGTTGTTCCTGTCACAACCACTACAGTTGTTCCTGTCACAACCACTACAGTTGTTCCTGTCACAACCACTACAGTTGTTCCTGTCATAACCACTACAGTTGTTCCTGTCAAAACCACTACAGTTGTTCCTGTCACAACCACTGTTGTTCCTGTCACAACCACTACAGTTGTTCCTGTCACAACAACTACAGTTGTTCCTGTCACAACCACTGTTGTTCCTGTCACAACCACTGTTGCTCCTGTCACAACCACTGTTGTTCCTGTCACAACCACTGTTGTTCCTGTCACAACCACTGTTGCTCCTGTCACAACCACTGTTGTTCCT
Organism: Cherax quadricarinatus; assembly: GCF_026875155.1. Taxonomy (NCBI): domain Eukaryota; kingdom Metazoa; phylum Arthropoda; class Malacostraca; order Decapoda; family Parastacidae; genus Cherax; species Cherax quadricarinatus. The sequence goes on from NC_069440.1 coordinate 14,829,023, forward strand.
GTCACAACCACTGTTGTTCCTGTCACAACCACTGTTGTTCCTGTCACAACGACTGTTGCTCCTGTCACAACCACTGTTGTTCCTGTCACAACCACTGTTGTTCCTGTCACAACCACTGTTGTTCCTGTCACAACCACTGTTGTTCCTGTCACAACCACTGTTGTTCCAGTCACAACCACTGTTGTTCCTGTCACAACCACTGTTGCTCCTGTCACAACCACTGTTGTTCCTGTCACAAACACTACAGTTGTTCCTGTCACAACCACTGTTGTTCCTGTCACAAACACTACAGTTGTTCCTGTCACAACCACTGTTGTTCCTGTCACAACCACTGTTGTTCCTGTCACAACCACTGTTGCTCCTGTCACAACCACTGTTGTTCCTGTCACAACCACTGTTGTTCCTGTCACAACCACTGTTGTTCCTGTCACAACCACTGTTTTTCCTGTCACAACCACTGTTGTTCCTGTCACAACCACTGTTGTTCCTGTCACAACCACTGTTGCTCCTGTCACAACCACTGTTGTTCCTGTCACAACCACTGTTGCTCCTGTCACAACCACTGTTGTTCCTGTCACAACCACTGTTGTTCCTGTCACAACACTGTTGTTCCTGTCACAACCACTGTTGTTCCTGTCACAACCACTGTTGTTCCTGTCACAACCACTGTTGTTCCTGTCACAACCTACTGTTGTTCCTGTCACAACACTGTTGCTCCTGTCACAACCACTGTTGTTCCTGTCACAACCACTGTTGCTCCTGTCACAACCACTGTTGTTCCTGTCACAAACCACTGTTGTTCCGTCACAACCACTGTTGTTCCTGTCACAACCACTGTTGCTCCTGTCACAAACACTACAGTTGTTCCTGTCACAACCACTGTTGTTCCTGTCACAACACTGTTGTTCCTGTCACAACCACTGTTGTTCTGTCAACAACCACTGTTGTTCCTGTCACAACCACTGTTGCTCCTGTCACAACCACTGTTGTTCCTGTCACAAACACTACAGTTGTTCCTGTCACAACCACTGTTGTTCCTGTCACAAACACTACAGTTGTTCCTGTCACAACCACTGTTGTTCCTGTCACAACCACTGTTGTTCCTGTCACAACCACTGTTGCTCCTGTCACAACCACTGTTGTTCCTGTCACAACCACTGTTGTTCCTGTCACAACCACTGTTGTTCCTGTCACAACACTGTTTTTTCCTGTCACAACCACTGTTGTTCCTGTCACAACCACTGTTGCTCCTGTCACAACCACTGTTGTTCCTGTCACAACTACTGTTGTTCCTGTCACAACCACTGTTGTTCCTGTCACAACCACTGTTGTTCCTGTCACAACCACTGTTGTTCCTGTCACAACCACTGTTGTTCCTGTCACAACCACTGTTGTTCCTGTCACAACCACTGTTGTTCCTGTCACAACCACTGTTGTTCCTGTCACAACCACTGTTGCTCCTGTCACAACCACTGTTGTTCCTGTCACAACCACTGTTGTTCCTGTCACAACCACTGTTGTTCCTGTCACAACCACTGTTGCTCCTGTCACAAACACTACAGTTGTTCCTGTCACAACCACTGTTGTTCCTGTCACAACCACTGTTGTTCCTGTCACAACCACTGTTGTTCCTGTCACAACCACTGTTGTTCCTGTCACAACCACTGTTGTTCCTGTCACAACTACCACTACGGTTATTGGATGGTTTATGATTCAATGTTCATCCTGACGTAGTTGATGAGCTGACACCAGGAACGCACTGACAAGTTCGCCTCAGTGATGTGTCTAGTTGAACACTAAGAGAGCAAAGTGCTTGTTCAGCTGTTTCCTAAGTGACAGTACTGACTTTGTAGGGGTAGTTTGTTACACTACCATCCACACACACACACACACACACACACACACACACACACACACACACACACACACACACACACACACACACACACACACACATACTATAAAGGGATCCGGACAGGCTGCAGACCTGGTCCAGCAATTGGCTCCTGGAGTTCAAAACCACCAAATGCAAAGTCATGAAGATTGGGGAAGGGCAAAGAAAACCGCAGACGGAGTACAGTCTAGGGGGCCAGAGACTACAAACCTCACTCAAGGAAAAAGATCTTGGAGTGAGTATAACACCAGGCACATCTCCTGAAGCGCACATCAACCAAATAACTGCTGCAGCATATGGGCGCCTAGCAAACCTCAGAACAGCATTCCGACATCTTAATAAGGAATCATTCAGGACCCTGTACACCGTGTATGTTAGGCCCATATTGGAGTATGCGGCACCAGTTTGAAACCCACACCTAGCCAAGCACGTGAAGAAACTAGAGAAAGTGCAAAGGTTTGCAACAAGACTAGTCCCAGAGCTAAGAGGTATGTCCTACGAGGAGAGGTTAAGGGAAATCAACCTGACGACACTGGAGGGCAGGAGAGATAGGGGGGACATGATAACGACATACAAAATACTGAGAGGAATTGACAAGGTGGACAAAGACAGGATGTTCCAGAGATTGGACACAGTAACAAGGGGACACAATTGGAAGTTGAAGACACAGATGAATCACAGGGATGTTAGGAAGTATTTCTTCAGTCATAGAGTAGTCAGTAAGTGGAATAGTTTGGGAAGCGATATAGTGGAGGCAGGATCCATACATAGCTTTAAGAAGAGGTATGATAAAGCTCATGGAACAGCGACAGTGGACAAGTAGCGACCAGTGAAGAGGCGGGGCCAGGAGCTGTAAATCGACCCCTGCAACCACAACTAGGCAAACACACACATGTCTTGCCATCTTCTAAATTCGTCTGTTAATTATTAAAACCGATGGAATCACTGAGCCATTAAACAGTTCAAATATTGTTAAACATCATTACACAGGTAATTAAGTAGTAAATATGAGAGGGACTGAACTAGTGATTTGTGGAGAGTTTTAATGTAGAGAGACGGGTGGAGGAGACGGGTGGAGGAGACGGGTGGAGGAGACGGGTGGAGGAGACGGGTGGAGGAGACGGGTGGAGGAGACGGGTGGAGGAGACGCTGACACAAACACCAGGTAGACATGAATGTCTACCTGGAGTCTACCTGGAGTCTACCTGGAGTCTACCTGGAGTCTACCTGGAGTCTGCCTGGAGTCTACCTGGAGTCTACCTGGAGTCTACCTGGAGTCTGCCTGGAGTCTACCTGGAGTCTGCCTGGAGTCCACCTGGAGTCTACCTGGAGTCTGCCTGGAGTCTACCTGGAGTCTGCCTGGAGTCTACCTGGAGTCTGCCTGGAGTCTACCTGGAGTCTACCTGGAGTCTGCCTGGAGTCTACCTGGAGTCTGCCTGGAGTCTACCTGAAGTCTGCCTGGAGTCTACCTGGAGTCTACCTGGAGTCTACCTGGAGTCTACCTGGAGTCTGCCTGGAGTCTACCTGGAGTCTGCCTGGAGTCTACCTGGAGTCTGCCTGGAGTCTACCTGGAGTCTACCTGGAGTCTGCCTGGAGTCTACCTGGAGTCTGCCTGGAGTCTACCTGAAGTCTGCCTGGAGTCTACCTGGAGTCTACCTGGAGTCTACCTGGAGTCTGCCTGGAATCTACCTGGAGTCTGCCTGGAGTCTGCCTGGAGTCTACCTGGAGTCTGCCTGGAGTCTACCTGGAGTCTACCTGGAGTCTGCCTGGAGTCTACCTGGAGTCTGCCTGGAGTCTACCTGGAGTCTACCTGGAATCTACCTGGAGTCTACCTGGAGTCTGCCTTGAGTCTACCTGGAGTCTACCTGGAGTCTGCCTGGAGTCTACCTGGAGTCTGCCTGGAGTCTACCTGGAGTCTACCTGGAGTCTACCTGGAGTCTACCTGGAGTCTACCTGGAGTCTACCTGGAGTCTGCCTGGAGTCTACCTGGAGTCTGCCTGGAGTCTACCTGGAGTCTGCCTGGAGTCTACCTGGAGTCTACCTGGAGTCTGCCTGGAGTCTACCTGGAGTCTGCCTGGAGTCTACCTGAAGTCTGCCTGGAGTCTACCTGGAGTCTACCTGGAGTCTACCTGGAGTCTACCTGGAGTCTGCCTGGAATCTACCTGGAGTCTGCCTGGAGTCTGCCTGGAGTCTACCTGGAGTCTGCCTGGAGTCTACCTGGAGTCTACCTGGAGTCTGCCTGGAGTCTACCTGGAGTCTGCCTGGAGTCTACCTGGAGTCTACCTGGAATCTACCTGGAGTCTACCTGGAGTCTGCCTTGAGTCTACCTGGAGTCTACCTGGAGGGTGTTTCGGGGGTCAACGCCCCCGCGGCCCAGTTCTTGACCAGGCCTCACGGTGGATCAGGGTCTGATCAACCAGACTGTTACTGCTGGCCACACGTAGTCCAAAGTGACTCACACATATTAAAATGATTATACTCAAGTGAAAATCTAGTGAGATGATTGCGACCATTTGTCGCAGTGGTGGAATTTTACGACCTCAGAGGACCACATAAATATCATATATATATATATATATATTGGTTTTATTTTAATTTTATATTTCTGATATTTTCAATATTAGTTAATAATATAGAGCACGAAATATTAATTTTTTGCTTTATATTATTAGCTTACGTAAGTAATGTGTATCAGCTGCACCTCTGATTGTGCTCGTCGATGGTGAGTCTGGCTGCCAGTGCTGCTGACTACCTCCCCTCGAGGGAGGTTCTTTGATGCTGGTGAGGGACTCTTGATCTAGTGAGTTGGATCTGTGATTCGGTTCCCTGAATTCAGCCTGAATGCCTTCCATTCCCCCCCCCACATGTGCTGTGTAATCCTACGGGTTTAGCGCTCCCCCGTGATTATAATAATAATAATAATAATAATAATAATAATAATAATAATAATAATAATAATAATAATAATAATAATAATAATAATAATGCTGACTACCTGCCCGCTTGTTTTACAGTTCATGCCAGACTCAAGCTGTTACCAATCACCTGACGTCAGATCTGCCGGTTCTGCTTCTCTCTCTCTCTCTCTCTCTCTCTCTCTGTTCCTCGCTGAGGAAACATCTCGTCTCTCGCTCTGTCTGGGAAAATGCTCTTCTCCTCAGCTCCTGTTATTTAGACTGACTTTGGTAATATCTCCGTTGGTGTCGTAGAGACACTCTCTGTATCTCTGGTCCCTACTTCAACTTTCAGCCTACATTGTTTTGGCATCTACACACTGTCGTAGTTGGTAATTTGGAATTGCTAAACAGTTTTAATAATAAGGGAGTTTTATGACTTTTCAGGAGGATCTGGTGAAGGTCCACAGTTAAGATAAATTTTGGTCTGCTTATTTCTCGCCCGACACTGTGCTGGTCACTGTTGCTTCGAACATTACTGCTATTTGGGGAATGGGTCGTTACATTATTCAAGTTGTCTGACTGCCTTGATGGTCAAGAAGTTAAATTATCTAGGAACTTGTTGCTGCCAATCACTTTCTAAGCCGAGTTTGAGTACATACCTAGCTTTATTGAGCACATACAAACATACTAACATATACTTTAGTACATAAGAGTACACCTCATCATATCAAAGTACCAGATGGTACATAGTGTTTAGTATAATATCTAAAGTGCCCATAACACCATATATAAAGTACAAATATAATAAAATGTACTTTAAAAGTCGTGTAGCAGCTTATCACCTTAATTAAAGTATCAGTAACTGTAATTATCACCACCTAGACACCTTTGTTATTAAAGATATCAGCTTTAACTTGGATGTTTTGCAAACATTCAGCTGCAACCCAAAAGCTCTATTGAAAAGCCACTCAAATTTAGGGGATAACTGGTTTGGAATAATCTCTGACAAATTATTACGACATCAGAAAGAAGCTAGATGCTAGAGGGAGGAGGGAGGGGAGTGTCAACAAGCTGACCTAGTATTCTCTGGAGATATATTTACTTAATAGATGTCGCATTTTGTACCAAAAAAGCTGGTACAATATACATCCTAACCCTACGTCCTCCCCAACACTTTCCCCCTACATGGTCCCCCAACACCCTCCTCTACATCCTCCTCCACATCCTCCCCTACGCACCACTGAACTAAGCTCAGATCTTCCCCGCCCCATCAATGGTGCCTTGTTATAATCTACCTGTGTCAGGGAGAATCTTCACCCTACCTGGGGAACATTCCCCAACCCTGGGAATGTTTTCCCTGGGTGGAGGAGGCATGGAAGGGGAGAGGAAGGTAGAGAGAGAGAGAGAGAGAGAGGGAGAGAGAGAGAGAGAGAGAGAGAGAGAGAGAGAGAGAGAGAGAGAGAGAGAGAGAGAGAGAGAGAGAGAGAGAGAGAGAGTCAGAGACAGACAGACAGACAGACAGAGACAGAGAGAGAGTTAAAAATGGAAATGGGCTATCGGAAAATTTGAAAGAAAAAAGGGGGAGAGGAGAGAGAGAGAGAGAGAGGAAAGAGAGAAAAGGAAAGGCGAGAGGAAGAGGGAGAGAAAAGAGAGAAAAGAGAAAGAAGAGAGAAGAAAGAAGAGAGAGAGAGAGAGAGAGAGAGAGAGAGAGAGAGAGAGAGAGAGAGAGAGAGAGAGAGAGAGAGAGAGAGAGAGAGAGAGAGAGAGAGAGAGAGAGAGAAAGAGAGAGAGAGAAAGAGAGAGGGAGGATGGTTCATCAACCTCACAAGAAGATAAAGGAGGGAAGCAGAGGAGGCAATTGTTGAAATGGGAACAGAGAGAGAGGACGATAAAAGAGAAATTCACCCGTGGTCAACCTCATTCCGTCAGTGCTGACGTCTACCCTCCCTCCCTCCCTCCCTCCCTCCCTTCCTCCCTCCCTCCCTCCCTCCCTCCCTCCCACCCTCCCTCCCTCCCTCCCACCCTCCCTCTCTCCCTCCCTCCCTCCCTCCCTCCCTCCTTCATTCCTTAAGACATCTGCATGTAAGTATAATGAAATTCCTTCAGAGTTGGTTCACTGCCTTTCATGGTCCTCTCTCAGTGGTCCAGATGACCATTAACAATGCATACTTGACTAAATTGTGGAAAGAATGAGCCTGTGTGTGTGTTGTGTGTGTGTGTGTGTGTGTGGTGTGTGTGTGTGTGTGTGTGTGTGTGTGTGTGTGTGTGTGTGTGGTGTGTACTCACCTATTTGTGGTTGCAGGGGTCGAGTCTTAGCTCCTGGCCCCGCCTCTTCACCGGTTGCTACTAGACCCTCTCTCTCCCCGCTCCATGAGCTTTATCAAACCTCGTCTTAAAACTGTGTATGGTTCCTGCCTCCACTACGTCATTTTCTAGGCTATTCCACTGCCTTACAACTCTATGACTGAAGAAATACTTCCTACTATCTCTCTGACTCATTTGTGTCTTCAACTTCCAATTGTGGCCTCTTGTTTCTGTGTCCCCTCCCTGGAACATCCTGTCTTTGTCCACCTTGTCTATTCCACGCAGTATTTTATATGTCGTTATCATGTCTCCCCTGACCCTCCTGTCCTCCAGTGTCGTCAGGCCGATTTCCCTTAGTCTTTCTTCATAGGACATTCCCCTTAGCTCTGGAACTAACCTTGTTGCAAACCTTTGTACTTTCTCTAGTTTCTTGACGTGCTTTATCAAGTGCGGGTTCCAAACAGGTGCTGCATACTCCAGTATGGGCCTGACATACACGGTGTACAGTGTCTTGAACGATTCCTTACTAAGGTATCGGAATGCTGTTCTCAGGTTTGCTAGGCGCCCATATGCTGCAGCAGTTATCTGATTGATGTGTGCTTCCGGAGACATGCTCGGTGTTATACTCACCCCAAGATCTTTCTCCTTGAGTGAGGTTTGCAGTCTTTGGCCACCTAGCCTATACTCTGTCTGTGGTCTTCTGTGCCCTTCCCCTATCTTCATGACTTTGCATTTGGCAGGATTAAATTCGAGAAGCCATTTGCTGGACCAGGTGTCCAGTCTGTCCAGGTCTCTTTGAAGTCCTGCCTGGTCCTCATCAGATTTAATTCTCCTCATTAACTTCACATCATCTGCAAACAGGGACACTTCTGAGTCTAACCCTTCCGTCATGTCGTTCACATATACCAAAAATAGCACTGGTCCTAGGACCGACCCCTGTGGGACCCCGCTCGTCACAGGTGCCCACTGTGATACATCATTACGTACCATGACTCGTTGTTGTCTCCCTGTCAGGTATTCTCTGATCCATTGCAGTGCCCTTCCTGTTATATGCGCCTGATGCTCTAGCTTCTGCACTAATCTCTTGTGAGGAACTGTGTCAAAGGCCTTCTTGCAGTCCAAGAAGATGCAATCAACCCACCCCTCTCTCTCTTGTCTTACTTCTGTTATTTTATCATAAAACTCCCGAAGGTTTGTGACACAGGATTTGCCTTCCGTGAATCCGTGCTGGTTGGCATTTATACTCCTGTGTGTGTGTGTGTGTGTGTGTGTGTGTGTGTGTGTGTGTGTGTGTGTGTGTGTGTGTGTGTGTGTGTGTGTGTGTGTGTGTGTGTGTGTGTTGTGTGTGTGTGTGTGTGTGTGTGTGTGTGGTGGTGTGTGTGTGTGGTATGTGTGTGATGTGTGTGTATGTGTGTGTGTGTGTGTGTGTGTATGTATGTGTGTGTGGTGTGTGTGTGTGTGTGTGTGTGTGTGTGTGTGTGTATGTGGGGTGTGTGTGTGTGTGTGTGTGTATGTGTGTGTTGTGTGTGTGTGTGTGTTGGGGATGTTAGTGTGTGTGTGTGTTTGTGTGTGTGTGTGTGTGTGTGTGTGTTGTGTGTGTGGGGTGTGTGTGGTGTGTGTGTATGTGATAGTCTGGGTACTGGTGTTGGTGGTATGATGGTGGTGTGATGCTGGTGGGTGGTGATGCTGGTGGTGGTGATGCTGGTGGTGGTGATGATGGTGGTGGTGATGCTGGTGTGTGGTGATGCTGGTGGTGAGTGGATGATGGTGGTGGTGATGCTGGTGGTGATGCTGGTGGGTGGTGATGATGGTGGTGATGATGCTGGTAGTGGTGATGCTGGTGGTGATGCTGGTGGTGGTGATGCTGGTGGTGGTGATGCTGGTGGTGGTGATGCGGTGTGGTGGTGATGCTGGTGTGGTGATGCTGGTGGTGGTGATGATGGGTGGTGATGATGCTGGTAGTGGTGATGCTGTGGTGATGCTGGTGGTGGTGATGCTGGTGGTGGTGATGATGGTGGTGATGATGTGGTGGTGGTGATGCTGGTGGTGGTGATGCTGGTAGGTGGTGATGATGGTGGTGATGTGTGCGGTGGTGGTGATGCTGGTGGTGGTGATGCTGGCGGTGGTGATGATGGTGGTGAGATGCTGGTAGTGGTGATGCTGGTGGTGATGCTGGTGGTGGTGATGCTGGTGGTGGTGATGCTGGTGGTGGTGATGCTGGTGGTGATGATGCTGGTAGTGGTGATGCTGGTGGTGATGCGGTGGTGGTGATGCTGGTGGTGGTGATGATGGTGGTGGTGATGCTGGTGTGGTGATGCTGGTATGGTGATGCTGGTAGTGGTGTGCGGTGGTGATGATGCTGGTGGTGATGCATCTGGTGGTATGAATGCTGGTGGAGATGACGGACGGATGCTGTAGTGGTGATGCAGCTGGTGGAAGTGTGCTGGTAGTGGTGATGCTGCAGGTGGTGATGCTGGTGGTGGTGATGCTGGTGGTGGTGATGCTGGTGGTGATGATGCTGGTGGTGATGATGCTGGTGGTGATGATGCTGGTGGTGATGATGCTGGTAGTGGTGATGCTGGTGGTGATGATGCTGGTATCGTCGACAACAGGCACTGCTCGAGGCCTACACTCCAGCAATGCCACAATCTTCGAAAATGACAGGAAACCACGACCTCGGCCCTTCAAAATTCCCTGAAGAAGCAGCAGCAGCAGCCTGGACACAAGTGTCTTCTCATTCAAAACCACTAACACTGTCCAGCTTCACATTAATAACTCTGCCATCACACATCTTCACCTGGAGTACCAAGAACTGCACAGTCCTGTGCAGCGTACATTTACAGCAGGCTGCTTCTGTTTTCCGTAACTGCTAGAGACCATTAAGACATGGTCTTGGATACACTGGAAGAACACCTAAGTGTACAATGATGCTACATAATCCTGCGATAACTACAACCATGTGTGAGAGTGTACAGATACGTAGAAGAGGAGAAGATGAGTAGTGGGTAGATGGATATTTAACTTGTTAATAAATACAACCCAGAGAGTAAGAGTAAAGAAAGTGAAGTCGGAGGTTTCCAGTGTGAAAAGCTGTGTTCCTCGAGGCACAGTACGCGCTCCTCTTCTGTTCTTATTTTCAGTTTATATCCGGCGTAGACAATAACATAAATTATATCACCGTAACACACTTTGTTGATGGCACCAGAATCTCTACGAGAGTGGCCACCGTCGAGGTCACAGTCAATCTTCAAGCTGATATAAACCAAGTCTTCCAATGGGCCTCTGTTGTGTTAGTGTGACTTTGTATATGATCCAAGTTGGACCGAAACGTCGTCGTAAGCTTTTGTTTCCTATGTGCGAGTTATTCGTGTATTGTTACAGTTACGGTATTGTTCCTTTTTGTTCTTCAACTACGTGATGTTCATTGAGAACAAGTTTCAGTTGGTCCGCTGCGGAAGAATGGTAGAAATAGACTGAAAAGGCGTACAGGACAAGTTCAAATTATTCAGTAGAGCGAAAGTTCCATGTGGGAACAATGTCAACAGATCTCACAGTGAAGGATCGTAGCAAGGTTACTGTAGCTACTGCAAGGTAAATGATGCTGGATGACTGGAACTCAAAAGAGATGCTGAGTCTAGTCTCCAGGCTGGAACACTGTTGTATACTGATGGTCTCCAGGCTGGAACACTGTTGTATACTGATGGTCTCCAGGCTGGAACACTGTTGTATACTGATGGTCTCCAGGCTGGAACACTGTTGTATACTGATGGTCTCCAGACTGGAACACTGTTGTATACTGATGGTCTCCAGGCTGGAACACTGTTGTATACTGATGGTCTCCAGGCTGGAACACTGTTGTATACTGATGGTCTCCAGACTGGAACACTGTTGTATACTGATGGTCTCCAGGCTGGAACACTGTTGTATACTGATGGTCTCCAGGCTGGAACACTGTTGTATACTGATGGTCTCCAGACTGGAACACTGTTGTATACTGATGGTCTCCAGGCTGGAACACTGTTGTATACTGATGGTCTCCAGACTGGAACACTGTTGTATACTGATGGTCTCCAGGCTGGAACACTGTTGTATACTGATGGTCTCCAGGCTGGAACACTGTTGTATACTGATGGTCTCCAGCTGGAACACTGTTGTATACTGATGGTCTCCAGGCTGGAACACTGTTGTATACTGATGGTCTCCAGACTGGAACACTGTTGTATACTGATGGTCTCCAGACTGGAACACTGTTGTATACTGATGGTCTCCAGGCTGGAACACTGTTGTATACTGATGGTCTCCAGCTGGAACACTGTTGTATACTGATGGTCTCCAGGCTGGAACACTGTTGTATACTGATGGTCTCCAGGCTGGAACACTGTTGTATACTGATGGTCTCCAGACTGGAACACTGTTGTATACTGATGGTCTCCAGGCTGGAACACTGTTGTATACTGATGGTCTCCAGGCTGGAACACTGTTGTATACTGACGGTCTCCAGGGCAGTGAGATTGATGACCTAGGAAACGTACAAAGAACTTTCAGTGTCCGTGTACGTTCAGTCCGTCATCTGAACTACATACTTCCCCCCTCCCCTCCCGCTCTTCCTCTCCCTCCCCTTATCCTCTCACTCTTCCTCCCCATCTCCTCCTCCTCCCGGTCTTCCTCCTCTTCCCCTCCTCCTCCCGCTCTTTCACCCCCTCCCCTCCTTCCCCTCCTTCCCCTCCTCCTTTTTCTAATTATAATTTCCTCTGCTAAATTCACCTGGCAGTTATTTTCTTCGTTAATTTTTCTCCTTCCTTCAGTGCCCCTCCCCCTCCCCCTCCCGCCCCCCTCCCGCCCCCTCCCTCCCCCTCCCTCCCCCTCCCTCCCCCTCCCTCTCCCTCCCTCCCCCTCCATTCTTTCTTCCCTCCCCCTCCCTCCCTCCTCCTCCGTCCCTCTCACTCTCTCTCTCCCTCCCTTCCTTTCCCCTACCTCCCTTCCTGTCCCCTACCTCCCTTCCTTTCCCCTACCTCCTTTCCTTTCCCCTACCTCCCTTTCCCCTACCTCCCTTCCCCTGCCTCCCTTACCCCTACCTCCCTTTCCTCTACCTCCCTTTCCCCTACCTCCTCTGCACCTCGCTCCCTTCCTCTCTCCTCCCCTAATTCCTTTCCCCTCGTTCCATTTCCCCTCCTCACTCTCCTCTTCCTCCCTCCCCCTCCCCTTCCCCCTCGCCTCCTCTCAACCCTGGGAGGGGAAAAAATCTTTTGAGGGCAGGAAACGAGGTAAGAGAAGAAAAATCCATTTTCCTCGTTTTCTCATTAGTTGGTGTTTGGCGGGAAGATTATGAGGGGAAATGTGTAGTGGTGCCATAATTTGTGCGAGGGGAGGGGGGTTATTCCCCCTTCCCCTTCCCCTTCCCCTTCCTCCCCTGCACACCACTTACATCATATTTACCCCCCCCCTCCTCCTGTACCTTACGGCGCACTTACACCCCCACTCCACTATCTCCTACACTTCACTTACACCCCCACTCCACTACCTCCTACACCTCACTTACACCCCCACTCCACTATCTCCTACACTTCACTTACACCCCCACTCCACTATCTCCTACACTTCACTTACACCCCCACTCCACTATTTCCTACACTTCACTTACACCCCCACTCCACTATCTCCTACACTTCACTTACACCCCCACTCCACTATCTCCTACACTTCACTTACACCCCCACTCCACTACCTCCTACACCTCACTTACACCCCCACTCCACTATCTCCTACACTTCACTTACACCCCCACTCCACTATCTCCTACACTTCACTTACACCCCCACTCCACTATTTCCTACACTTCACTTACACCCCCACTCCACTATCTACTACACTTCACTTACACCCCCACTCCACTATCTCCTACACTTCACTTACACCCCCACATCCACTATCTACTACACTTCACTTACACCCCCACTCCACTATCTCCTACACTTCACTTACACCCCCACTCCACTATCTCCTACACTTCACTTACACCCCCACTCCACTATCTACTACACTTCACTTACACCCCCACTCCACTATCTACTACACTTCACTTACACCCCCACTCCACTATCTCCTACACTTCACTTACACCCCCACTCCAGTATCTCCTACACTTCACTTACACCCCCACTCCACTATCTCCTACACTTCACTTACACCCCCACTCCACTATCTCCTACACTTCACTACACCCCCACTCCAGTATCTCCTACACTTCACTTACACCCCCACTCCACTATCTCCTACACTTCACTTACACCCCACTCCAGTATCTCCTACACTTCACTTACACCCCCACTCCACTATCTCCTACACTTCACTTACACCCCCACTCCACTATCTCCTACACTTCACTTACACCCCCACTCCACCCCTCTCCACGATCATATACACACACTCATCTTCGACCATTAACACATTTCCAGGATCCTTGGAGCATCCCTTGGAGCACCCCTTGGAGCACCCCTTGGAGCACCCCTTGGAGCACCCCTTGGAGCACCATCTACACCCCTTCGAGAGGTGTAGATGGTGCTACAAGAACTCCATACACACCTTCCATGCTACATACACAGCAGTGTTCACCCTCCCCACAGCAGTGTTCACCCTCCCCACAGTAGTGTTCACCCTCCCCACAGTAGTGTTCACCCTCCCCACAGTAGTGTTCACCCTCCCCACAGTAGTGTTCACCCTCCCCACAGTAGTGTTCACCCTCCCCACAGTAGTGTTCACCCTCCCCACAGCAGTGTTCACCCTCCCCACAGCAGTGTTCACCCTCCCCACAGCAGTGTTCACCCTCCCCACAGTAGTGTTCACCCTCCCCACAGTAGTGTTCACCCTCCCCACAGCAGTGTTCACCCTCCCCACAGCAGTGTTCACACCCTCCCCACAGCAGTGTTAAACCCTCCCCACAGCAGTGTTCACCCTCCCCACAGCAGTGTTCAACCTCCCCACAGTAGTGTTCACCCTCCCCACAGTAGTGTTCACCCTCCCACAGTAGTGTTCACGCCTCCCCACAGCAATGTTCAACCTCCCCACAGTAGTGCTCACCTCCCACAGTATGTTCACCCTCCCCACAGTAGTGTTCACCCTCCCCACAGTAGTGTTCACGACCCTCCCCACAGTAGTGTTCACACCCTCCCCACAGTAGTGTTCACCTCCCCACAGTAGTGTTCACCCTCCCCACAGTAGTGTTCACCCTCCCCACAGCAATGTTCAACCTCCCCACAGTAGTGCTCACCCTCCCCACAGTAGTGTTCACCCTCCCCACAGTAGTGTTCACCCTCCCCACAGTAGTGTTCACCCTCCCCACAGTAGTGTTCACCCTCCCCACAGTAGTGTTCACACCTCCCCACAGCAATGTTTCAACCCTCCCCACAGTAGTGCTCACCCTCCCACAGTAGTGTTCACCCTCCCCACAGTAGTGTTCACCCTCCCCCACAGCAGTGTTCACCCTCCCCACAGTAGTGTTCACCCTCTCCACAGTAGTGTTCACCCTCCCCACAGTAGTGTTCACCCTCCCACAGTAGTGTTCACCCTCCCCACAGTAGTGTTTTCACCTCCCCCACAGCAGTGTTCACCTTCCCCACAGCAGTGTTCACCCTCCCCACAGCAGTGTTCACCTTCCCCACAGCAGTGTTCACCCTCCCCACAGCAGTGTTCACCTTCCCCACAGCAGTGTTCACCCTCCCACAGCATGTGTTCACCTTCCCCACAGCATGTTCACCACCTCCCCACAGCAGTGTTCACCCTCCCCACAGTAGTGTTCACCCTCCCCACAGCAGTGTTCACCTTCCCCACAGTAGTGTTCACCCTCCCCACAGCAGTGTTCACCTTCCCCACAGTAGTGTTCACCCTCCCAACAGCAATGTTCACCTTCCCCACAGTAGTGTTCACCCTCCCAACAGCAGTGTTCACCTTCCCCACAGTAGTGCTCACCCTCCCAACAGCAGTGTTCACCTTCCCCACAGTAGTGCTCACCCTCCCAGCAGCAGTGTTCACCTTCCCCACAGTAGTGATCACCCTCCCAACAGCAGTGTTCACCTTCCCCACAGTAGTGTTCACCCTCCCAACAGCAGTGTTCACCTTCCCCACAGTAGTGTTCACCCTCCCAACAACAGTGTTCACCTTCCCCACAGTAGTGTTCACCCTCCCAACAGCAGTGTTCACCCTCCCAATAGTAGTGTTCACCCTCCCCACAGCATGTTCACCTTCCCCACAGCAGTGTTCACCCTCCCACACATGTTTCACCCTCCCCACAGAAGTTTCACCCTCCCCACAGCAGTGTTCACCTTCCCCACAGTAGTGTTCACCCTCCCCACAGCAGTGTTCACCTTCCCCACAGTAGTGTTCACCCTCCCCGCAGCAGTGTTCACCTTCTCCACAGCAGTGTTCACCTTCCCCACAGCAGTGTTCACCTTCCCCACAGCAGTGTTCACCCTCCCCACAGTAGTGTTCACCCTCCCCACAGCAGTGTTCACCTTCCCCACAGTAGTGTTCACCCTCCCCACAGCAGTGTTCACATTCCCCACAGTAGTGTTCACCCTCCCAACAGTAGTGTTCACCTTCCCCACAATAGTGTTCACCTTCCCAACGGCAGTGTTCACCTTCCCCACAGTAGTATTCACCCTCCCAAATGCAGTGTTCAGCTTCCCCACAGTAGTGCTCACCCTCCCAACAGCAGTGTTCACCTTCCCCACAGTAGTGTTCACCCTCCCAACAGCAGTGTTGACCTTCCCCACAATAGTGTTCACCCTCCCAACAGCAGTGTTCACCTTCCCCGCAGTAGCGTTCACCCTCCCAACAGCAGTGTTCACCTTCCCCACAGTAGTGTTCACCCTCCCAACAGCAGTGTTCACTTTCCCCACAGTAGTGTTCACCCTCCCAACAGCAGTGTTCACCTTCCCCACAGTAGTGTTCACCCTCCCAACAGCAATGTTCACCTTCCCCACAGTAGTGTTCACCCTCCCCACAGCATTGTTCACCCTCCTCACAGCAGTGTTCACCCTCCCCACAGCAGTGTTCACCCTCCCCACAGCAATGTTCACCTTCCCCACAGAAGTGTTCATCCTCCCAACAACAGTGTTCACCCTCCCCACAACAGTGTTCACCCTCAACACAACAGGGTTCACCCTCCCCACAGTAGTGTTCACCCTCCCCACAGTAGTGTTCACCCTCCCCACAGTAGTGTTCACCCTCCCCACAGTAGTGTTCACCCTCCCCACAGTAGTGTTCACCCTCCCCACAGTACTGTTCACCCTTCCCACAGCAGTGTTCACTCTTCCCACAACAGTGTTCACCCTCCCCACAGCAGTGTTTATTCTCCATACAGCAGTGTTCACCCTCCCCTCAGCAGTGTTCACTCTCCCCACAATAGTATTCACCCTCCCCACAACAGTGCTCACCCTCCCAACAACAGTGTTCACCCTCCCCACAGCAGTGTTCACCCTCCCCACAGCAGTGTTTACCCTCCCCACAACAGTGTTCACCCTAACCACAACAGTGTTCACCCTCCCCACAGCAGTGTTCACCCTCTGCACAGCAGTGTTCACCCTCCCCACAGTAGTGTTCACCCTCCCAACAACAGTGTTCACCCTCCCAACAGCAGTGTTCACCCTCCCCAAAGCAGTGTTCACCCTCCCCACAGCAGTGTTCATTCTCCATACAGCAGTGTTCACCCTCCCCTCAGCAGTGTTCACCCTCCCCACAATAGTATTCACCCTCCCCACAACAGTGCTCACCCTCCCAACAAGTGTTCACCCTCCCCACAGCAGTGTTCACCCTCCCCACAGCAGTGTTCACCCTCCCCACAACAGTGTTCACCCTCCCAACAACAGTGTTCACCCTCCCCACAGCAGTGTTCACCCTCCCCATAGCAGTGTTCACCCTCCCCACAGTAGTGCTCACCCTCCCCGCAGCAGTGTTCACCCTCCCCACAGCAGTGTTCACCCTTCCCACAGCAGTGTTCACTCTTCCCACAGCAGTGTTCACCCTCCCCACAGCAGTGTTCATTCTCCATACAGCAGTGTTCAACCCTCCCCTCAGCAGTGTTCACGCCTCCCCACAATAGTATTCACCCACCCCACAACAGTGCTCACCCTCCCAACAACAGTGTTCACCCTCCCCACAGCAGTGTTCACCCTCCCCACAGCAGTGTTCACCCTCCCAACAACAGTGTTCACCCTCCCCACAGCAGTGTTCACCCTCCCCACAGCAGTGTTTACCCTCCCCAAAATAGTGTTCACCCTCCCCACAGCAGTGTTCACCCTTCCCACAGCAGTGTACACTCTTCCCACAACAGTGTTCACCCTCCCCCCAGCAGTGTTCATTCTCCCCACAACAGTGTTCACTCTCCCCACAGCAGTGTTCACCCTCCCCACAACAGTGTTCACCCTCCCCGCAACAGTGTTCACCCTCCCCACAGCAGTGTTCACCCTCCTCACAGCAGTGTTCACCCTCCCCACAACAGTGTTCACCCTCCCCACAACAGTGTTCACCCTCCCCACAGCAGTGTTCGCCCTCCCCACAGCAGTGTTCACCCTCCACAAAGTAGTGTTCACCCTCCCCGCAGCAGTGTTCACCCTCCCCACAGCAGTGTTCACCCTTCCGACAGCAGTGTTCACTCTTCCCACAGCAGTGTTCACCCTCCCCACAGCAGTGTTCATTCTCCATACAGCAGTGTTCACCCTCCCCTCAGCAGTGTTCACCCTCCCCTCAGCAGTGTTCACCCTCCCCACGATAGTATTCACCTTCCCCACAACAGTGCTCACCCTCCCAACAACAGTGTTCACCCTCTCCACAGCAGTGTTCACCCTCCCCACAGCAGTGTTCACCCTCCCCACAACAGTGTTCACCCTCCCCACAACAGTGTTCACCCTCCCCACAGCAGTGTTCACCCTCCCCACAGCAGTGTTCACCCTCCCCACAGTAGTGTTCACCCTCCCCGCAGCAGTGTTCACCCTCCCCACAGCAGTGTTCACCCTTCCCACAGCAGTGTTCACTCTTCCCACAGCAGTGTTCACCCTCCCCACAGCAGTGTTCATTCTCCATACAGCAGTGTTCACCCTCCCCTCAGCAGTGTTCACCCTCCCCACAATAGTATTCACCCTCCCCACAACAGTGCTCACCCTCCCAACAACCGTGTTCACCCTCCCCACAGCAGTGTTCACCCTCCCCACAGCAGTGTTCACCCTCCCCACAGCAGTGTTCACCCTCCCCACAGCAGTGTTCACCCTCCCCACAACAGTGTTCACCCTCCCCACAACAGTGTTCGCCCTCCCCACAAGTGTTCACCCTCCCCACAACAGTGTTCACCCTCCCCACAGCAGTGTTCACCCTCCCCACAGCAGTGTTCACCGCCCCCACAGTAGTGTTCACCGCCCCCACAGCAATGTTCACCCTCCCCACAGCAGTGTTCACCCTTCCCACAGCAGTGTTCACTCTTCCCACAGCAGTTTTCACCCTCCCCACAGCAGTGTTCATTCTCCATACAGCAGTGTTCACCCTCCCCTCAGCAGTGTTCACCCTCCCCACAATAGTATTCACCCTCCCCACAACAGTGCTCACCCTCCCAACAACAGTGTTCACCCTCCCCGCAGCAGTGTTCACCCTCCCAACATTAGTGTTCACCCTCCCCACAACAGTGTTCACCCTCCCCACAAGTGTTCACCCTCCCCACAACAGTGTTCACCCCCCCACAGCAGTGTTCACCCTCCCCACAGCAGTGTTCACCCTCCCCACAACAGTGTTCACCCTCCCTACAAGTGTTCACCCTCCCCACAACAGTGTTCACCCTCCCCACAACAGTGTTCACCCTCCCCACAACAGTGTTCACCCTCCCCACAAGTGTTCACCCTCCCCACAACAGTGTTCACCCTCCCCACAGCAGTGTTCATCCTCCCCACAGCAGTGTTCACCCTCCCCACAACAGTGTTCACCCTCCCTACAAGTGTTCACCCTCCCCACAACAGTGTTCACCCTCCCCACAGCAGTGTTCACCCTCCCCACAACAGTGTTCACCCTCCCCACAAGTGTTCACCCTCCCCACAAGTGTTCACCCTCCCCACAACAGTGTTCACCCTTCCCACAGCAGTGTTCACCCTCCCCACAACAGTGTTCACCCTCCCCACAACAGTGTCACCCTCCCACAAGTGTTCACCCTCCCCACAACAGTGTTCACCTCCCCACAGCAGTGTTCATCCTCCCCACAGCAGTGTTCACCCTCCCCACAACAGTGTTCACCCTCCCTACAAGTGTTCACCCTCCCCACAACAGTGTTCACCCTCTCCACAGCAGTGTTCACCCTCCCCACAACAGTGTTCACCCTCCCCACAAGTGTTCACCCTCCCCACAACAGTGTTCACCCTCCCCCCACAAGTGTTCACCCTCCCCACAGTGTTCACCCTCCCCACAACGGTGTTCACCCTCCCCACAACAGTTTTCACACCTCCCCACAACAGTGTTCACCCTCCCCACAACAGTGTTCACCCTCCCCACAAGTGTTCACCCTCCCCACAACAGTTTTCACCCTCCCCACAACAGTGTTCACCCTCCCAACAACAGTGTTCACCCTCCCCACAAGTGTCACCCTCCCCACAACAATTTCACCCTCCCCACAACAGTGTTCAACCCTCCCACAACAGTGTTCACCCTCCCCACAACAATGTTCACCCTTCCCACAGCAGTGTTCACTCTTCCCACAGCAGTTTTCACCCTCCCCACAGCAGTGTTCATTCTCCATACAGCAGTGTTCACCCTCCCAACAACAGTGTTCACCCTCCCCGCAGCAGTGTTCACCCTCCCAACATTAGTGTTCACCCTCCCCACAACAGTGTTCACCCTCCCCACAAGTGTTCACCCTCCCCACAACAGTGTTCACCCTCCCCACAGCAGTGTTCACCCTCCCCACAGCAGTGTTCACCCTCCCCACAACAGTGTTCACCCTCCCACAAGTGTTCACCCTCCCACAACAGTGTTCACCCTCCCCACAACAGTGTTCACCCTCCCCACAACAGTGTTTCCACCCTCCCCACAAGTGTATCACCCTCCCCACAACAGTGTTCACCTCCCCACAGCAGTGTTCATCCTCCCACAGCAGTGTTCACCCCTCCCCACAACAGTGTTCACCCTCCCCTACAAGTGTTCACACCCTCCCCACAACAGTGTTCACCCTCCCCACAGCAGTGTTCACCCTCCCCACAACAGTGTTCACCCTCCCCACAATTGTTCCCCCCCCCACAAGTGTTCACCCTCCCCACAACAGTGTTTCACCCTTCCCACAGCAGTGTTCACCTCCCCACAACAGTGTTCACCCTCCCCACAACAGTGTTCACCCTCCCCACAAGTGTTCACCCTACCCACAACAGTGTTCACCCTCCCCACAGCAGTGTTCATCCTCCCCACAGCAGTGTTCACCCTCCCCACAACAGTGTTCACCCTCCCTACAAGTGTTCACCCTCCCCACAACAGTGTTCACACCTCTCCACAGCAGTGTTCACACCTCCCCCACAACAGTGTTCACTCCTCCCCACAAGTGTTCACCCTCCCCACAACAGTGTTCACCCTCCCCACAAGTGTTCACCCTCCCCACAAGTGTTCACCCTCCCCACAACGGTGTTCACCCTCCCCACAACAGTTTTCACCCTCCCCACACATGTTAGCACCCTCCCCACAACAGTGTTCACCCTCCCCACAAGTGTTCACACCTCCCCACAACAGTTTTCACCCTCCCCACAACAGTGTTCACCCTCCCCACAACAGTGTTCACCCTCCCCACAAGTGTTCACCCTCCCCACAACAATTTTCACCCTCCCCACAACAGTGTTCACCCTCCCCACAACAGTGTTCACCCTCCCCACAACAATGTTCACCCTCCCCACAAGTGTTCACCCCCCCACAACAGTTTTCACCCTCCCCACAAGTGTTCACCCTCCCCACAACAGTGTTCACCCTCCCCACAACAGTGTTCAGCCTCCCCACAACAGTGTTCAGCCTCCCCACAACAGTGTTCACCCTCCCCACAACAGTGTTCACCCTCCCCACAGCAGTGTTCACCCTCCCCACAACAGTGTTCAGCCTCCCCACAACAGTGTTCAGCCTCCCCACAACAGTGTTCACCCTCCCCACAACAGTGTTCACCCTCCCCACAACAGTGTTCACCCTCCCCACAACAGTGTTCACCCTCCCCACAACAGTGTTCACCCTCCCCACAGCAGTGTTCACCCTCCCCACAACAGTGTTCAACCCTCCCCACAGCAGTGTTCACCCTCCCCACAACAGTGTTCACCCTCCCCACAACAGTGTTCACCCTCCCCACAACAGTGTTCACCCTCCCCACGTTCACCAGTATATATGTTATCAATCAGCCGACAAATACAGACAGTGTTCACACAGTTGTGACTGATAAACGTGATCAATAAAACTAAAATGGAATAGCAAATGGGATTGTAAACTGTATGTTGCTGGTGTCTGTGCTTGCGACTGACGCCACTCTCCCTCCCTCCATACCTCCCTCCCTTCATACCTCCCTCCCTCCCTCCATACGTCCCTCCCTCCCTCCCTCCCTCCCTCCCTCCTCCCTCCCTCCCTCCATAACGTCCCTCCCTCCCTCCCTCCCTCCCTCCATACCTCCCTCCATACCTCCATTCGTCCCTCCCTCCCTCCATACCTCCCTCCCTCCCTCCATACCTCCCTCCCTCCCTCCATACCTCCCTCCATACCTCCCTCCATACCTCCCTCCATACCTCCATTCGTCCCTCCATCCCTCCATACCTCCCTCCCTCCCTCCATACGTCCCTCCCTCCCTCCCTCCCTCCCTCCCTCCCTCCCTCCATACGTCCCTCCCTCCCTCCCTCCCTCCCTCCCTCCCTCCATACCTCCCTCCATACCTCCATTCGTCCCTCCCTCCCTCCATACCTCCCTCCCTCCCTCCATACCTCCCTCCCTCCCTCCATACCTCCCTCCATACCTCCCTCCATACCTCCCTCCCTCCATACCTCCCTCCCTTCCTCCCTCCATACCTCCCTCCATACCTCCCTCCATACCTCCCTCCATACCTCCATACCTCTCTCCCTCCCTCCATACCTCCCTTCCTCCCTCCGTACCTCCCTCCCTCCCTCCATACCTCCCTCCATACCTCCCTCCCTCCTCCCTCCCTCCATACCTCCCTTCCTCCCTCCGTACCTCCCTCCCTCCCTCCCTCCATACCTCCCTCCATACCTCCCTCCCTCCCTCCCTCCCTCCATACCTCCCTCCATACCTCCATACGTCCCTCCCTCCCTCCATACCTCCCTTCCTCCCTCCGTACCTCCCTCCCTCTCTACATACCTCCCTCCCTCTCTCCCTTCTCCAAGCAGTGCAGTACACGTGTGTATGTGCATATATATATATATATATATATATATATATATATATAAAATATATATATAATATATATATATATATATATATATATATATATATAATATATAGAGGTACCACCTCTAGAACTGTTATAGGGACCCTCGTCCTCAGAGAAAAGAATAAACTTGCTTCAGGGAAAACTCAAGGTTCTTCCTGAAGCTGTTTGAGAATTTTCTCCTACCACCCCCTATATTTCAGGTATGTTTTATTTAAAGACAAAATACATTGGCGAAACATTCACAAAAAATACGATAGAAAGTAAAACAACATAGGTAACTCAGAGCTACATCTCGAATACTTCGTCCAGGTCCCCTGCGGTGGACCGCGTGCCCAGAATGCTGCAGGCATTTCCTCTCTGGATCGCAACACTGAGTCTCTGAAAGAGGAAGCTGGTCGCCCTGTGGTCCTTGGTTTCTATGATGAGATTTTCACCCAGCTCTTTGAGGAACTTTAGAGCACACTTGCCCCATGCTCCAAGGGTCTCCGACGCTATTGGAATGAAGTTATAGCAAGGGGGAAGGTCTTCATATTTTCGGATATTCTGGGTCTCCCTGTGGCTGGCAGCTCCACCCCCTTCCACTACAGAGTATGGCAAGTAGGTGTCTGCCAATGTGGCAGCACAGGTGTAGTCTCAGGCAATCTGCTTTCCATCCTTCCAGGGTAACATAGTGGCTCCATCAGGACGCTTTTGACTTCCATCAGACCTCTGTACTTGGGGTTCCCGTTGAGCTGGGCAACGGGCTGTGGCGAGGCTTCTCTTTATATATATATATATATATATATATATATATATATATATATATATATATATATATATATATATATATATATATATATATATAGGTGAGCTTCCTGGAGTGTTGAGCTTAGAGAGTGACGTAAGTGAGTTTCCTGGAGTGTTGATCTTAGAGAGTGACGTAAGTGAGCTTCCTGGAGTGTTGATCTTAGAGAGTGACGTAAGTGAGCTTCCTGGAGTGTTGATCTTAGAGAGTGACGTAAGTGAGCTTCCTGGAGTGTTGATCTTAGAGAGTGACGTAAGTGAGCTTCCTGGAGTGTTGATCTTAGAGAGTGACGTAAGTGAGCTTCCTGGAGTGTTGATCTTAGAGAGTGACGTAAGTGAGCTTCCTGGAGTGTTGATCTTAGAGAGTGACGTAAGTGAGCTTCCTGGAGTGTTGATCTTAGAGAGTGACGTAAGTGAGCTTCCTGGAGTGTTGATCTTAGAGAGTGACGTAAGTGAGCTTCCTGCAGTGTTGATCTTAGAGAGTGACGTAAGTGAGCTTCCTGGAGTGTTGATCTTAGAGAGTGACGTAAGTGAGCTTCCTGGAGTGTTGATCTTAGAGAGTGACGTAAGTGAGCTTCCTGCAGTGTTGATCTTAGAGAGTGACGTAAGTGAGCTTCCTGGAGTGTTGATCTTAGAGAGTGACGTAAGTGAACTTCCTGGAGTGTTGATCTTAGAGAGTGACGTAAGTGAGCTTCCTGGAGTGTTGATCTTAACTAGGAAGTGATCTTGGTGTCACACGTCACCTCTAGATCACTCTTTTACCCTTTCTCTTATCCTGTCTCTTCCTGTCTTATCTTGTATCTTCCCGTCTTATCTTGTCTCTTACTGTCTTCTGTTTCTCTCTCTCTTCTTCTGTCTCTTCCTGTATTTCACTGTCTCTCTTTCTCCCTTCCCCAAAGCAAGATCTCCGCCCATCCTCCCCTTCCTCCCCTCCTCTCCCTCCTTTCCCCTCCCCTCCCCTCCCCTCCTTTCCCCTCCCCTCTCCTCTCCTCCTTTCCCCTCCCTATGTTGCCAGATGTCACCAGAGCGACTGTCTCTGCCTATTAATTCACATTTAATAGAGAGTAAACCTGTTAGAGGCGACTATTGTGTGCAAACAAAAGGGGGTCCTCGTCTCTATTGCTTCCCCCCTCCCCCTTCCCCTCGCTGCTGGTCCACCTCCCTTTTCCCCTCCTTGCTGGTCCACCTCCCCCTTCCCCCCTGCTGGTCCACCTCCCCTTCCCCTCCATGCTGGTCAACTTCCCCCTCCCTGTTGGTCCATCTCCCCTTCCTGATGGTCCACCCCCTTCCTGATGGTCCACCTCCCCCACCCTGCTGGTCCACCCCCCTTCCTGCTGGTCCACCTCCCCCTCCTTGCTGGTCCTCCTCCCCTCCCTGCTGATCCACCCCCCTCCCTGCTGGTCCACCTCTCCCACCCTGCTGGTCCACCTCTCCCACCCTGCTGGTCCACCTCCCCCTCCCTGCTGGTCCACCTCCCCCTCCCTGCTGGTCCACCTCTCCCACCCTGCTGGTCCACCTCCCCCTCCCTGCTGGTCCACCTCCCCCTCCCTGCTGGTCCACCTCTCCCACCCTGCTGGTCCACCTCCCCCTCCCTGCTGGTCCACCTCTTCCTTGCTTCAGCCTCTTACAATAATCAAGTAAGTTAATTATCAGACAAAAGCACCGAAGACCTTAAACTAATAACAACATTAACCTAATACTAATTAATTACTAATCAGGGTAGCTACACGCTCATGGTAATTAGGCAGAGCATTAATATATCTCTTTAGTATTTAATATTATCATGCGTGTGTGTGTGTGTGTGTGTGTGTGTGTGTGTGTGTGTGTGTGTGTGTGTGTGTGTGTGTGTGTGTGTGTGTGTGTGTGTGTGTGTGTGTGTGTGTGTGTGTGTGTGTGTGTGTGTGTGTGTGTGTACTCACCTATTTGTACTCACCTATTTGTGGTTGCAGGGGTCGAGTCACAGTTCCTGGCCCCGCCTCTTCACTGATTGCTACTAGGTCCTCTCTCTCCCCGCTCCATGAGCTCTATCATACCTCGCCTTAAAACTATGTATGGTTCCCGCCTCCACTACGTCACTTTCTAGGCTATTCCACGGCTTGACTACTCTATGACTGAAGAAATACTTCCTAACATCCCTTTGATTCATCTGAGTCTTCAACTTCCAATTGTGACCTCTTGTGTCTGTGTCCCATCTCTGGAACATCCCGGCTTTGTCCACCTTGTCTATTCCGCGCACTATTTTATATGTCTTTATCATGTCTCCCCTGACCCTCCTGTCCTCCAGTGTCGTCAGGCCGATTTCCCTCAACCTTTCTTCGTAGGACAATCCCCGTAGCTCTGGGACTAGTCTTGTTGCAAACCTTTGCACTTTCTCTAATTTCTTGACGTGCTTGACTAGGTGTGGATTCCAAACTGGTGCTGCATACTCCAGTATGGGCCTGACGTAAATGGTATACAGAGTCTTAAACGAATCCTTACTGAGGTATCGGAACGCTATCCGTAGGTTTGCCAGGCACCCGTATGCTGCAGCAGTTATCTGATTGATGTGCGCCTCAGGAGATATGCTCGGTGTTATACTCACCCCAAGATCTTTTTCCTTGAGTGAGGTTTGCAGTCTTTGGCCATCTAAACTATATTGTGACTGTGGTCTTCTTTGCCCTTCCCCAGTCTTCATGACTTTGCATTTGGCAGGGTTAAATTCAAGGAGCCAGTTGCTGGACCAGGCTTGTAGCCTGTCCAGGTCTCATTGTAGTCCTGCCTGATCCTCATCCGATTTGATTCTTCTCATTAACCTCACATCATCTGCAAACAAGGACACTTCTGAGTCTATCCCTTCCGTTATGTCGTTCACATATACCAAGAACAGCACAGGTCCTAGGACTGACCCCTGTGGAACCCCGCTTGTCACAGGCGCCCACTCTGACACCTCGTCGCGTACCATGACTCGTTGTTGCCTCCCTGTCAGATATTCTCTGATCCATTGCAGTGCCTTTCCTGTTATGTGTGTGTGTGTGTGTGTGTGTGTACTCACCTAATTGTACTCACCTAATTGTGGTTGCAGGGGTCGAGACTCAGCTCCTGGCCCCGCCTCTTCACTGATCGCTACTGGATCCTCTCTCTCTCTGCTTCCTGAGCTTTGTCATACCTCTTCTTAAAACTATGTATGGTTCCTGCCTCCACTACTTCACTTGCTAGGCGGTGTGTGTGTGTGTGTGTGTGTGTGTGTGTGGTGTGTGTGTGCAAGACAACCAACGGGGAAGTTGAGTGATAGCTCTAGGATATTCGTATGATAATCAACACATCTTCATTAGCTTGCAATGTTACAGATATAGGTAGAAAGTTTAAGTCCAGGTAACGACTCTTGCTAGACCACAGTAAACAGGTCAGGTCATAGTAGGCAAAATGAACACAGTGAGAAAATAGTGAAATTCCAACCGCTTTCGTGATTTCTCACATTATCAGGGAATAGGAGAAAATTATAGAACAGTAGAAGACTTATAAGGCTGAGATATCACCTCACGCACGACCCAGCAGGCACGACCCAGCAGGCACGACCCAGCATGCACGACCAAGCACGCACGACCCAGCAGGCACGACCCAGCATGCACGACCAAGCACGCACGACCCAGCACGCACGACCCAGCACGCACGACCAAGCACACACGACCCAGCACGCACGACCCATCACGCACGACCCAGCACACACGACCCAGCACGCACGACCCAGCATGCACGACCCAGCACGCACGACCCAGCACGCACGACCCAGCACACACGACCCAGCACACACGACCCAGCACGCACGACCCAGCACGCACGACCCAGCACGCACGACCCAGCAGGCACGACCCAGCACACACGACCCAGCATGGGACTGTCAGGTACAATTTATGACTGACATGTCAGGCACAGCTTAAATTCCTCACATATTCTCTTCACTATAAATGAATCTAATTTATATAAACCTAATCTTATATTCACATTAAAATCAAAATTATTTTTGATGGAGTTTGATTCAATTATATTTGTGTCGACCATAGACTTGCCTGATACAACTTTCTCTGCCTTTTAAAACTCCACTGGATGCTTAAAATCTCTGACATAAACACAACATTACAAGGTTAAAATCTCTGACATAAACAGAACATTAGAAGGTTAAAATCTCTGACATAAACACAACATTAGAAGGTTAAAATCTCTGACATAAACACAACATTAGAAGGTTAAAATCTCTGACATAAACACAACATTAGAAGGTTAAAATTTCTGACCTAAACACAACATTAGAAGGTTAAAATATCTGACATAAACACAACATTAGAAGGTTAAAATCTCTGACATAAACACAACATTAGAAGGTTAAAATCTCTGACATAAACAGAACATTACAAGGTTAAAATCTCTGACATAAACAGAACATTAGAAAGTTAAAATCTCTGACATAAACACAACATTAGAAAGTTAAAATCTCTGACATAAACAGAACATTAGAAGGTTAAAATCTCTGACATAAACAGAACATTAGAAGGTTAAAATCTCTGACATAAACAGAACATTAGAAGGTTAAAATTTCTGACATAAACAGAACATTAGAAGGTTAAAATCTCTGACATAAACAGAACATTAGAAGGTTAAAATCTCTGACATAAACAGAACATTAGAATCTTGTCCAGTTATGTTATATTTATGTTGTTTTAATTTTAGTTCAAGACTTTAACCAGTTTGTCCGCAGTAAACTTTATCACAAACTTAACAAGGAATCTTATAGACCCAAGCGTCACTATTTTGGGCGATTTAATATCAAAAGTTTTTTTTATCTGTATCAAGATTTTGATATTAAAATTCTTAAGTAGGCCAGGTATATTAATTAAGAAGGTTGTCATGGTAACGGAGAACCAACATATTCTTACTTAAATATTATTTATTCTTTTTTGAATTATAAAAATTATTTTTAGTAATTTTAAAAGATTTATCAATTAAGTTTTTTTTTGGTATTTTAGATGATTAGATATTTCATAAATATTCAATATTTCTTCATCTATAAATTCTGGGCAGCAAATACTCAAAATTCTCAAAAATATTGATGAGAATACAGACAGTTTAACTTTATCTTAATGTTAATAATAATAGTCTATATAACAACAGTTATTTCTTGTTTTTTTCTAAATTTTAAATTTAAAATCTTTGTTCCTCGTAATAATTAAAACTTCTTAGAAAGGCGATGAGTTATTTTGTTGAGTGATGAGTTTGGTGTCATCTCGGCCTTATGAATCAGCTGTTCTGTTGTGTTTACAGTTCCTTGATAATGTGAGAAATCACGAAAGCGCTTGGAAGTTTACGTTTTTTTCACAGCGTTTTTTGCATATATATATAATATATATATATATATATATATATATTATATATATATATATATATATATATATATATATTTATATATATATATAATATAATATATATATATATTAATATATATATATATATATAATATATATATATATATAATATTATTTTATTATTATATTATATTATAATAATAATAAGAATTTCGCAAAATCATCTGACTAACAAAAAAAAAATTATTGATTTTCTATTGTTAAATTATTGTAAACTTATCTAAAATATATTTCGCAGGATTAGGCTAAATTAAATTGCGCTTGTTATAAGGTTGGGTAAGTTTTCTAAGGTTCTTTTGGTACAAAATTATTAATTTTATATTGACGTAAATGAAAAAAAATATATCTTTAAACGTATAAGAGAAAATTTTAGAAAAGATTTAATTTTAAATAAGTTCTTGCTAATTGATTAATTTTTACCTATTAAGCACGACATATATAAATATATAATAGCCAGCATAATGCTAATCAACTCTTCAGGAGAGGACAAAGCTCGTCTCCTAGCGGTGAAGGCACCACATTCTGGAGATTTCCTTTTAGTTGTTCCCAAGTCTTCCCTGGGCACTCGATTCGACCCACAAGCTATTTAGATTAATGTTGCTCTTCGCCTAACCGCCCCCATACTCACCTAAAATTGGTGCATTTGCTGCAGGGCGTCAGATGATCAATTTGGACTACATGGTCTCGTCTATCATATATCAAAAGGCAAGTACGCTAGACATGAGTCAACGATATCATCAAGAGAAGTCTTGCTACACTCTTTACCCAGTTGAACGGGAACCCCAAGTACTGAGGTCTGACGGAAGTCAAAGGTGTCAAGATGGAGTCACTATGTTACCCTGGATGGATGGTAAGCAGATTGCCTGGGACTATACCTGTGCCGCGACTTTGGCGGACACCTACTTGCCATACACTGAAGCTGACAGGGGTACAGCCTCCAGTTTCCGGGAGACCCAGAAGATAAACAAATACAGAAGGTTGCAACCATATAATATATATATATATATATATATATATATATATATATATATAATATATATATATATATATATATATATATAATATATATATAATATATATATAAAATATATATATATATATATATATATATATTTATATATATATATATATATATATATATATATATATATATATATATATATTATATATATATATATATATATATATATATATATATATATATATATAATATGTCGTGCCGAATAGGCAGAACCTCGATCTTGGCCTAAATAGCAACGCTCATCTTGCCATATAGGACAAGTGAAAATTTGTGTATGCAATAATTTCGCCAAAATCATTCTGAACCTAACGAAAAAAATATATTTCACTGTGTTTGTTTAGTATTAAATTATTGTAAACAAATCTAAAATATAATTTGTTGGGTTATAGGCTAAATATTAAATTTTGCTTGTTATGCAAAAGGTTAGTAAGTTTTCTAAGTTTCTTTTAGGTGCAAAAATTATAAATTTTTAAATCAATCATTTAATGAAATTAAATATACTTTATAACGTATAAGAGAATATTTAGATATAGGACTAAATTTTAAATGAGTTCTATGCTATATGACAGTATTTACATAATATACGACATATATATATGTATATATATATATATATATATATATATATATATATATATATATATATATATATATATATATATATATATATATATATATATATATATATATATATATATATATATATATATATATATATATATATATGCAAAACTCTCCTGCCTACGGTTTATAAGCTACTTCTCCTCACATACGCCGTATTCTATTCAAGATTGATGGACTGACCACATCGACTCAAGGTTGAAGGACTGATTACCTCATTCTTCTCCTGTTCTTCACGATTCTCCTTTGTATGGGCTGATGAAGCCACTGTGTGGCGAAACGTTTCCTCAATAAAGACACCCAAGAGTTGCACACGTATCTAATTTATTATCACACTTCTTTAAGCTATGTATGGATCCTGCCTCCACTACATCACTCTCCAGATTGTTCCACTTCTTGGCAACTCTATGACTGAAGAAATACTTCCTAACATCCCTGTGATTCATCTGGGTAACGAAGAGAGCTATCAGCATGACAGCTTTCTTAACACAATACATGCTGCCCAAAGGACATTTATCCCGTATAAGGAAATTAGATCAAATAGAAATGACCCCAAATGGATGAATAATTGGCTCAGATATCTTTTAGGTCAGAAAAAAAGGAATTTATTGGCTCAGCAAAGGAGGTGAGGGTCATCTTATGAATCAGTATATTGACATTAAGAGGGACATTAAAAAGGGGTTAAGAAAAGCTAAACGGGACTATGAAATTAAAGTTGCTAGGGATTCGAAAACTAACCCAAAAATTTTTTACAGGTATATAGAACAAAAGTCAGAGATAAGATAGGTCCCCTTAAAAATAACTCTGGGCACCTTACTGACAAGGAGAAATGTGCTCTATTCTTAATAATTATTTTCTCTCGGTTTTCACTCAGGAAGACACTAACAATATCCCAGTAATTAATTTTTATAGTGCGTCTGATGATGATATATTATGCAGTATCACAGTCACTACCGAACTGGTTATCAAACAGATAGACCGGTTTTGCAAAATAAATCCCCGGACCCTGATGAGGTTTTTTCAAGGGTTCTTAAGGAATGCAAAATGGAACTCTGTGAACCATTAACTAATATTTTTAATTTATCTCTTCAAACAGGTGTAGTGTCTGATATGTGGAAGATGGCTAATGTAATTCCTATTTTTAAAACAGGGGACAAGTCGTTACCGTCAAATTACCGCCCAATAAGCCTGACCTCAATTATAGGCAAATTACTAGAGTCAATTATAGCTGAGATTATGAGAAGCCATCTCGATAAGCATAGCTTGATTAATGATACTCAGCATGGATTCACAAGAGGCCGGTCTTGTCTAACTAATTTATTAACTTTCTTCAGTAAAGCTTTTGAGGCCGTTGATCATGGTAAAGATTTCGATATTGTTTATTTAGATTTTAGTAAGGCTTTTGATAGAGTTCCACATTATAGAATGTTAAAGAAAGTGGCAGCTCATGGCATTGGGGAAAAAGTGCTGTCATGGATCGAGTTATGGCTCACCAATAGGAAGCAGAGAGTATGCTTAAATGGGGTTAAATCCGAGTGGGGATCAGTAACGAGTGGCGTTCCACAGGGATCAGTCTTGGGCCCGTTGTTGTTTATAATATATATCAATGATCTTGATGAGGGAATTACTAGTGATATGAACAAATTCGCCGATGACACAAAAATAGGTAGGATAATTTATTCAAACTTAGATGTCACGGAACTTCAGGAGGATTTAGACAAACTCAATACCTGGTCAGAAAAGTGGCAGATGCAGTTCAGTGTAGATAAATGCAAGGTTCTGAAGCTCGGGAGTGTCCATAACCCTAGCACTTATAAGTTAAATAATGTAGAACTTAGCCATACAGATTGTGAAAAGGATTTGGGGGTCATGGTAAGTAGCAACCTTAAACCAAGACAGCAATGCCTAAGCGTACGTAACAAAGCAAACGGGTTACTGGGATTTATATCCAGAAGTGTAAGCAACAGAAGTCCAGCAGTTATATTACAGCTTTATACATCATTAGTAAGGCCTCACCTAGATTACGCAGCTCAGTTCTGGTCTCCATATTACAGAATGGACATAAATTCTCTAGAAAATATCCAGCGTAGAATGACCAAATTAACACATAGCATTAGAAATCTTCCGTACGAAGAACGATTGAAGACTCTTAAACTACATTCACTTGTAAGACGAAGAATGAGGGAAGACATGATCGAAGTGTATAAGTGGAAGATGGGTATTAACAAAGGGGATATAAATAAGGTCTTGAGGATATCACTTCAAGAGAGAACCCGCAGTAATGGATTCAAATTAGATAAGTTTAGATTTCGAAAGGACGAAGGAAAGTATTGGTTTGGAAATAGGGTAGTTGATGAGTGCAACAGTCTACCTAGTTGGGTTATTGAAGCTAAAACGTTGGGTGGTTTCAAATTTAGGTTAGATAAATACATGAGTGAGGGGGGTTGGATTTGATTGAGACTTGCAAATGAGTAAATAGAATCATCAAAACTTATTTCTTGGGTACCATTGTAAACTGGGTTGGTCAAATATTTTGTTAGTGGGAAGGATTGTTAAGGACCTGCCTAGTATGGGCCAACAGGCCTGCTACAGTGTTCCTCCTTTCTTATGTTCTTATGTTCTTATGAGTCTTCAACTTCCATTTGTGACCCTTTGTTGCTGTGTCCCATCTCTGGAAAATCCTGTCCCTATGCACCTTGTCAATTCCTCTCAGTATTTTGTATGTCGTTGTCATGTCATCCTCCTGTTCCTTCTGTCCTCCAGTGTGTGTGTATTTGAAGTTCAGAAGGCTGGTTGAAACACCCGACAGACAAACGGGGTACTAGTACACACAGCAGACGGGGGCGGGGTGCACCCAGCAGACAGGAAGGGGGTGGTACACCCAGTAGGCAGGGGGGGGTACTCCCAGCAAACAGGGGGGTACAACCTGCAGACAGGAGGGTGGAACACCCAGCAGACATCAGGATGGAACACCCAGCAGACAGGTGGGTACACCCAGCAGACAGGTGGGGTACACCCAGCAGACAGGTGGGGTACACCCAGCAGACAGGGGGGTTACACCCAGCAGACAGGGGGTTACACCCAGCAGACAGGGGGTTACACCCAGCAGACAGGTGGGTACACCCAGCAGACAGGTGGGTACACCCAGCAGACAGGTGGGGTACACCCAGCAGACAGGTGGGGTACACCCAGCAGACAGGTGGGGTACACCCAGCAGACAGGGGGTTACACCCAGCAGACAGGTGGGGTACACCCAGCAGACAGGGGGTTACACCCAGCAGACAGGGGGTTACACCCAGCAGACAGGGGGTTACACCCAGCAGACAGGTGGGGTATACCCAGCAGACAGGTGGGTACACCCAGCAGACAGGTGGGTACACCCAGCAGACAGGTGGGGTACACCCAGCAGACAGGTGGGGTACACCCAGCAGACAGGTGGGGTACACCCAGCAGACAGATGGGGTACACCCAGCAGACAGGTGGGGTACACCCAGCAGACAGGGGATTACACCCAGCAGACAGGGGGTTACACCCAGCAGACAGGGGGTTACACCCAGCAGACAGGTGGGGTATACCCAGCAGACAGGGGGTTACACCCAGCAGACAGGTGGGGTATACCCAGCAGACAGGGGGTTACACCCAGCAGACAGGTGGGGTACACCCAGCAGACAGGTGGGGTACACCCAGCAGACAGGTGGGGTATACCCAGCAGACAGGGGGTTACACCCAGCAGACAGGTGGGGTACACCCAGCAGACAGGTGGGGTACACCCAGCAGACAGGTGGGGTACACCCAGCAGACAGGTGGGGTATACCCAGCAGACAGGTGGGTACACCCAGCAGACAGGTGGGTACACCCAGCAGACAGGTGGGGTACACCCAGCAGACAGGTGGGGTACACCCAGCAGACAGGTGGGGTACACCCAGAATACAGGTGAGGTACACCCAGCAGACAGGGGGTTACACCCAGCAGACAGGTGGGGTACACCCAGCAGACAGGTGGGGTACACCCAGCAGACAGGTGGGGTACACCCAGCAGACAGGTGGGGTACACACAGCAGACAGGTGAGGTACACCCAGCAGACAGGTGGGGTACACCCAGCAGACAGGGGGTTACACCCAGCAGACAGGTGAGGTACACCCAGCAGACAGGGGGTTACACCCAGCAGACAGGTGGGGTACACCCAGCAGACAGGTGGGGTACACCCAGCAGACAGGTGGGGTACACCCAGCAGACAGGGGGTTACACCAGCAGACAGGTGAGGTACACCCAGCAGACAGGGGGTTACACCCAGCAGACAGGTGGGGTACACCCAGCAGACAGGTGGGGTACACCCAGCAGACAGGTGGGGTACACCCAGCAGACAGGGGGTTACACCCAGCAGACAGGTGAGGTACACCCAGCAGACAGGGGGTTACACCCAGCAGACAGGTGGGGTACACCCAGCAGACAGGTGGGGTACACCCAGCAGACAGGTGGGGTACACCCAGCAGACAGGTGGGGTACACCCAGCAGACAGGGGGTTACACCCAGCAGACAGGTGGGGTACACCCAGAAGACAGGGGGTTACACCCAGCAGACAGGTGGGGTACACCCAGCAGACAGGGGGTTACACCCAGCAGACAGGTGGGGTACACCCAGCAGACAGGTGGGGTACACCCAGCAGACAGATGAGGTACACCCAGCAGACAGGTGGGGTACACCCAGCAGACAGGTGGGGTACACCCAGCAGACAGGTGAGGTACACCCAGCAGACAGGTGGGGTACACCCAGCAGACAGGTGGGGTACACCCAGCAGACAGGTGGGGTACACCCAGCAGACAGGTGGGGTACACCCAGCAGACAGGTGGGGTACACCCAGCAGACAGGTGGGGTACACCCAGCAGACAGGTGGGGTACACCCAGCAGACAGGTGGGGTACACCCAGCAGACAGGTGAGGTACACCCAGCAGACAGGGGGTTACACCCAGCAGACAGGGGGTTACACCCAGCAGGCAGGTGGGGTACACCCAGCAGACAGGTGGGGTACACCCAGCAGACAGGTGGGGTACACCCAGCAGACAGGTGGGGTACACCCAGCAGACAGGTGGGGTACACCCAGCAGACAGGTGGGGTACACCCAGCAGACAGGTGAGGTACACCCAGCAGACAGGTGAGGTACACCCAGCAGACAGGTGGGGTACACCCAGCAGACAGATGAGGTACACCCAGCAGACAGGTGGGGTACACCCAGCAGACAGGTGGGGTACACCCAGCAGACAGGGGGTTACACCCAGCAGACAGGGGGTTACACCCAGCAGACAGGGGGTTACACCCAGCAGGCAGGTGGGGTACACCCAGCAGACAGGTGGGGTACACCCAGCAGACAGGTGGGGTACACCCAGCAGACAGATGAGGTACACCCAGCAGACAGGGGGTTACACCCAGCAGACAGGTGGGGTACACCCAGCAGACAGGTGAGGTACACCCAGCAGACAGGTGAGGTACACCCAGCAGCCGGGGGTTACACCCAGCAGACAGGGGTTACACCCAGCAGACAGGGGTTACACCCAGCAGACAGGGGTTACACCCAGCAGACAGGGGGTTACACCCAGCAGACAGGTGAGGTACACCCAGCAGACAGGTGGGGTACACCCAGCAGACAGGTGGGGTACACCCAGCAGACAGGGGTTACACCCAGCAGACAGGGGTTACACCCAGCAGACAGGGGTTACACCCAGCAGACAGGGGGTTACACCCAGCAGACAGGTGGGGTACACCCAGCAGACAGGTGAGGTACACCCAGCAGACAGGTGGGGTACACCCAGCAGACAGGGGGTTACACCCAGCAGACAGGTGAGGTACACCCAGCAGACAGGTGGGGTACACCCAGCAGACAGGTGAGGTACACCCAGCAGACAGGTGGGGTACACCCAGCAGACAGGGGGTTACACCCAGCAGACAGGTGGGGTACACCCAGCAGACAGGTGAGGTACACCCAGCAGACAGGTGGGGTACACCCAGCAGACAGGGGGTTACACCCAGCAGACAGGTGAGGTACACCCAGCAGACAGGGGGTTACACCCAGCAGACAGGTGAGGTACACCCAGCAGACAGGTGAGGTACACCCAGCAGACAGGTGGGGTACACCCAGCAGACAGGGGGTTACACCCAGCAGACAGGTGAGGTACACCCAGCAGACAGGTGAGGTACACCCAGCAGACAGGTGAGGTACACCCAGCAGACAGGTGGGGTACACCCAGCAGACAGGGGGTTACACCCAGCAGACAGGTGGGGTACACCCAGCAGACAGGGGGTTACACCCAGCAGACAGGTGAGGTACACCCAGCAGACAGGTGAGGTACACCCAGCAGACAGGTGGGGTACACCCAGCAGACAGGGGGTTACACCCAGCAGACAGGTGAGGTACACCCAGCAGACAGGTGGGGTACACCCAGCAGACAGGTGGGGTACACCCAGCAGACAGGGGGTTACACCCA
The DNA here is from genome assembly GCF_026875155.1 of Cherax quadricarinatus. Classification (NCBI taxonomy): domain Eukaryota; kingdom Metazoa; phylum Arthropoda; class Malacostraca; order Decapoda; family Parastacidae; genus Cherax; species Cherax quadricarinatus. Next base: position 14,865,842 of record NC_069440.1, read on the forward strand.
GCAGACAGGTGAGGTACACCCAGCAGACAGGTGAGGTACACCCAGCAGACAGGGGGTTACACCCAGCAGACAGATGAGGTACACCCAGCAGACAGGGGGTTACACCCAGCAGCCGGGGGGGGGGGGGGGGGTCAGACAACACAAGTTGTGTCTCAGGGGAAAATTGGACCAG
>NC_069440.1:14878513-14883513 GCF_026875155.1 Cherax quadricarinatus
CATGATAAGTGACAAAGAATGATCAACAGAACATGATAAGTGATAAAGAATGATCCACAGAACATGATAAGTGATAAAGAATGATGAACAGAACATGATAAGTGACAAAGAATGATCAACAGAACATGATAAGTGACAAAGAATGATCAACAGAACATGATAAGTGATAAAGAATGATCAACAGAACATGATAAGTGACAAAGAATGATCAACAGAACATGATAAGCGAGAAAGAATGATCAACAGAACATGATAAGTGACAAAGAATGATCAACAGAACATGATAAGCGAGAAAGAATGATCAACAGAACATGATAAGTGACAAAGAATGATCAACAGAGCATGATAAAGAATAAAGAATGATGAGCAGAACAGGATAAGGGGATAAAGAATGATCAATAAAGCATGACAGAGGATAAAGAACGATCATTGGAGCATGATAGGGCGATAAAGAATGATGAGCAGCCACGGTAAGAATGATGAGCAGCCACGGTAAGAATGATGAACTAGGATGAGATCAATGATGGTGTGGGAGGTTCGAGCAGAGACTGCTATATTGATCCCGGGGGTCTGCGCCCCCTCCTCTCCCCTCCCTCCCCTCCCCTCCCTTTCATCATCCCCGGGGCTATAAACCCGCCCCCTGTCTCCTCCTCCCCCCTTCCCCACTTTCCCTTACCCCCTTAGCTAGTGAATCCCTTCCGAACTCTGGTTTTCGAAACCTTTACCCTCCTCCCCGCGTCCGTTCGCCTGGGGTTTCTAAACCAGTTCGATTTGATTTCATCTTATTTAAACCACTCTCGTTTTTTTTTTGGTTTCTAAACCAGTTTCCTCTCTGGTTTATGAACCCGCCGGTTTCTGAATCTGTTTTCACTCCCCTCCCCCCTCGACATCCACCCCATCCCAGGGCTCTGAAACCGCACGTCCTGGTTTCCAAAAATCCACGCACAGTGGGTTTCAAACTGTATCAACCATGTATTCAAAAACTTGATCCTAAAAACCAAATTCTTAACCCCCTACTCCAAGAAAAACTTGGCTTCGAGACCAACCTAAATCTGGTCTTGAACTGCACCAGACCCAAACCTGAAACCCACACACTGACGTGATCTTTTAAACCTCACCAACCCTGATTTTGGAACCCACTTAAGAACCCACTTAACATGGTCTTGGAACCCACTTAACATGGTCTTGGAACCCACTTAACATGGTCTTGGAACTCACTTAACGTGGTCTAGGAACTCACTTAACATGGTCTTGGAACTCACTTAACATGGTCTTGGAACCCACTTAACATGGTCTTGGAACTCACTTAACATGGTCTTGGAACCCACTTAACATGGTCTTGTAACCCACTTAACATGGTCTTGGAACTCACTTAGCATGGTCTTGTAACCCACTTAACATGGTCTTGGAACCCACTTAACATGGTCTTGTAACCCACTTAACATGGTCTTGGAACCTACTTAACATGGTCTTGGAACCCACTTAACATGGTCTTGGAACCCACTTAACATGGTCTTGGAACCCACTTAACATGGTCTTGTAACCCACTTAACATGGTCTTGGAACCTACTTAACATGGTCTTGGAACCCACTTAACATGGTCTTGGAACCCACTTAACATGGTCTTGGAACCCACTTAACATGGTCTTGGAACCCACTTAACATGGTCTTGGAACCCATTTAACATGGTCTTGGAACCCACTTAACATGGTCTTGGAACCCACTTAACATGGTCTTGGAACCCACTTAACATGGTCTTGGAACCCACTTAACATGGTCTTGGAACCCACTTAACATGGTCTTGGAACCCACTTAACATGGTCTTGGAACCCACTTAACATGGTCTTGGAACCCACTTAACATAGTCTTGGAACCCACTTAATATGGTCTTGGAACCCACTTAACATGGTCTTGGAACCCACTTAACATGGTCTTGGAACCCACTTAACATGTCTTGGAACCCACTTAACATAGTCTTGGAACCCACTTAACATGGTCTTGGAACCCACTTAACATGGTCTTGGAACCCACTTAACATAGTCTTGGAACCCACTTAACATTGTCTTGGAACCCACTTAACATGGTCTTGGAACCCACTTAACATAGTCTTGGAACCCACTTAACATGGTCTTAGAACCCACTTAACATAGTCTTGGAACCCACTTAACATAGTCTTGGAACCCACTTAACATAGTCTTGGAACCCACTGCTCTTCCTCCGTTCCAAAATACAGCATTATTCCCCCCCCCCCTAAAAAAGTCAAGAAAGTGAGGAATTATGGGAAGAACTGAAAGTGAGATTGAGAGTAGAGAGAGAGAGAGCGAGTAGAGAGAGAGAGAGAGAGAGAGCGAGAGTAGAGACAGAGTAAAGCGAGAGTAGAGAGAGCGAGAGCGAGAGAAGAGAGAAAGAGAGAGAGAGAGAGAGAGAGAGAGAGAGAGAGAGAGAGAGAGAGAGAGAGAGAGAGAGAGAGAGAGAGAGAGAGAGAGAGAGAGAGAGAGAGAGAGAGAGAGAGAGAGAGAGACTCCCACCATCTTTACCAACATGTTAGCCTGGCTCTCACGCGGCTGTATCAGCACCTTTTCCATTACCACCATTGTGCCAAGAGCTAATGAGTTGTCACTATTCAATTATTTCTCCAGCGGCTCTCTAGCCTGGCGAAAATTTCCCCTCGCCACCCCTCCCATCCCCTCCCCTCCCCTCCCCTCCCCTCTCCCCAGACATCTGGTCCTAACAACTGTTTTCCCGACCAATTTTTCACCCGGGGCCCCTCCTGATAAAAGACCGTTTAGTGTCTGGGGGTTGTTGATATCAATTTATTTCGTTTGATACACACATATAATTTCATTACGGTACAAATCGCTTCAATTGGGGCCGGAGTCACCGCTTTCATCTAGCCATTACTTGACATGCCCCCAGCTGATTGGTCAAGAGGCGATGACGTCACGCCCTCCCGCGGCCAAGCCCCGCCTCCGTGCTCACCGAGAGAGTGGAGGGCCAATCAGCGCGCGGGGATGGCTTGGCGAGGGGAGGGGTTATGGGCCCGGGTGGGCGGGGCCTTGGCCAGGAGAGCACAGTCAGCCACAACAACAACAACATTGTACTCCTACAACACTGCTCCCTCAGACTTGTTCCACCATTTGGCGGTGGTATGAGTCGCGGGTGTTGTCGTTTCTCGCTGTGATGGCTTCCTCGGTCAGTGGCGTCTGACGGACTTCCAGTTCGACTCTCAGTTTGCGACTGAGAGGCTTCCAGTTCGACTCTCAGATACTATCAATAGCGCCATGGCTTGCACGATCAGTAGCGACTAAGGGACTCACAGTTCGACTCTCAGTGGGTACTGAGGGATTTCCAGTTCAGTTCTCAGTGGTGACTGAGAGACTTCCAGTTCTACTCACAGTTTGCGACTGTGAGGCTTCCAGTTCGACTCTCAGATACTGTCAGTAGCGCCATGGCTTGCACGGTCATTAGCGACTAAGGGACTCACAGTTCGACTCTCAGTTTGCGGCTGAGAAACTTCCAGTTCGACTCTCAGTGGGGACTGAGAGACTTACAGTTCTACTCTGAGATACTGTCAGTAGCAGCTAGCTCTGGGGAGGGGGGGCAGGGGTGAGTGTGAGTGAGGGTGAGTGTGTTACTGAGGGTGAAGTGTGTGGACCATGGCCCTGAGCACAGCAGAGCTGGCCGAGATCACAACTCTGCCTCTGGTTCCCGCCCACGCCCTCGACGCCCACAGGAGACTCTCCTTCGAGACTAAGAGCCACAGGGACTTCGAGAACTCTTTCGAGAAGTTCAGCTTCCAGGAGACCGGAGGCCAGGAGAGCAAGTATTCCCTGGAGACCTCCAAGACCCCGCCAGACCTGGCACAAGACCTCAAGCGTTGTGATACCTCCAGGTACGAGGGCGGCGGCGGCGGGGGAGGCTCGTTGACGGGCGGTGGCGGGGCGGCGGCCGCCCTCAGCGCATCTCACACTATCGACGCCATCCTGGGACTGAGGACCCCGCTGAAGGGGGCGTCGTCCCCGCCTCCGGTACCCCAGCACCTACACGGCCTCAATAACAACACCTCTACCAACAACATGAACGTGGCGGCTACCTCGCCTACCAACAGCGGCGGTGGAGGCGGCGGCGGCGGCGGCAGTAGCGGCAGCAGCGGCGGCTGTAGGGAAGATGGCGGCGCCGACACTGATGACTCAATCACCGCCGCTCCTTCAGGTTTGTCCAGACTCTCACTCTCTCTCTCTCCTTTCTCTCTCTCCTGTCTCCCTCACTGTCTCTATCTCTCTCTCTCTCTCTCTCTCTCTCTCTCTCTCTCTCTCTCTCTCTCCTGTCTCTCTCCTGTCTCTCTCACTCTCTCTCTCTCCTGTCTCACTGTCTTTCTCTCTCTCTCTCTCTCTCTCTCTCTCTCTCTCTCTCTCTCTCTCTCTCTCTCTCTCTCTCAGTAACTTTGCTCATAATCACTCACTGTCACATGTTGTAAGCATGTCATGTTCAGCCTTACATCATCATATTCACATCATGTTCATCTACTTCATATCATGCTCGTATATCTCTCATCATGTTCATCATCACATATTTTTCTTCCTCTCATGTTCAGCTTCCTCATCACATTCATCTACATGTTTAACTACCTCATGTTCATCTACCTTACATCATATTCCTTTCCTACGTTCAGCTTCTTTGTGTCATATTCACACTCATGTCATGTTCACCTTCCTCACGTCATGTTCATCTTTCTCACATCATGTTCACCTTCATGTCATTTTCATTCACCCTACATCATGTTCATCTGGCTCGCATCAAAGTTCCCCTTCACGCCTTCATCTTCACGTCATGCTCATTTCACATGTTCATCTTCATGTCATTTTCATTTTCCACACCTCTTTATCTGCCTAGCATGTTCCCTTTCTCACGTCATGAGCATTTTCCTCCTATTCATTTGCATGTCATGTTCGTCTTCTCGTCATGTTCGTCTTCTTCATATCATGTTTATCCTCACAGGT
>NC_069440.1:14888513-14896013 GCF_026875155.1 Cherax quadricarinatus
TCAGAACCTTCTTATTCTGCCATCAGAACCTTCTTACTCTTCCATCAGAACCTTCTCAATCTGCCATCAGAACCTTCCTACTCTGCCATCAGAACCTTCCTACTCTGCCATCAGAACCTTCTTACTCTTCCATCAGAACCTTCTCACTCTGCCATCAGAACCTTCCTACTCTGCCATCAGAACCTTCTTATTCTGCCATCAGAACCTTCTTACTCTTCCATCAGAACCTTCTCACTTTGCCATCAGAACCTTCCCACTCTTCCATCAGAACCTTCTTAATCTGCCATGAGAACCTTCTTAATCTGCCATCAAAACCTTCTTACTATACCATCAGAACCTTCCTACTCTGCCATCAGAACCTTCCTATTCTGCCATCAGAACCTTCTTAATCTGCCATGAGAACCTTCTCACTCTGCCATCAGAATCTTCTCACTCTGCCATCAGAACCTTCCTATTCTGCCATCAGAACCTTCTTATTCTGCCATCAGAACCTTCTTACTCTGACATCAGAACCTTCTTACTCTGACATCAGAACCTTCCTATTCTGCCATCAGAACCTTCTCACTCTGCCATCAGAACCTTCCTATTCTGCCATCAGAACCTTCTTAATCTGCCATCAGAACCTTCTTAATCTGCCATCAGAACCTTCTTACTCTACCATCAGAACCTTCTTACTCTGCCATCAGAACCTTCTTACTCTTCCATCAGAACTCTCTTACTCTTCCATCAGAACCTTCTCACTCTGCCATCAGAACCTTCTTACTCTTCCATCAGAACTTTCTTACTCTGCCATCAGAACCTTCTTACTCTGCCATCAGAACCTTCTTACTCTGCCATCAGAACCTTCTTACTCTTCCATCAGAACCTTCTCACTCTGCCATCAGAACCTTCCTACTCTGCCATCAGAACCTTCTTACTCTTTCATCAGAATCTTCTCACTCTGCCATCAGAACCTTCTTACTCTGCCATCAGAACCTTCTTATTCTGCCATCAGAACCTTCTTACTCTGCCATCAGAACCCTCCTATTTTGCCATCAGAACCTTCCTACTCTGCCATCAGAACCTTCTTACTCTGCCTTCAGAACCCTCCTACTCTGCCATCAGAACTTTCCTACACTGCCATCAGAACCTTCCTACTCTGCCATCAGAACTTTCCTACACTGCCATCAGAACCTTCCTACTCTGCCATCAGAACTTTCCTACACTGCCATCAGAACCTTCCTATTCTGCCATCAGAACTTTCTCACTCTGCCATCAGAACTTTCCTACTCTGCCATGAGAACCTTCTTACTCTGCCATCAGAACCTTACTCTGCCATCCGAACCTTCCAACTCTGCCATCAGAACTTTCTTACTCTGCCACCATAACGTTCCTACTATGCCATCAGAACCTTCTTACTCTGCCATCAGGAACTTCCTACTCTGCCATCAGGACCTTCTCAATCTGCCTCAAGAACCTTCTCACTCTGCCATCAGAACCTTCTCAATCTGCCATCAGAACCTTCTCACTCTGCCATCAGAACCTTCTCAATCTGCCATCAGAACCTTCTCAATCTTCCACAAGAACCTTCTCACTAGGCCACAAGAACCTTCTCAATCTGCCATCAGAACCTTCTCAATCTGCCACAAGAACCTTCTCAGTCTTCCACAAGAACCTTCTCACTCGGCCACAAGAACCTTCTCAATCTGCCACAAGAACCTTCTCAATCTGCCATCAGAACCTTCTCAATCTGCCACAAGAACCTTCTCACTCTGCCACAAGAACCTTCTCACTCTGCCACAAGAACCTTCTCAATCTGCCACAAGAACCTTCTCACTCTGCCACAAGAACCTTCTCAATCTGCCACAAGAACCTTCTCAATCTGCCACAAGAACCTTCTCACTCTGCCATAAGAACCTTCTCAATCTGCCACAAGAACCTTCTCACTCGGCCACAAGAACCTTCTCAATCTGCCATCAGAACCTTCTCACTCTGCCACAAGAACCTTCTCACTCTGCCACAAGAACCTTTATGGGTAATCTCAAGTGATTTACATCCCTCAGTCACATACAGATATAGGTGAGGAACTTTAAAACAAGAAAGTCAGTAGAAAAATCAGCCGTAACAACGTCACGGGGAGACTATATTTTAGGGTAAATATGCGTTAGTGTTGACGCAGTCTCTGACGCATCAGCGAGAACGCATCAAGAATGAGACAGGTTGTGCCGCCAGTGGCTTCTTCAGTCCAGTAGAGAGCAGAACGGTGAAAAATGAGGGGGTGAAGGAGATAATCAGTCCCTCAGCCTAGACTGAAGATATCAGTCTTAAGAGTGATGTCATCAGTCTCTCAGCCTGGACTGAAGACATCAGCCTTAAGAGTGATGTCATCAGTCTCTCAGCCTGGACTGAAGACACCAATCTTAAGATTGATGTCATCAGTCTCTCAGCCTGGACTGAAGACATCAGTCTTAAGAGTGATGTCATCAGTCCAACAATCTGAAGATTGATGGACTGATCACATCCACTCCAGGTTGAGGGACTGACTGCCTCATCTTTCCTCGTTCTTCCCTGTATTGGACTAAGGAAGCCACTGGCGGGCGAAAGGTTTCCTTAATAAAATTTCCAAAAACGTCCCACAAGTGTCTCATAAGTGTCTCATTCTTCAAGTTGTCGGGTTTCGAAACCATGACGTCACAGAGTGAGGGGAAACGTGAGTAAATAGAAATGATTACCAAAAGGAACAAGAATTCACATAATCGTGACCTGAAGCTTGTGACGACGTTTCTCCCCAGCCTGGACCATTTGCAAGTTACAGTGAGACTTGCAAATGAGCATAATGGTCACCTGAGCACAATGGTGACGTAAGCACAATGGTGACGTAAGCACAATGGTGACCTGAGCACAATGGTGACCCGAGCACAATAGTGACCTGAACACAATGGTGACCTGGGCACACAGGTGACCTAAGCACAATGGTGACTTAAGCACAATGGTGACCTGAGCACAATGGTGACCTGAGCACAATGGTGACTTAAGCACAATGGTGACCTAAGCACAATGGTGATCTGAGCACAATGGTGACCTGAGCAAAATGGTGATCTGAGCACAATAGTGACCTGAGCACAATGGTGACCTGAGCGCAATGGTGACCTGAGCACAATGGTAACTTAAGTACAATGGTGAACTGAGCACAATGGTGACCAGAGCATAATGGTGAACTGAGCACAATGGTGACCTAACATTAATACCATGACCGTATATCCCCCCACCCCCATCAATTATCAAATACAACAACCATGTGTTTTTGTGTGTTTAGACTCGCAAATTGATGACCATAAATGTGGCAGTCAATGTCATTGATGACTGTGTGGTACACAGGAGTAGCCACGATCATCTAATGAGGTGGAGTGACGCCAGATCAACAAGAAACAATCCACACAGTCTGGATTGTCTCGCAGACAATCCAGACGCTTCAAGAGTGCGCTTTAGCGCTTCAAGAGTGCGCTTTAGCGCTTCAAGAGTGCGCTTTAGCGCTTCAAGAGTGCGCTTTAGCGCTTCAAGAGTGCGCTTTAGCGCTTCAAGAGTCCGCTTTAGCGCTTCAAGAGTGCGCTTTAGCGCTTCAAGAGTGCACTTTAGCGCTTCAAGAGTGCGCTTTAGCGCTTCAAGAGTGCGCTTTAGCGCTTCAAGAGTGCGCTTTAGCGTTTCAAGAGTGAGTTTTAGCGCTTCAAGAGTGAGTTTTAGCGTTTCAAGAGTGAGTTTTAGCGTTTCAAGAGTGAGTTTTAGCGCTTCAAAAGTGAGTTTTACCGTTTCAAGAGTGAGTTTTAGCGTTTCAAGAGTGCGCTTTAGCGCTTCAAGAGTGCGCTTTAGCGCTTCAAGAGTGCGCTTTAGCGCTTCAAGAGTGCGCTTTAGCGCTTCAAGAGTGCGCTTTAGCGCTTCAAGAGTGCGCTTTAGCGCTTCAAGAGTGCGCTTTTAGCGCTTCAAGAGTGAGCTTTTAGCGCTTCAAGAGTGCGCTTTAGCGCTTCAAGAGTGCGCTTTAGCGCTTCAAGAGTGCGCTTTAGCGCTTCAAGAGTGAGTTTTAGCGCTTCAAGAGTGAGTTTTAGCGCTTCAAGAGTGCGCTTTAGCGCTTCAAGAGTGCGCTTTAGCGCTTCAAGAGTGCGCTTTAGCGCTTCAAGAGTGCAGCTTTTTAGCGCTTCAAGAGTGAGTTTTAGCGCTTCAAGAGTGTTTTAGCGCTTCAAGAGTGAGTTTTAGCGTTTCAAGAGTGAGTTTTAGCGCTTCAAGAGTGAGTTTTAGCGCTTCAAGAGTGTTTTAGCGCTTCAAGAGTTTTAGCGCTTCAAGAGTGAGTTTTAGCGCTTCAAGAGTGAGTTTTAGCGCTTCAAGAGTGAGTTTTAGCGCTTCAAGAGTGAGTTTTAGCGCTTCAAGAGTGAGTTTTAGCGCTTCAAGAGTTCCAACGCTTCGAAAGTCCTAACAAACGTGATAGTGGTTTAGCGCTTCAAGAGTTTAGCGCTTCAAGAGTTTAGCGCTTCAAGAGTGATTTTAGCGCTTCAAGAGAGTTTTAGCGCTTCAAGAGTGTTTAGCGCTCAAGAGTGAGTTTTAGCGCTTCAAGAGTGATTACGCTTCAAAGTTCAGCAAGTTCAAAACCACCTTCAAGATAGTGTACGCCAACAAGGCTCAAGAGTGAACCACTCTTCAAGACAAGTGAACCACTCTTCAAGACAAGGTGAACCACTCTTCAAGACAAGGTGAACCACTCTTCAAGACAAGTGAACCACTCTTCAAGACAAGGTGAACCACTCTTCAAGACAAGGTGAACCACTCTTCAAGACAAGGTGAACCACTCTTCAAGACAAGATGAACCACTCTTCAAGACAAGGTGAACCACTCTTCAAGACAAGGTGAACCACTCTTCAAGACAAGATGAACCACTCTTCAAGACAAGGTGAACCACTCTTCAAGACAAGGTGAACCACTCTTCAAGACAAGATGAACCACTCTTCAAGACAAGGTGAACCACTCTTCAAGACAAGGTGAACCACTCTTCAAGACAAGATGAACCACTCTTCAAGACAAGGTGAACCACTCTTCAAGACAAGTGAACCACTCTTCAAGACAAGATGAACCACTCTTCAAGACAAGTGAACCACTCTTCAAGACAAGATGAACCACTCTTCAAGACAAGATGAACCACTCTTCAAGACAAGGTGAACCACTCTTCAAGACAAGGTGAACCACTCTTCAAGACAAGTGAACCACTCTTCAAGACAAGGTGAACCACTCTTCAAGAAAAGGGTGAACCACTCTTCAAGACAAGTGAACCACTCTTCAAGACAAGGTGAACCACTCTTCAAGACAAGGTGAACCACTCTTCAAGACAAGTGAACCACTCTTCAAGACAAGGTGAACCACTCTTCAAGACAAGTGAACCACTCTTCAAGACAAGTGAACCACTCTTCAAGACAAGGTGAACCACTCTTCAAGACAAGTGAACCACTCTTCAAGACAAGTGAACCACTCTTCAAGACAAGGTGAACCACTCTTCAAGACAAGTGAACCACTCTTCAAGACAAGGTGAACACCAAACATACTTCAAGACAAGTGAACCACTCTTCAAGACAAGTGAACCACTCTTCAAGACAAGGTGAACCACTCTTCAAGACAAGTGAACCACTCTTCAAGACAAGTGAACCACTCTTCAAGACAAGGTGAACCACTCTTCAAGACAAGGTGAACCACTCTTCAAGACAAGTGAACCACTCTTCAAGACAAGGTGAACCACTCTTCAAGACAAGTGAACCACTCTTCAAGACAAGGTGAACCACTCTTCAAGACAAGTGAACCACTCTTCAAGACAAGTGAACCACTCTTCAAGACAAGGTGAACCACTCTTCAAGACAAGGTGAACCACTCTTCAAGACAAGTGAACCACTCTTCAAGACAAGGTGAACCACTCTTCAAGACAAGTGAACCACTCTTCAAGACAAGGTGAACCACTCTTCAAGACAAGTGAACCACTCTTCAAGACAAGTGAACCACTCTTCTCAAGACAAGGTGAACCACTCTTCAAGACAAGGTGAACCACTCTTCAAGACAAGGTGAACCACTCTTCAAGACAAGGTGAACCACTCTTCAAGACAAGATGAACCACTCTTCAAGACAAGTGAACCACTCTTCAAGACAAGTGAACCACTCTTCAAGACAAGGTGAACCACTCTTCAAGACAAGTGAACCACTCTTCAAGACAAGTGAACCACTCTTCAAGACAAGTGAACCACTCTTCAAGACAAGATGAACCACTCTTCAAGACAAGTGAACCACTCTTCAAGACAAGTGAACCACTCTTCAAGACAAGTGAACCACTCTTCAAGACAAGTGAACCACTCTTCAAGACAAGTGAACCACTCTTCAAGACAAGTGAACCACTCTTCAAGACAAGTGAACCACTCTTCAAGACAAGTGAACCACTCTTCAAGACAAGTGAACACTCTTCAAGAAGTGAACCACTCTTCAAGACAAGTGAACCACTCTTCAAGACAAGATGAACCACTCTTCAAGACAAGTGAACCACTCTTCAAGACAAGTGAACCACTCTTCAAGACAAGTGAACCACTCTTCAAGACAAGTGAACCACTCTTCAAGACAAGTGAACCACTCTTCAAGACAAGTGAACCACTCTTCAAGACAGGTGAACCACTCTTCAAGACAAGTGAACCACTCTTCAAGACAAGATGAACCACTCTTCAAGATAGGTGAACCACTCTTCAAGACAAGTGAACCACTCTTCAAGACAAGATGAACCACTCTTCAAGATAGGTGAACCACTCTTCAGACAATGAACCACTCTTCAAGACAAGTGAACCACTCTTCAAGACAAGTGAACCACTCTTCAAGACAGGTGAACCACTCTTCAAGACAAGTGAACCACTCTTCAAGACAAGTGAACCACTCTTCAAGACAAGTGAACCACTCTTCAAGACAAGATGAACCACTCTTCAAGATAGGTGAACCAGTCTTCAGGTGAACCACCTTTCAGGTGAACCACTCCAGTATTTACCCACATTTTCCCCTCACTTTGTATCGGAGTAAACAAAGGTCACTGGCGATTGGAAATCTATTAAAAATAATCTTTAGCGACGCTTCACAAAGGTCTGAGACAATCTCTTAAGTATTCACAGCTGAAAGAAGTCAAAGTGTTGCGTCAAGGACGTTAATGTTACGTACACGCACAGCAACACTATCATCAAGTACGAAAATGTGTTGCCTAGGAGAGTGTATGTGCGGGGAAGATGAGTGAAGGTGCTTCGTGAGTATGAATGGTAAAGTGAGTTTAGAAGGCAAGAATACAATCAGTGGTGAGTTATGTCGTGTGTTTACGACTGTAACCATAATATTGTTTTTGATAATTGCTGCTATAATATGATTTAATGTGTTTTTATTAACACATCAGCCGTCTCCCACCAAGGCGGGGTGGCCCACCATGGCGGGGTGGCCCACCAAGGCGGGGTGGCCCACCAAGGCGGGGTGGCC
>NC_069440.1:14901013-14908513 GCF_026875155.1 Cherax quadricarinatus
TTCGATTAATTAATAAGTAGATTATTTATGAATCATTAGATTAATTATTAATCAGTAGATTAATTAATAATCGGCAGATTAATTATTGATCAGATGTCGCTGACTGTTAATTGATCATTGATGATCAATTATCATCATCCAAACGCTGTTGATTATTTTTTATTAATCAAGCGATGCTTAGTTTACTTTTAAATACAATTGAATACAACAGAATACACGAAAATGCAACAGAATACAGGATAATACAAGAGAACACAAGAAAATACATCATGATACACAAAAATACAAGAAAATACAAGAGAATACACGAAAATACAAGATAGTACAAGAGAATACAACAGAATACACCAGAATACACGAGAATACAACGGAATACAACAGAATACACCAGAATACACATAATACAAGAGAATGTATGAGAATACAAGAAAATACAAGAAAATATAAGAGAATACACAAGAATAAAAGAGAATAAAAGAGAGCTTTATCAAGTTCTGTTTCGCTCTGTGTAGAGCTTTATCAAGTTCTGTTTCGCTCTGTGTAGAGCTTTATCAAGTTCTGTTTCGCTCTGTGTAGAGCTTTATCAAGTTATGTTTCGCTCTGTGTAGAGCTTTATCAAGTTCTGTTTCGCTCTGTGTAGAGCTTTATCAAGTTCTGTTTCGCTCTGTGTAGAGCTTTATCAAGTTCTGTTTCGCTCTGTGTAGAGCTTTATCAAGTTCTGTTTCGCTCTGTGTAGAGCTTTATCAAGTTATGTTTCGCTCTGTGTAGAGCTTTATCAAGTTCTGTTTCGCTCTGTGTAGAGCTTTATCAAGTTCTGTTTCGCTCTGTGTAGAGCTTTATCAAGTTATGTTTCGCTCTGTGTAGAGCTTTATCAAGTTCTGTTTCGCTCTGAGTAGAGCTTTATCAAGTTCTGTTTCGCTCTGTGTAGAGCTTTATCAAGTTCTGTTTCGCTCTGTGTAGAGCTTTATCAAGTTCTGTTTCGCTCTGTGTAGAGCTTTATCAAGTTCTGTTTCGCTCTGTGTAGAGCTTTATCAAGTTATGTTTCGCTCTGTGTAGAGCTTTATCAAGTTCTGTTTCGCTCTGTGTAGAGCTTTATCAAGTTCTGTTTCGCTCTGTGTAGAGCTTTATCAAGTTCTGTTTCGCTCTGTGTAGAGCTGTATCAAGTTATGTTTCGCTCTGATAAAGCTCTACACAGAGCGAAACAGATCTTGATAAAGCTCTACACAGAGCGAAACAGAGCTTGATAAAGCTCTACGGCAGAGCGAAACGTTCTAATTCAAGCTTTGCTCTACAACCCGTCATTCAAGCTTCTTGTCGACGTTTCTAAATCAAAGTTTCAAAGAGCATCGTTTTAGATCAAAGGTGTCGGAGGAGAGCTGAACAGGCAACGGAGAACAGGCAACGGAGAACAGGCAGCGGAGAACAGACAACGGAGAACAGGCAGCGGAGAACAGACAACGGAGAACAGGCAGCGGAGAACAGGCAACGGAGAACAGGCAACGGAGAACAGGCAACGGAGAACAGGCAACGGAGAACAGGCAGCGGAGAACAGACAACGGAGAACAGGCAGCGGAGAACAGACAACGGAGAACAGGCAGCGGAGAACAAGCAACGGAGAACAGGCAACGGAGGACAGGCAACGGAGAACAGGCAGCGGAGAACAGACAACAGAGAACAGGCAGCGGAGAGCAGACAACGGAGAACAGGCAGCGGAGAACAAGCAACGGAGAACAAGCAACGGAGAACAGGCAACGGAGAACAGGCAACGGAGAACAGGCAACGGAGAACAGGCAACGGAGAACAGGCAACGGAGAACAGGCAATGGAGAACAGGCAGCGGAGAACAGACAACGGAGAACAGGCAGCGGAGAACAGACAACGGAGAGCAGGCAGCGGAGAACAGGCAACGGAGAACAGGCAACGGAGAACAGGCAACGGAGAACAGGCAGCGGAGAACAGACAACAGAGAACAGGCAGCGGAGAGCAGACAACGGAGAACAGGCAGCGGAGAACAAGCAACGGAGAACAAGCAACGGAGAACAAGCAACGGAGAACAGGAAACGGAGAACAGGCAACGGAGAACAGGCAACGGAGAGCAGAAGACAAGGGGGGGGGGAACAGACAAAAGACGGCAGACAGAGCAACCCCCAGCAGACGGTAGATAGGCCTAGCCTAGTCCCCGTGGTTTGATTTGGGCCTACCGTAAACATTTGTGTTTCATATCCACGGTTCACAGCGTCTAGCCTATCTCAGCCTATCTCAGCCTATCCTCCCTGTAGATCCCCATCCCTCTCCCTTACCCCCACCACCCCTACCTGTCCCACTGAGGCATGTAGAGAGGGGGGTAGGGAGGATGCTTGTAGACAGTGGGGGTAGTTTGGTAGATAACACAGGTGGTAGAAGAGGCGATAGGGTAGATTTGGAAGGTAGACAGGCAGGCGATAGGGTAGATTTGGAAGGTAGACAGGCAGGCGATAGGGTAGATTTGGAAGGTAGACAGGCAGGCGATAGGGTAGATTTGGAAGGTAGACAGGCAGGCGATAGGGTAGATTTGGAAGGTAGACAGGCAGGAGATAGGGTAGATCTTAGAAGGTAGACGGGTAGGCGAGTAGACAGGCGAATGTCAGAGGCGGTAGATACATGGGTAGATAGACTGGGGGAAAGGGAAGGAGGAGGGGAGAGGGGAGGGAAAGGAGGAAGGGAGAGGGGAGGGGAAGAAGGAGGGGGAGAGGGGAGGGGAAGAAGGAGGGGAGAGGGGAGGGGAGGGTTGGGACAACTCGCCTCTGATCTTCCCGACCACTCCAAGACTCACAGTGGTCTTGAGACCACTCCAAGACTCAGGGCTTAAGAGAGAGTCTCCAGGACCTCCTTCATGGTCCTTCTCTCACTCAGTCAAACGAGGGAAACCCCCCTCCCCCCAGTGAATCTTGAGAGCCTCCTGTTGGGACTCCTGCTGTTGGGACTCCTGTTGCTGGGACTTATCCTGTTGAGACTCCTGCTGTTGGGACTCCTGCTGTTGGGACTCCTCCTGTTGGGGCTCCTCCTATTGGGACTCCTCCTGTTGAGACTCCTGCGGTTGGGACTCCTCCTGTTGGGACTCCTCCTGTTGGGACTCCTTTCAAAACCCACATCTTTCTGACGATCCTTGATTGGGAATGAAGGTGGGGGTGAGCGGGGAAAGTGGGAGTGGGGGAAGTGAGTGGGAAAGTGGGAATGGGGGGTTACCTGGATTACCTGGAGGTCATTCCGGGGATCAACGCCCCCGCGACCCGATCCATGACCAGGCTTCCCGATGGATCAGGGCCTGATCAACTAGGCTGTTACTGCTGGCCGCACGCAGTGCGGCCAGCAGTAAGTGGGAGTGGAGGGTGAGTGGGAAAGTGGGAATGGGGGTGAGTGGGAAAGTGGGAGTGGGGGTGAGTGGGAAAGTGGGAGTGAAGGATGAGTTGGAAAGTTGGAGGGGGGTGAGTGGGAAAGTGGAAGTGGGGGGTGAGTGGGAAAGAGTGGGAAGACTAGGGTTGGACAAGTCTGGTTCAGTCTTGCTGGTTGGTTAATTCTCAGGATTTTCCTGGTATTTTTCTCCTTCCTTTGAAAGATCAGTCAGTTATTTGGTTTAACATTCGGTTTGTGTGGTCGGTTTGTGGGGGGGGGGGTCGGTTTATGGGGGTCGGTTTACCTTTATCTGGTTTACCACTTGTTCGGTTGCTATTACCTCCACCCTCTCCTCTCCTCCTCCTTCCCTTCCTTCCTCCACTTCTCCTCCCCCTCCATTCTTAAAGCTCCAGTTTCCTCCACTCCTCTCTCCTCCACCGACCAATTTACATTCCCCAGCGTTCTTACAGATGTACTTCCTAACTCTTTTTCTCCTGCTCATCCATTCTTTCACCTCTCATCCCCTCTCTCATGCCTCCTTCCTCTTACCTGCCACCTCTCCACCCTTCTCCAGCAATCATCAGGGAGCACATCACTGCTGGGAGCGGTGAGAGGCAGTGAAAGGCAGCCTCACGGTCCTCCGCACCAAGCACTCCTCGACCATGATGAAAACTGACATCTCACATGGCCCTATAATTGAAAATTCATTGTAAACACGCCTTTATCGGCGTATTAAGGAGATAAGCTATAAGCATTTAGTCCTATTAGCGAGCACACGAGTGGGTTATCAGTCCCAGCATCGCCCAAGGGAGCTTCGACTCTACGGTAAGAGAGGGTGAAGGCCCTTGTTAAACAGCCAGGGAGGAAAGATAGTTCCCTGCGGTACCACCCTGAGGGAGATCATCCATTAAGACACTCAAGCTCTCTGGCACTCCCGTGCTCCTCTAGCCTCGAGGTACATGCCACCTTATGTATCCATTAGACCAACAGAGGCCATGACTATGTTGTAGGGAGAAAACAAAAAAATATTAGGATATATATAGACAGGAAGAAAGAGAAACGAATGATTTTTGTGCGAAGAGAATGAATGATAATGGAGAGTTTGGTGGAGGAGGAGAATGGGCAACCCTTGCCACACACACACACACACACACACACACACACACACACACACACACACACACACACACACACACACACACACACACACACACACACACACACACACACACACACACACGCACACACACACATACAGTAAAGCTAATGAATCAGGGGTAGAGTGGACCTAGTAGCGACCATGGAAGAGGCAGGGCCAGGAGCTGTGAATCGACCCCTGCAACCACAAATAGGCAAGTGGAAATAGGCGATTATACAGGAAGAAATAAGAAAGATTGTAGACAGACAGAAAGAGAGATAAAAGTTGTAGATAGACAGGAAGAGAGATATAACAAAGGTAGAGAGAGAGAGATAAGGACAGTTAACCTGACCACTTCAGCAGACGTTAAGTTTACTGACGGGGCCAGCAGCAACAGCAGCAACAGCAGCAACAGCAGCAACAGCAGCAACAGCAGCAACAGCAGCAACAGCAGCAACAGCAGCAACAGTAGCAGCAGCAACAACAGCAGCAACAGCAACAGCAACAGCAGCAGTCGTGTTAATTAACCTCTCCCTCTCTCACTACACTTACGTTAATAACAAGAACAAATACTCTGCACAAATATGTGCATGTCGTCTACACTAAATTGCCTTAATTGGCCAGCAAGGTTGTTAGGTTAACAAGGTGTAACGAGCGGATCTAATTAAGGTTGTGACGTGTGGTTTGTTAGGTTTGAAGCTTGTCTACTGCACGAACCTCACAACTCTTGCCAGAGTTGCGTTGTGTGAGCAAAGATACTATGTAGTTAGTCCCAATGGTTAGTTAGTACCTATGGTTAGTTAGCACATATGGCGTGTTGGTTTGCTAGCCTATCAGTTTTCCCTTTGTTGTTGAGATTGCAATTCCTCTGTACATCATCACCTGTGAGCCAGAAGGATATTAGGAAATACTTCTTCAGCCTTCAAACTGGTAAATTAGTGGCCAGACGTGGAGGTGGTGAAGGCAGACTCCATACACAGCTCCAAGAGTCGGTACGATAGGGCCAGAGAATTCAAGGAAGCAACAATACATACGATCATGATACAAGCGGGACCAGCAGCTGAGACTCAACACCCCAACGCAACTACGTATATATATGCATATATATATATAATATATATATATATATATATATATATATATATAAATATATATATATATATATATATATATATATATATATATATATATATATATATATATATACATATATTCTTGCACACACACAGACACACACACACACCTAGCCAAGCATGTAAAGTAACTAGAGAAAGTGCAAAGGTTTGCAACAAGACTAGTCCCAGAGCTAAGAGGCATGTCCTACGAGGAGAGGTTAAGGGAAATCAACCTGACGACACTGGAGGACAGGAGAGATAGGGGGGACATGATAACGACTTACAAAATACTGAGAGGAATTGACAAGGTGGACAGAGACAGAATGTTCCAGAGACTGGACACAGTGACAAGGGGACACAGTTGGAAGTTGAAGACACAGATGAATCACAGGGATGTTAGGAAGTATTTCTTCAGCCACAGAGTAGTCAGGAAGTGGAATAGTTTGGGAAGCGATGTAGTGGAGGCAGGATCCATACATAGCTTTAAGCATAGGTATGATAAAGCTCACGGTTCAGGGAGAGTAACCTTGTAGCGACCAGTGAAGAGGCGGGACCAGGAGCTTGGACTCGACCCGTGCAACCTCAACTAGGTGAGTACAACTAGGTGAGCACACACACACACACACACACACACACACACACACACACACACACACACACACACACACACACCACACACACACACACACACACACACACACACACACACACACACACACACACAACACACACACAACACACACACACACACACACACACACACACACACACACACACACACACACACACACACACACACACACACATACACACACATACACACAAACACACAAACACACACAAAACACACACACACACACACACACACACACACACACACACACACACACACACACACACACACACACACACACACACACACACACACATACACACTCAGAATGATGTGAAGTTAATGAGAAGAATCAAATCGGATGAGGATCAGGCAGGACTACAAAGAGACCTGGACAGGCTGCAAGCCTGGTCCAGCAACTGGCTCATTGAGTTTAACCCTGCCAAGTGCAAAGTCATGAAGATTGGGGAAGGGCGAAGAAGACCGCAGACACAATATAGTTTAGATGGCCAAAGACTGCAAACCTCACTCAAGAAAAAAGATCTGGGGGTGAGTATAACACCGAGCATATCTCCTGAGGCGCACATAAATCAGATAACTGCTGCAGCATACGGGCGCCTGGCAAACCTACGGATAGCGTTCCGATACCTCAGTAAGGAGTCGTTCAAGACCCTGTATACCATTTACGTCAGGCCCATACTGGAGTATGCAGCACCAGTTTGGAATCCACACCTACTCAAGTACGTCAAGAAATTAGAGAAAGTGCAAAGGTTTGCAACAAGACTAGTCCCAGAGCTACGGGGATTGTCCTACGAAGAAAGGTTGAGGGAAATCGGCCTGACGACACTGGAGGACAGTAGGGTCAGGGGAGACATGATAACGACATATAAAATACTGTGCGGAATAGACTAGGTGGACAAAGACGGGATGTTCCAGAGATGGGACACAGACACAAGAGGTCACAATTGGAAGTTGAAGACTCAGATGAATCAAAGGGATGTTAGGAAGTATTTCTTCAGTCATAGAGTAGTCAGGCCGTGGAATAGCCTAGAAAGTGACGTAGTGGAGGCGGGAACCATACATAGTTTTAAGGCGAGGTATGATAGAGCTCATGGGGCAGGGAGAGAGAGGACCTAGTAGCAATCAGCGAAGAGGCGGGGCCAGGAGCTATGACTCGACCCCTGCAACCACAAATAGGTGAGTACAAATAGGTGAGTACACACATACACACACACACACACAAATTACTTATAGATCGCAATT
>NC_069440.1:14913513-14963513 GCF_026875155.1 Cherax quadricarinatus
GGGACCCCCATGGGGCTCCAGGTTTTCCCAGTCAATCTCCTTGTAATTGAAATCACCCATAACTAGTAACTTTGCTCCCCCATGTGTGCTCTCCTGGCCACCTCGGCTAGTGTGTCGACCATTGCTCTGTTGCTCTCATCGTATTCTTCTCTTGGCCTCCTGCAGTTCTGTGGTGGGTTGTACATTACTGAAATTATCACCTTATGTCCCTCAGACTGGATTGTTCCTACTAAGTAGTCCCTTTCACCCGTGCCATCCATTCCTTCCATTTTCTCAAAACCCCCACTGGTTTTTAATGAGCAGTGCAACTCCTCCTCCCCCTCTCCTCCCTCTGTCTTTCCTTAGGATTTGATATCTGGAGGGAAAGATAGAATCTGTTATTATTCTTGTGAGTTTTGTGTGTGTGTGTGTGTGTGTGTGTGTGTGTGTGTGTGTGTGTGTGTGTGTGTGTGTGTGTGTGTGTGTGTGTGTGTTTGTGTGTGTGTGTGTGTGTGTGTGTGTGTGTGTGTGTCTAACACTGTCAACCACGATACTCCACCTACAACCCAGTACAAAAATTCACTTTTAACTACCCAAAAAACGGATTTATTTTATCGTGGTCAGTATAACCAGTGTCTCCTGTTTCAAGATACGGATTTGTCACGTAGATGTCAGGAAGTAATTTTTCAGCTTCGGGGAAGTTATAAAGGACACGAGTCGTACAGGTGCTAGTAGAAGGAACAGACATGGTTTAGGTGAGTACACACACAGACGCACACAGATACACACACACACACACACACACACACACACACACACACACACACACACACACACAAAACACACACACATAACACACACACCACAGACACACACAGCATGCCCGTATGCTGCAGCATATGGGCGCCTACCAAACCTCAGAACAGCATTCCGACATCTTAATAAGGAATCATTCAAGACTCTGTATACCATTTACGTCAGGCCCATACTGGAGTATGCAGCACCAGTTAGGAATCCACACCTAGTCAAGCACGTCAAGAAATTAGAGAAAGTGCAAAGGTTTGCAACAAGACTAGTCCCAGAGCTACGGGGATTGTCCTACGAAGAAAGGTTGAGGGAAATCGGCCTGACGACACTGGAGGCCAGGAGGGTCAGGGGAGACATGATAACGACATATAAAATACTGCGCGGAATAGACAAGGTGGACAAAGACGGGATGTTCCAGAGATGGGACACAGACACAAGAGGTCACAATTGGAAGTTGAAGACTCAGATGAATCAAAGGGATGTTAGGAAGTATTTCTTCAATCCTAGAGTAGTCAGGCAGTGGAATAGCCTAGAAAGTGACGTAGTGGAGGCGGGAACCATACATAGTTTTAAGGCGAGGTATGATAAAGCTCATGGAGCAGGGAGAGAGAGGACCTAGTAGCAATCAGTGAAGAGGCGGGGCCAGGAGCTATGACTCGACCCCTGCAACCACAAATAGGTGAGTACACACACAAAACACACAAAACACACACAAAACACACACACACACACACACACAAACACACCTGCAGTGTTTATAATCCCAAGATAAGCCCCATTTTGCCTCCTGAAGAACGTAATTACCTTCGGCTGTCTGAAGTGCCCGGGTTTAAATGGTTATATACTATACTGTGTAATCCAACTGTGTAATTACTTACCTTAATATAATCACATTAACTTTAATGGAACAGAAATTTTTCTCAGTCTTGAGTCCTGGCGGGCGGCGGAAACATTGTTCGTGTCTGTCTGTTACCACATTTAATGTCTGTTGTGTCTCCGCATGAAAGTGGCGGCGCATAATCGTGCCAGACGTGCGCACTGTCCCCTTCAGATGGATGATATTTAAATTCATTGGGTTGCGCGCCGCTGCAAACGAACACCCGACGTGTTCGCACCACTGCGTCCGATACTCTCATGTTGGCTAGACGCTCTCCTACACCTTCCCTCTAATCACCTTTATTTACAAACACCCTCTAATGGCGCAGTAGAATTAATTTTTTCCCCTAAAACATATTCAATTCAAATAAGCAATGAGGCCGTGGAGAAAAATTCTACGCTAGGCGAGAGGGGCAAGAAAAAAAAATTAACGGCGGAAGCCAGAGTCAAGTAAACGGACAAGAGGCCACTCGTGTTTTCCCGCCATTAACCCGGCAAATGGCGTTAAAATTGGCGGGAACGACACAGGCAAGTGGGAACAAGTGCCTCTCCCGGTGCGCACAGACTAGAAGTTACCTCATTCTGCCCACCTCAAGCGCTATATTTCCCACCTTTAGATTTTCTTTAATACTTTCCAGAAACTTTTCTACTTCTTTAGCGGCAATTAGAGGAAGAGTAAAATTAGCCAGCTGGCAACTCTGGCGGGTTGGGCAGAAATGGCGCGCACTCGCAGTCAGCTGATGTTTATTTACAACCGTGTTTTATGTTGTTGATGTTTTTTTGTTGGGTTTATTTGTCGTTTGTTATTGTTGGGCTGTTATTGTGTCTCTTTCATTCACTTTTCATCACTTCTCCTTCATTTCTACCTATCTGCCGCTCTCCTTCCTTCCCCTCTCCTTACTCCTCTACACTCACCCCTCGCATCACTCTCCACACCTTCCCCTCACCCTCCACACTTTCCCCTCACCCTCCACACTTTCCCCTCACCCTCCACACCTTCCCCTCACCCTCCACATCTTCCCGTCACCCTCCACATCTTCCCCTCACCCTCCACACCTTCCCCTCACCCTCCACACCTTCCCCTCACCCTCCACATCTTCCCGTCACCCTCCACACCTTCCCCTCACCCTCCACACTTTCCCCTCACCCTCCACACCTTCCCCTCACCCCCCACATCTTCCCCTCACCCTCCACACCTTCCCCTCACCCTCCACACTTTCCCCTCACCCTCCACACTTTCCCCTCACCCTCCACACCTTCCCCTCACCCTCCACATCTTCCCGTCACCCTCCACACCTTCCCCTCACCCTCCACACCTTCCCCTCACCCTCCACACCTTCCCCTCACCCTCCACATCTTCCCCTCACCCCCACGTCTTCCTCGCCCCACATCTTCCCTCACCCTCTACACCTTTCCCCTCACCCTCCACACCTTCCCCTCACACTCCATGTCTTCCCCTCACCCTCCACACCTTTCCCTTTCCCTCTACGTCTTTCCCTCACTTCCACACCTCACCCTCCACGTCTTTCCCTCACTTCCACACCTCACCCTCCACGTCTTTCCCTCACTTCCACACCTCACCCTCCACGTCTTTCCCTCACTTCCACACCTCACCCTCCACGTCTTCTTTTCCTCACCCTCCACGTCTCCCACTCACTCTCCCCGTCTTCCCCTCACTCTCCACACCTTCCCCTCACCCTCCTCGTCTTCCCCTCACTCTCCACCTCTTACTCGACCTCTACCTCTTCACTCCTCCAAGCACATCTTGCCTCACCTCTCCTCCCCCTTACCCCAGGCTCCCCTTAGTCCAAACTCCCCTCACCCCAGGCTCCCCTCACCCCTGGCTCCCCTCACCTGCGCGGCGAGTGTATTAATGAAGTTATAACAAGGTGAGTAATGAAGGCGCCGCTGCTCGGTTGGGTGATGGTGCAACAACTGGCCACAATAACAATCAATTACCTCACCTCCTTCCCTCCTTAACAATTCAACAATCTGCTAGTTGGGTTTGGTGGTCGTGCGAGTAGGTGTTGAGGGGGAGGGGAGAGGAGGGGAGGGGAAGGGAAGGAAGGTTGAGGGAAAGGAAAGGGGGGGAAGTGAAAGCTAGGATGTTGGTGAGGAAGAGGGGAGAGTATGAGTGGGTGATAAGGGAGGGGGAGGGAATTTATGGATATGGGGAGGGGAAGACTGGGAAAAAGAGAGAGGGGTAAGGGGAGGGGGAGGGTGTGGGTGAGGGGAGAAAAAAGAAAACAGTAAAATCTTTCCTATCCCTCTGCCCCTACATTAGTGTTGCACCTCCTGCCTCGAGGTTTCACTCCTGACTGACTGCACTCCAAACACTCTCCTACTGTTTGAAATTTGGCAGTATATTTAAGGTGTAACAGAGACGTGTTCTACGCTCAGTATGTTTAAGGTTTAATGGAGATGGTGTCTCCTTGACGAATAAACTCTAGTGCATCATTGTTCTGCTCTATGGTATTTAAAATTTCATTACATATATTGTACGGACTTAGCTGCTGGTGAGTAGACATTGTTAAGTCATTATTTAAAGGTTATCATGAATAATTATATAAATAAATATATATATATATATATATATATATATATATATATATATTATATATATATATATATATATATATATATATTATCTCAAATTTAACGTTGTTTTAACTTCAATATACATTTGATATATACACAAGTATATAAATTGCAATCTGTTGTGTATATAAATTTATATGATTTTGTATGTATCAATTAATATCCTAGAGGAGATCCGATCCTTCAACTCCATGTCTCCCCCTCCCCCTTCCATCTCCCCCTCTCCCCCTCCCCTCTCCCCTATCCCCTCCCTCTCGAAAACTCGCCACACCCGGTTTTTGAATCCATACATAATATGCGTGGAAAACCGTAATAATGCGTGAATATGAGGCTCAGTGAGTATGATAGAGAGAGAGAGAGAGAGAGAGAGAGACATGTAGAGAGAGAGAAGAGAGAGATCAATAACCACTCACGGTGATTACTTCCTGGTCATTTAGTGATCACCCCAACACACATCTCCACTGATCACATACCAGGAGGTGTGGAGGAGGGATAATAGAGGCGTGAGGAGGCAAATGGCGCGTGGGGGGGGAGAAATAGAGGCGTGAGGAGGGCAAATGGAGGGTGGGGGGGGAGAATAGAGGCGTGAGGAGGGCAAAAATGAGGCGTAGGTAGGAGAGAATAAGGCGTAGGAGTGCAAATGGAGGCGTGGGGGGGAGAATAGAGGCGTGAGGAGGGCAAATGGAGGCGTGGGGGGAGAATAGAGGCGTGAGGAGGCAAATGGAGGCGTGGGGGGAGAATAGAGGCGTGAGGGAGGGGAAGAGATTTGGAAGGTCTAGAGGGGAGAATAAAACAAAATGGAGAATAGGAAGAAGGGGAGAATAATAGGAGGGAGAGGATGTAAGAAGGGAGAAAACGGAAAAGGGAAGATTAGAAAGGGGAAGAGGGGAAAGGTTAGAGGGAAGAGGGGACGGTTAGAAGAAGTTAGAAGACAGAGGACGAAAGAAGAGGGGAGAGGGAAGCACACTGGTGTGGGGAGGATAAGAGGGGTGAAGATGGGAGGTCATCGTCACCATTTCGACAAAAGGGGAGAAACTTGGGGAGTTAATTTAAAGTCGGGGAGATTACCCCCTCTTTGTTTCCCGGGGAGAAAGAATGGGGAGGTAAAAACAAATCTTTACTCTAGGGAGGAGAGGAGAGGGGAGGGGAAGGAACAGAAAGTAAGGGAGGGGGGAGACTAGAGAAAGCAGAGAAAACTAAAAAGAAAGTGACAGAGAAAAGTGGAGTGAGGGAATGTTATGAGTCTGGTAGGGAGGGAGGGAGGGAGGGAGGGAGGGAGGGAGGGAGGGAGGGAGGGAGAAAGAGAGGGAGGGAGGGAGGGAATGAGAGAGGGTGTGAGAGAGGGAAGATAAGAGGCAATGATAGAGTTTGATGAATCAATTAGGAGGGAGGAAGAGAGAGAGAGA
Source organism: Cherax quadricarinatus (assembly GCF_026875155.1). NCBI lineage: Eukaryota > Metazoa > Arthropoda > Malacostraca > Decapoda > Parastacidae > Cherax > Cherax quadricarinatus. The sequence continues at coordinate 14,919,180 of NC_069440.1, forward strand.
GAGAGAGAGAGAGAGAGAGAGAGAGAGAGAGAGAGAGAGAGAGAGAGAGAGAGAGAGAGAGAGAGAGAGAGGAGAGAGAGAATGAAAGATAGAGAAACATTAAAAAAAATAATTTGACCTAAAAAATTATCAAAAATAACCCAAAAAAATAATTTCCGTGGCAATCAGAATATATCTTTTTTAATTAAAATAATTAAGTAACTCATTAAGCCAATTGATAATCACGCTAAAAAATAATTCCAACACCTAATGTAATTCCACGAATTATTTAGTGAAAAAATAACTAAAGAGGATAATTAGGTGAACATACTGCTAATAACCCTGATAATTACTAATAAATAACTCTCGATTATTCGATAATTGGAGGTGTTAATGGGAAAAATAATTGCTCAATTAATCCGAGGTAATTATGATACCACTGGTACAGTGTGTGTGTGTGTGTGTGTGCGTGTGTATGTGTGTGTGTTTATGTGTGTGTGTGTGTGTGTGTGTGTTGTGTGTGTGTGTGTGATTTATGTGTGTGTGTGTGTGTGTGTGTGTGTGTGTTTATGTGTGTGTGTGTGTGTGTGTGTGTTTATGTGTGTGTGTGTGTGTGTGTGTGTGTGTGTTGTGTGTGGTGTGTGTGTGTGTTATGTGTGTGTGTGTGTGTGTGTGTGTGTGTGTGTGTGTGTGTGTGTGTGTGTGTGTGTGTGTGTTGTGTGTGTGTGTGTGTTATGGTACAGTCTGAGTGTAAGTTAGTGTGTGTGTGTACTCACCTAATTGTGGTTGCAGGGGTAGAGTCATTGCTCTTGGTTCCGCCTCTTCACTGGTCGCTACTAGGTCCTCTCTCTCCCTGCTCTATCATGAGCTTTATCATACTAGACTGATGGAATCTAGAAGAGGTATTTGGAGGTCTTGGTTATTTGTGTCTCTGTCTCAGAATATTCCCCCAGCATCAGTAGAATGCTGCAATAAATAGGGCAAAGGGAGCGCACCACACAAGATTAGCTGGACACCTTGTCAAACACCCCTCAGCACCTCTAGGCACCATCAGTCAGGTCCACCACAACCACTCAGGTGACCTTCTCTCTCGGATTTTCAACCTGAGCGTCAAAAACAAAAGCACGGCTTCCTTCGATGTCACAGCCCTCTATATCAACGTTCCTACTGAGGCTGCAATAAATATTCTGAGAGGCTCACGGATAACCATGGCCTCCCATTACCTCTTCTAGATTTCATGAGTATAGTGGATCTGTGTGTTAATTTCAACCTCGTCATGGACAACTGTTACAAACAAAGCTTTGGAATGGCAATGGGCAGCCCTCTCAGTGCTGTGCTCACCAGTCTTTTTATGGAGAACCTACAGACCGAGAAATTCAGCGGCCTCATTCCCAACACTGTTTCCTGGCTAAGATACGTTGACGATATATTGGTTTTCTATCTGAGACGTCTCAATATCCAGGCCCTTCTCGACAAGATCAATGCTGTCGAGCCATCAATAAAATTTACACTTGAACTCGAAAAAAGATGGCAAACTTCCGTTCCTCGACGTCCTCCTGTGCATATCTCCCGACAGTGACAAACTTCTCTTCAAAGTGTATAGAAAACGTACCAACAAGGACGATCTTATACACCTCTATTCGCACCAAGACACCCGCAATAAACTAGGTGTCATTACTGGCTTCTTCTCCAGCCCTTGCTTTCTTGAAGAAGAATGTATCTACATAACAAAAACCTTCACACGTCTTCAGTTTCCATCTTTCTTTGTCTGGGATTGCAGACTCAAGGCACAAGCTATCCTCAACAAACCACCCATGGAACAGCCCTCTAAGCAGTTTATAGTGCTCCCACATAGTGAAGTTGCCACGAACACTCGCCAGGCACTTGCCCAGAGTAACATAAATGTTTCCACCATAAACACACCATCTATCAAAGACCTCACTATGACACGTAACCCCACACCCCTAACTTCCACAGCAGGCGTCTACACCATCCCTGTGGTTAGTGTCCCAAGAAATATGTAGGGGAAATAGGCAGAAATCTTTCGGTCCGCCTGAACGAACATCGAAACGCCAGCAACAGAGGCAACTTAAGATACGCCTGTGTCCTCCAGGAAGAGTCGAATCAATGGCTGATGTTCGTGCACATATATGGAATGCATAGTAGCAGGAGTGAATGTTTGTAAGATGAGTAAGTCAAGATTTCCCAGTAGTGTGTGTGTGTGTGTGTGTGTGTATGTGTGTGTGTGTGTGTGTGTGTGTGTGTGTGTTGTGTGTGTGTGTGTGTGTCACTGTAACCTGAATGGGTGGTTACGCTAATAGCTGATTTCTGTTGGGTCACAATAAGTTGTAGATGGGTTGCTGTTGTGAAGAACCAAGCACAGATACCATAATATAGGAATATATTAGTGACCAGTACAGAGCGAGTAATGTTTCTTGAGGAGCGTTGTAGCGTATTTCCGATTGAATGCCCACGGGTTTTTGGAAATTTTCATAGATATGTGTTGTACGTGAGTGTTGAATTTCAGATTGCAGTCAAGGTGCATCCCTAAGATTTTTCCCTGGTCTTTCTACGTTATGTGAAAATTAGTTATTTTTACGTTAAACTGAGTATTTTTTTAGCTTTATTCTTAAACATATAGAAAGTCTTGTCAATAATGAGAGTAAGTTTGCTGGCTGCCTTCCAGGTAGAAATTTACAGAAGTTCCTGTGTTGTTGAGGCCAGCTGGATCAGTATTAGATATACGAATCCTGTGTCATCTGCCAACAGGACTGGTTTAAGTACCTGGGGTGCATTTGGTGGATCATTTATATAGATGAGAAATAACAGTGGGCCAAAGACGCTGCCCTGAGGCACCCCTTGTTGATAATTTTGGGGTAGATGAGGAATAATAGTGAACCAAAGACGCTGCCCACCTCAAAACTACACCTTCAAGGCTGATGGACTGATTACATCCTCTTTACATCTCTACTGCTTCAGCTTCCTCCTCTGTACTCGACTGAAGAAGCCTACTGTGTTCGCGAAACGTTTTGGAGTAAAGTTACCTAACTTTTGCACAACTGTCTTATCAACAATCAGTAATATTGACAGTTATAATACGAGCTTTTAGAGAAGTTATGTTTGTCCAGATGTGGTCAAGGGAAGATGCAGATGTCTCAGTAATACGTCTGAGTTGGGTTATTATAGTTAGTAGTAAAGCAAATATAGCTGTTGTTAAGAACATAAGAAAGAAGGAACACTGCAACAGACCTACTGGCCCATGCGAGGCAGGTGCAATTCTCACACCGGCTTAAGCCAATGCCTTGACCTAGTGGGGTCAGACATATCACTTAAGAAAGGAGCACGGCATAAAGAAGGCAGATATCTGTGGGTCTTCTGCGTGTATGAGATTAGCATTCAAGTGGCCACTACCAGCCCTACCACTACCACTAGTTCTTGTTCTTCCTCTCTAGGTCCCATCCCTCTCCCCAGCGCCTATATATACTGGCTCCCTCTCTCTCTTTTGTGTTAGTGTGACTTTGTATATGGTCCAAGTCGGAACGAAACGTCGTCGTAAGCTTCTCTCTTCTATGTGCGGGTTATTTGTGTAATATTAACTGATACTTAGTCAGTTATTTTTTAAGTCATTAAGAGTTGAACTTTTCTCAAGGCTGAGGGACTGACCACCTCAAATACTTTTTCTCCAAGGCTAATGGACTGATTACATCATCTTGCTAATGCGGCACTCTTGTTTATAAGAGGGTTGATAAACCAGAGGAGTGGAGGAAAGGAGATGTAAAAGATGTCCCAGGAAGTGTTGGAGGATGTCAATAAGATCATTTGTGGTAAGGGGGTTGGGTATCCAAAATACATGTATATTGGAGTGGAAACGAATCGTTTTAGGGATTTGAAGTGCTGTTAGAGTGTGAGCGAGGTAGCGTTTATGAAGAGATTCATGGAAATCGGTTTGCCGGACTTGAGTCCTGGAGGTGGGAAGTACAGTGCCAATACTCTGAAGGATGGGTGAGGATGTTACAGTCCTGGAGGTGGGAAGTACAGTACCTGCACTCTGAAGGATGGCTGAGGATGTTACAGTCCTGGAGGTGAGAAGTACAGTACCTGCACTCTGAAGGATGGCCGAGGATATTACAGTCCTGGATGTGAGAAGTACAGTACCTGCACTCTGAAGGATGGCTGAGGATGTTACAGTCCTGGAGGTGAGAAGCACAGTACCTGCACTCTGAAGGATGGCCGAGGATGTTACAGTTCTGGAGGTGGGAAGTACAGCGCCTGCACTCTGAAGGATGGCCGAGGATGTTACAGTCCTGGAGGTGGGAAGTACAGTGCCAACACTCTGAAGGATGGCTGAGGATGTTGCAGTCCTGGAGGTGGGAAGTACAGTGCCAACACTCTGAAGGATGGCTGAGGATGTTGCAGTCCTGGAGGTGGGAAGTACAGTGCCAACACTCTGAAGGATGGCTGAGGATGTTGCAGTCCTGGAGGTGGGAAGTACAGTGCCAACACTCTGAAGGATGGCTGAGGATGTTGCAGTCCTGGAGGTGGGAAGTACAGTGCCAACACTCTGAAGGATGGCTGAGGATGTTTTCAGTCCTGGAGGTGGGAAGAAACTAGAGTCACCTGCAAAACTCTAAGGATGGCTGAGGATGTTGCAGTCCTGGAGGTGGGAAGTACAGTTCCAACACTCTGAAGGATGGCTGAGGATGTTGCAGTCCTGGAGGTGGGAAGTACAGTCCCTGCACTCTTAAGGATGGCTGAGGATGTTGCAGTCCTGGAGGTGGGAAGTACAGTGCCAACACTCTGAAGGATGGCTGAGGATGTTGCAGTCCTGGAGGTGGGAAGTACAGTGCCAACACTCTGAAGGATGGCTGAGGATGTTGCAGTCCTGGAGGTGGAAAGTACAGTGCCAACACTCTGAAGGATGGCTGAGGATGTTGCAGTCCTGGAGGTGGGAAGTACAGTACCTGCACTCTGAAGGATGGGTGAGGATGTTGCAGTCCTGGATGTTGGAAGTACAGTGCCAACACTCTGAAGGATGGCTGAGGATGTTGCAGTCCTAGAGGTGGGAAGTACAGTGCCAACACTCTGAAGGATGACTGAGGATGTTGCAGTCCTGGAGGTGGGAAGTACAGTACCTGCACTCTGAAGGATGGCTGAGGATGTTGCAGTCCTGGAGGTGGGAAGTACAGTGCCAACACTCTGAAGGATGGCTGAGGATGTTACAGTCCTGGAGGTGGGAAGTACAGTGCCAACACTCTGAAGGATGGCTGAGGATGTTGCAGTCCTGGAGGTGGGAAGTTTCAGTGCCAACACTCTGAAGGATGGCTGAGGATGTTACAGTCCTGGAGGTGGGAAGTACAGTGCCAACACTCTGAAGGATGGCTGAGGATGTTGCAGTCCTGGGGGTGGGAAGTACAGTGCCAACACTCTGAAGGATGGCTGAGGATGTTGCTGTCCTGGAGGTGGGAAGTACAGTACCTGCACTCTGAAGGATGGCTGAGGATGTTGCAGTCCTGGAGGTGGAAAGTACAGTGCCTGCACTCTGAAGGATGGCTGAGGATGTTGCAGTCCTGGAGGTGGGAAGTTACAGTGCCAACACACTGAAGGATGGCTGAGGATGTTGCAGTCCTGGGTGGGAAGTACAGTGCCAACACTCTGAAGGATGGCTGAGGATGTTGCAGTCCTGGAGGTGGGAAGTACAGTGCCAACACTCTGAAGGATGGCTGAGGATGTTGCAGTCCTGGAGGTGGGAAGTACAGTACCTGCACTCTGAAGGATGGCTGAGGATGTTGCAGTCCTGGAGGTGGGAAGTACAGTACCTGCACTCTGAAGGATGGCCGAGGATGTTACAGTCCTGGAGGTGGGAAGTACAGTGCCAACACTCTGAAGGATGGCTGAGGATGTTGCAGTCCTGGAGGGGAAGTACAGTGCCAACACTCTGAAGGATGGCTGAGGAGTTGCAGTCCTGGAGGTGGGAAGTACAGTGCCAACACTCTGAAGGATGCTGAGGAGTTGCAGTCCTGGAGGTGGGAAGTACAGTACCTGCACTCTGGAGGATGCTGAGGATGTTGCAGTCCTGGAGGTGGAAGTACAGTGCCAACACTCTGAAGGATGGCTGAGGATGTTGCAGTCCTGGAGGTGGGAAGTACAGTGCCAACACTCTGAAGGATGGCTGAGGATGTTGCAGTCCTGGAGGTGGGAAGTACAGTACCTGCACTCTGAAGGATGGGTAGGGGATGTTGCAGTCCTGGAGGTGGGAAAATACAGTGCCAACACTCTGAAGGATGGCTGAGGATGTTGCAGTCCTAGGTGGGGAAATACAGTGCCAACACTCTGAAGGATGACTGAGGATGTTGCAGTCCTGGAGGTGGGAAGTACAGTACCTGCACTCTGAAGGATGGCTGAGGATGTTGCAGTCCTGGAGGTGGGAAGTACAGTGCCAACACTCTGAAGGATGGCTGAGGATGTTGCAGTCCTGGAGGTGGGAAGTACAGTGCCAACACTCTGAAGGATGGCTGAGGATGTTACAGTCCTGGAAGTGGGAAGTACAGTGCCAACACTCTGAAGGATGGCTGAGGATGTTGCAGTCCTGGAGGTGGGAAGTACAGTGCCAACACTCTGAAGGATGGCTGAGGATGTTGCTGTCCTGGATGTGGGAAGTACAGTACCTGCACTCTGAAGGATGGCTGAGGATGTTGCAGTCCTGGAGGTGGGAAGTACAGTGCCAGCACTCTGAAGGATGGCTGAGGATGTTGCAGTCCTGGAGGTGGGAAGTACAGTGCCAACACTCTGAAGGATGGCTGAGGATGTTGCAGTCCTGGGGGTGGGAAGTACAGTGCCAACACTCTGAAGGATGGCTGAGGATGTTGCAGTCCTGGAGGTGGGAAGTACAGTGCCAACACTCTGAAGGATGGCTGAGGATGTTGCAGTCCTGGAGGTGGGAAGTACAGTACCTGCACTCTGAAGGATGGCTGAGGATGTTGCAGTCCTGGAGGTGGGAAGTACAGTACCTGCACTCTGAAGGATGGCTGAGGATGTTGCAGTCCTGGAGGTGGGAAGTACAGTTCCAACACTCTGAAGGATGGCTGAGGATGTTGCAGTCCTGGAGGTGGGAAGTACAGTACCTGCACTCTGGAGGATGGCTGAGGATGTTGCAGTCCTGGAGGTGGGAAGTACAGTGCCAACACTCTGAAGGATGGCTGAGGATGTTGCAGTCCTGGAGGTGGGAAGTACAGTGCCAACACTCTGAAGGATGGCTGAGGATATTGCAGTCCTGGAGGTGGGAAGTACAGTACCTGCACTCTGAAGGATGGCCGAGGATGTTACAGTCCTGGAGGTGGGAAGTACAGTGCCAACACTCTGAAGGATGGCTGAGGATGTTGCAGTCCTGGAGGTGGGAAGTACAGTGCCAACACTCTGAAGGATGGCTGAGGATGTTGCAGTCCTGGAGGTGGGAAGTACAGTGCCAACACTCTGAAGGATGGCTGAGGATATTGCAGTCCTGGAGGTGGAAGTACAGTGCCAAAACTCTGAAGATGGCCGAGGATGTTACAGTCCTGGAGGTGGGAAGTACAGTGCCAACACTCTGAAGGATGGCCGAGGATGTTACAGTCCTGGAGGTGGGAAGTACAGTGCCAACACTCTGAAGGATGGCTGAGGATGTTGCAGTCCTGGAGGTGGGAAGTACAGTGCCAACACTCTAAAAGGATGGCTGAGGATATTGCAGTCCTGGAGGTGGGAAGTACAGTGCCAACACTCTGAAGGATGGCTGAGGATATTGCAGTCCTGGAGGTGGGAAGTACAGTGCCAACACTCTGAAGGATGGCTGAGGATGTTGCAGTCCTGGGGGTGGGGAAATACAGTGCCACACTCTGAAGGATGGCTGAGGATGTTGCAGTCCTTGGGGGTGGGAAGTACAGTGCCAACACTCTGAAGGATGGCTGAGGATATTGCAGTCCTGGAGGTGGGAAGTACAGTGCCAACACTCTGAAGGATGGCTGAGGATATTGCAGTCCTGGAGGTGGGAAGTACAGTGCCAACACTCTGAAGGATGGCTGAGGATGTTACAGTCCTGGAGGTGGGAAGTACAGTGCCCACTCTGAAGGATGCTGAGGATGTTGCAGTCCTGGAGGTGGGAAGTACAGTACCTGCACTCTGAAGGATGGCTGAGGATGTTGCAGTCCTGGAGGTGGGAAGTACAGTGCCAACACTCTGAAGGATGGCCGGGGATGTTACAGTCCTGGATGTGGGAAGTACAGTGCCAACACTCTGAAGGATGGCTGAGGATGTTGCAGTCCTGGATGTGGGAAGTACAGTGCCAACACTCTGAAGGATGGCTGAGGATATTGCAGTCCTTGAGGTGGGAAGTACAGTGCCAACACTCTGAAGGATGGCTGAGGATGTTGCAGTCCTGGAGGTGGGAAGTACAGTGCCAACACTCTGAAGGATGGCTGAGGATGTTGCTGTCCTGTGGGTCAGTAGAAAAAAAACATCCACGGTCTTCTAGCAAGAAAGCCATTGTGTGAGTGACGGTGAATGTGGCTTCTTTTCTCCATTCTGCAATAAATAATAATACGAAACAGTAAAGTATGTGAAGAACAACAGGCGATAGAAGAAGGGATAGGCAAGAATAGTGATAATGACAGTAAAGAACAGAGGTGAATTAAAAAAGTAAAAGAATATGGAAAATAGAGAATAAAGGATAGATAATGGAGAATAGGAGATAAAGGACGATAGGATACGTGAGAGTGGGCTGAGAATAGAGGTTAGGAAGCATGGTTTGCAGAATGGTGACAGAAGAGGCGGCTAGAGCAGTGGATAGGTGGGACGATGGTGTTTGTTGAGGTAGATAATAGTAGTGGATGGCAAGGAGCGGAGGATAGGTAGGAAGAGGAACAGTTGAAGCGAGAGGAACAAAGGAGAGAAGAGGAGAGGAGAGGGGGAGAGAGTGAGAGAGTGAGAGAGTGAGAGAGAGTAGAGAGAGAGAGAGAGAGAGAGAGAGAGAGAGAGAGAGAGAGAGAGAGAGAGAGAGAGAGAGAGAGAGAGAGAGAGAGAGAGAGACAGAGAGAGAGAGAGACAGAGAGAAATATCAAGCCTCGCTTTTCCCTCCCTCTTTTCCTTTCCTCCCTCTCTCTTTCCCACTCTCTTTCTCTCCCTCCCTCTACCTGTCTTCTCTGCCTCTCTCTTCTCTGTTTCCCTCACCCCTCCCTCCCTCTCTCTCTCTCTCTCTCCTCTCCGACACCTGCTCCGGTGATCAATAAAGTGTGCTGGGAGTGGGATAGGCCCTGGTGGCGTCGCGTCGCGTCGTATCCACCCAGCATATCAGCTGAATTACTCACTCATTATAATTGATCCATCACCGAAGCGCTCTTAATTGAAACACTCGCACAATTACTGACTTAATTAACAGCTAGCTTGGCCGGCCGGCCGCCGGCTGCTCTGGGGAGGGGAGGGGAGGGGAGGGAAGGGGGAAGTGGTGTGTGTGTGTGTGTGTGTGTGTGTGTGTGGGAGGAGGAGGAGGAAGGAGAAGGGGGTGATGGTGGAGGTATGTTGGTGTGTGTGGTGGGGAGGTTATAATGTTGGGGTGGAGAAGGAGGGGGTGATGGTGGAGGTATGTTGGTGGGTGGGGGGAGGTTATAGTGTTGGGGATGGAGAAGGGAGGTGGTGTGTGGTGAGTTAAGGGGGAGGAGGGGGAGGTGGGGTGAATTAAGGGGAAGGAAGGGGTGGTGGGGTGAATAAAGTGGGAGGAAGGGGTGGTAAGGGAGAGGGGGGGGGAACAGGGAGGTGTCTTGGTCTAGGGAAGTGGTGGTATGTAACCACTTTATTACCCCACCTCCCCCCCTCCTCTATCATACCAAACAAGTGGTGTGTCAACGCTTCTCACCCTAGCAAGATATCCCCTGAACGAATCTACCTGGACTTTCTACTTATTTCTACGAACACTGCAAGCTCCTGAAGACTTGTTGATTGCAAAACGAAAGGCCTAGAGCAATCATTCAACAACCCCCCCCCCTTCCGTAGTTATTTTGCATAGGCCTATACACACACCGGCTCCCTTACCTTCGCGTGTTAGTGTGTCTTGTAAATGGTCTAAGTCGGATCCAAACGCCGCCGTATTCGTCGTGACGGGAACAATACACATCTCTACATCAGCCCGAATTATGATTTAAATCGGACCACAGTTCGATCCCTTTCTACACAACTTAATTTCATTTACTAACTCAGTGCTGACTGCAGATAGAATCCTGGCGCAGTTTTGGGGTCGCTAGATGCTGTCTGTGTTTATACGGACATCATCTCTCGGGCCACAGCAGGATTCGAACCTGCGCACTCTGTGTCAAGGTACGTAGCAGAACTTCAGCCGCGCACCCAGACGGCGTCTGTAGTTACACTGTTCTGTTCCACTGATATATTTTATATCTTTGTAAAGCAGGATAAATATAGAGACAGTGCAAAATACTGCCAGATAGTGCTAAACAGTGCAAAATACTGCCAGACAGTGCTAAACAGTGCAAAATACTGCCAGACAGTGCTAGACAGTGCAAAATACTGCCAGACAGTGCTAAACAGTGCAAAATACTGCCAGACAGTGCTAGACAGTGCAAAATACTGCCAGAAGTGCTAAACCAGTGCAAAATACTGCCAGACAGTGCTAAACAGTGCAAAATACTGCCAGACAGTGCTAAACAGTGCAAAATACTGCCAGACAGTGCTAAACAGTGCAAAATACTGCCAGACAGTGCTAGACAGTGCAAAATACTGCCAGACAGTGCTAAACAGTGCAAAATACTGCCAGACAGTGCTAGACAGTGCAAAATACTGCCAGACAGTGCTAAACAGTGCAAAATACTGCCAGACAGTGCTAAACAGTGCAAAATACTGCCAGACAGTGCTAAACAGTGCAAAATACTGCCAGACAATGCTAGACAGTGCAAAATACTGCCAGACAGTGCTAAACAGTGCAAAATACTGCCAGACAGTGCTAGACAGTGCAAAATACTGCCAGACAGTGCTAAACAGTGCAAAATACTGCCAGACAGTGCTAAACAGTGCAAAATACTGCCAGACAGTGCTAAACAGTGCAAAAATACTGCCAGACAGTGCTAACAGTGCAAAATACTGCCAGACAGTGCTAGACAGTGCAAAATACTGCCAGACAGTGCTAAACAGTGCAAAATACTGCCAGACAGTGCTAAACAGTGCAAAATACTGCCAGACAGTGCTAGACAGTGCAAAATACTGCCAGACAGTGCTAGACAGTGCCAGACAGTGCAAGACAGTGCCAGACAGTGCTAGACAGTGCCAGACAGTGCTAGAGAGTGCAAAATACTGCCAGACAGTGCTAAAACAGTACAAAATGCTGCCAGACAGTGCTAGACAGTGCCAAATAGTGTCAGACAGTGCCAGACAGTGCTAAACAGAGCAAAATGCTGCCAGACAGCGCTAGACAGTGCAAATTACTGCCAGACGTGCAAACTGCCAGACAGTCTACAGTGCCAGACAGTGTCAGACAGTGCCAGACAGTACCAGACAGTGCCAGACAGTGCCAGACAGTGCCAGACAGTGCCAGACAGTGTCGGACAGTGCCAGACAGTGTCAGACAGTGCCAGACATTGCCAGACAGTGCTCGCCAGACAGTGCCAGACAGTGTCAACAGTGCCAGACAGTGCAGACATGCAGACAGTGCCAGACAGTGCCAGACAGTGTCCAGACAGTGTCAGATAGTGCCAGACAGTGTCAGACAGTGCCACAGTGCCAACAGTGCCAGACAGTGTAGACAGTGCAAATCCAGACAGTGTCAGACAGTGCCAGACAGTGCCAGACAGTGCCAGACAGTGCCAAAGACAGTGTCAGACAGTGTCAGACAGTGCCAACAGTGCCAGACAGTGCCAGACAGTGCCAGACAGTGCCAGACAGTGCAGACAGTGCCAGACAGTGTCAGACAGTGCCAGACAGTGCAGACAGTGCCAGACAGTGCCAGACAGTGTCAGACAGTGCCAGACAGTGCCAGACAGTGCCAGACAGTGCCAGACAGTGCCAGACAGTGCCAGACAGTGCCAGACAGTGTCAGACAGTGTCAGACAGTGCCAGACAGTGCCAGACAGTGCCAGACAGTGTCAGACAGTGCCAGACAGTGCCAGACAGTGCCAGACAGTGTCAGACAGTGCCAGACAGTGCCAGACAGTGCCAGACAGTGCCAGACAGTGCCAGACAGTGCCAGACAGTGCCAGACAGTGCCAGACAGTGCCAGACAGTGTCAACAGTGCCAGACAGTGCCAGACAGTGCCAGACAGTGTCAGACAGTGTCAGACAGTGCCAGACAGTGCCAGACAGTGCCAGACAGTGCCAGACAGTGTCAGACAGTGCCAGACAGTGCCAGACAGTGCCAGACAGTGCCAGACAGTGCCAGACAGTGCCAGACAGTGTCAGACAGTGCCAGACAGTGCCAGACAGTGTCAGACAGTGCCAGACAGTGCAGACAGTGCCAACAGTGCCAGACAGTGCCAGACAGTGCCAGACAGTGTCAGACAGTGCCAGACAGTGCCAGACAGTGCAGACAGTGCCAGACAGTGCCAAGCGGTGCTGAAAATAAATTCTCTTCATTTAAGTAATTTACATTTCTATTACCCGTTAATAATAATTTACTAATAAGTCAATTAATATAAAAATGAAAATTCAATAACGTGAATCATTTGCAAATTGTTGACCTTATAATCAAAATTATTTTTATCCAAATTATTTCGGTCTTATAATTGAATTATTAAAATGTTGAAGATTATTAATGTGTATGTGTGTACTCACCTATTTGTGGTTGCAGGGGTCGAGTCATAGCTCCTGGCCCCGCCTCTTCGCTGATTGCTACTAGGTCCTCTCTCTCCCTGCTCCATGAGCTCTATCATACCTCGCCTTAAAACTATGTATGGTTCCCGCCTCCACTACGTCACTTTCTAGGCTATTCCACTGCCTGACTACTCTAGGATTGAAGAAATACTTCCTAACATCCCTTTGATTCATCTGAGTCTTCAACTTCCAATTGTGACCTCTTGTGTCTGTGTCCCTTCTCTGGAACATCCCGTCTTTGTCCACCTTGTCTATTCCACGCAGTATTTTATATGTCGTTATCATGTCTCCCCTGACCCACCTGTCCTCCAGTGTCGTCAGGCCGATTTCCCTCAACCTTTCTTCGTAGGACAATCCCCGTAGCTCTGGGACTAGTCTTGTTGCAAACCTTTGTACTTTCTCTAATTTCTTGACGTGCTTGACTAGGTGTGGATTCCAAACTGGTGCTGCATACTCTAGTATGGGCCTGACGTAGATGGTATACAGAGTCTTAAACGAATCCTTACTGAGGTATCGGAACGCTATCCGTAGGTTTGCCAGGCGCCCGTATGCTGCAGCAGTTATCTGATTGATGTGCGCCTCAGGAGATATGCTCGGTGTTATACTCACCCCCAGATCTTTTTCCTTGAGTGAGGTTTGCAGTCTTTGGCCATCTAAACTATATTGTGTCTGCGGTCTTCTTTGCCCTTCCCCAATCTTCATGACTTTGCATTGGCAGGGTTAAACTCAAGGAGCCAGTTGCTGGACCACGCTTCCAGCCTGTCCAGGTCTCTTTGTAGTCCTGCCTGATCCTCATCCGATTTGATTCTTCTCATTAACCTCACATCATCTGCAAACAAGGACACTTCTGAGTCTATCCCTTCCGTCATGTCGTTCACATATAAACCAAGAACAACACAGGTCCTAGACTGACCCCTGTGGAACCCCCTCGTCACAAGCTCCCACTCTGACACCTCGTCACGTACCATGACTCGTTGTTGCCTCCCTGTCAGGTATTTTTCTGATCCATTGCAGTGCCTTTCCTGTTATGTGTGCCTAATTTCCTCTAGCTTTTGCAGTAACCTCTTGTGAGGAACTGTGTCGAAGGCCTTCTTGCAGTCCAAAAATATGCAGTCGACCCACCCCTCTCTCTTGTCTTACTTCTGTCACCTTGTCATAAAACTCTAGCAGGTTTGTAACACAGGATTTTCCTTCCCTGAAACCGTGCTGGTTGTCAATTGTACACTTGTTTCTTTCCAGGTGCTCCACCACTCTCCTCCTGATGATCTTCTCCATGACCTTGCATACTATACACGTTAGTGATACAGGTCTGTAGTTTAGTGCCTCATGTCTGTCTCCCTTTTTAAAAATTGGGACTACATTTGCCATCTTCCATACCTCAGGGAGTTGCCCAGTTTCAAATGATGTGTTAAAGATCTTTGTTAACGGTACACACAATATCTCTGCTCCCTCTTTAAGGACCCACGGAGAGATGTCTGGTCCCACCGCCTTTGAGGTGTCAAGTTCGCATAGCAGCTTCTTCACCTCCTCCTTGGTTATATGTACCTCATCCAGCACTTGCTGGTGCACCCCCCTGCTCTGATTTCCTGGAGTCCCTACTGGTTTTCCACTGTAAATACTTCTTTAAATCTTGTGTTGAGCTCCTGACATACCTCTTCGGTCGTTTCTTGTGAATTCCCCATCACCCTTCCTCAGTCTGATTACCTGGTCCTTGACTGTTGTTTTCCTCCTGATGTGGCTGTACAACAGCTTCGGGTCAGTCTTGACTTTCGATGCTATGTCATTTTCATATTGTCGCTGAGCCTCCCTTCTTATCTGTGCATATTCGTTTCTGGCTCTTCGGCTAATCTCTTTATTTTCCTGAGTTTTCTGTCTTCTGTACCTTTTCCATTCTCTAGTACACCTAGTTTTTGCCTCCCTACACCTTTGGTTGAACCAAGGACTCGTTCTGTTCTTCCCATTATTTCTGTTTCCCTTGGGAACAAACCTCTCCTCTGCCTCCTTGCATTTTGTTGTCACATAGTCCATCATTTCTTGTACTGGTTTTCCTGTCAGTTCCCTCTCCCACTGAATGTTTTGAAGGAAGTTCCTCATGCCTGAGTAGTTTCCCCTTTTGTAGTTTGGTTTTTCCCACCCTATTCCTGCTACTCTCTCCACTTGGAGCTCAACTATGTAGTCGAAGCACAGAACCACATGATCACAAGCTCCCAGGGGCCTTTCATACAAGATATCCTCGATGTCCGAACTACTCAAGGTGAATACAAGGTCCAGTCTTGCTGGTTCATCTTCTCCTCTCTCTCTGGTAGTGTCTCTAACATGTTGATGCATGAGGTTTTCCAGTACCACATCCATCATCTTGGCTCTCCATGTTTCGGGACCCCCATGGGGGTCCAGGTTTTCCCAGTCAATCTCCTTGTGATTGAAATCACCCATAACTAGTAACTTTGCTCCCCCCATGTGTGCTCTCCTGGCCACCTCGGCTAGTGTGTCGACCATTGCTCTGTTGCTCTCATCGTATTCTTCTCTTGGCCTCCTGCAGTTCTGTGGTGGGTTGTACATTACTGCAATTATCACCTTATGTCCCTCAGACTGGATTGTTATTACTAAGTAGTCCCTTTCACCCGTGCCATCCATTCCTTCCATTTTCTCAAAACCCCACTGGTTTTTAATGAGCAGTGCAACTCCTCCTCCCCCTCTCCTCCCTCTGTATTTCCTGAGGATTTGATATCCGGATGGAAATATTGAATCTGTTATTATTCTGGTGAGTTTTGTTTCTGTGAGTGCTGTTATGTCTGGGGATGTCTCCTTGATTCTTTCGTGCCACTCCTCATACTTATTTGTTATTCCATCTGCATTTGCATACCACACCTTCAACTTCTTTTCTAAGACTGTGGTCTGGGAGGTGTATTGGGGTTGAGGAAGTGGGAGACCTGATAAGGAACTATGGGTGGTTGCTGTGTGGGTGGAGTTTGTAGTGTAGTGGGTGGGGGCATTGGATGTGGCATGGGTGTTTTGGTTTAGAGTGTTTGGCTGCACTGGGGTGGTTGACTCTGGTTGGGGGGTTGTTTTTCCTGGGGTGTTGTGTATGTGTGTGTGTGTGTGTGTGTGTGTGTGTGTGTGTGTGTGTGTGTTTTGTGTGTGTGTGGTGTGTGTGTGTGTGTGTGTGTGTGTGTGTGTGTGTGTGTGTGTGTTTTGTGTGTGTGTGTGTGTGTGTGTGTGTGTGTGTGTGTGTGTGTGTGTGTGTGGGGTGTGTTGTGTTAAGAGATGTAGCTATGTGTGTGGATCAGTGTGAGGGGGGAATGACGGGTTAGCTTCTTTATGTAAGAGAAAAACTTGAGAATCAGGATGAATAACAGTAACCCTCCATATATGACAAGGTAACTCTCCGTCTATCACAAGTAACCCTCCATCTATCACAAGTAACCCTCCATCTATCACAAGTAACCCTCCATCTATCACAAGTAACCCTCAATCTATCACAAGTAACCCTCCATCTAGCCAGGAAGATGGAGTAACGAAGGGAACATTTTTTCCCCTCTAAGTTCTACGGAAGTTGATGGAGTTGAAGTTCCCCTTGTTGAACTTGCTGGGGGTGAGGGGAAGAGAGGGGGAGGGGAAGTGAGAGGGAGGGGGTGAGGGGAAGAGAGAGGGAGGTGGTGATGGGAAAAGGGAGGTGGTGAAGGGGAGAGAGGTAGGGTGAGGGGGAAGAGAGAGGGAGTGGTGAGGGAAGAGAGAGGAGAGGGTGAGGGAAAGAGAGGGAGGTGGTTAGAGGAAAAGGGAGGTGGTTGAAGGGAAGAGACGGTAGGGGTTAGGGAAGATAGAACGGAGGTTATGAGGGAAGAGAGAGGGAGGTGGTGAGGGGAAAAGGGAGGTGGTAAAGGGAAGAGAGGTAGGGGTGAGGGGAAGAGAGAGGGCAGTTGGTGAGGGGAAGAGAGAGGGAGGTGGTGAGGATAAAGAGAGGGAGTGGTGGGGAAGAGAGAGGGAGGTGTGAGGGGAAGAGAGAGGGAGTGGTGAGGGAAAAGGGAGGTGGTAAAGGGAAGAGAGGTAGGGGTGAGGGAAGAGAGAGGGAGGTGGTGAGGGGAAGAGGAGGGAGTGGGAGCATAAGAGAGAGGGAGGTGGTGAGGGGAAGAGAGAGGGAGGTGGTGAGGGGAAGAGAGAGGGAGGTGGTGAGGGGAAGAGAGAGGGAGGTGTGAGGGGAAGAGAGAGGGAGGTGGTGAGGATAAGAGAGAGGGAGGTGTGAGGGGAAGAGAGAGGAGGTGGTGAGGGGAAGAGAGAGGAGGTGGTGAGGGGAAAAGGGAGGTGGTAAAGGGAAGAGAGGTAGGGGTGAGGGGAAGAGAGAGGGAGGTGGTAGAGGGAAGAGAGAGGGAGGTGGTGAGGATAAGAGAGAGGGAGGTGGTGAGGGGAAAGAGAGGGAGTGGTGAGGTGGAAAGAGGAGGTGGTGAGGGAAGAGAGAGGGAGGTGGTGAAGGGAAAGAGAGGGACGGGGTGAGGATAAGAGAGAGGGAGGTGGTGAAGGGAAGAGAGAGGGGCGGTGGTGAGGGGAAGAGGGAGTGGTGAGAGAAAAAGGGAGGTGGTGAAGGGAAGAGAGAGGGACGGGGTGAGGGGAAGAGACAGGGAGGGTGAGGGGAAGAGATGGGGAGAATGAAGGAGGGGCTGGGAGGTAAGTAGGTAGGAAGATAAGGAGGTAGATAGATAGAAGTAGGAAGATAATACATATACTCTCCAATCTTCCTCCTTATCTTTATCTCTCTCTCTCTCCTCCCCCTTTCCTTCCCCCTCCCCCTCCCCCTTCCCCCTCCCCTACCCCTTCCCCCTCCCCCTCCCCGCCCTCCTGGTAAATAAATCGCATTCAATTATCTAAAGTGTTAAGTGGGTAAGTCCGTTTCGCCCTATTAGTGCAATGCTTATGTGTTGGTGTTGCGTGTTTGGTGTGGTTTTTGTCTTGTGTAGTGGTTTTGGCTTTGGTAGGTGGGTTGTTGGCTTTTAGGTGGGTTGTTGGCTTGTTAGTGTTGGTGGCTTGTTAGGGCGTTGCGGCTTGTTAGTGGGTGTTTTGGCTTGTTAGGTGGTTTGTTGGCTTGTTAGTGGTTTGTGCTTTTAGTTGGTTGTTGGCTTTTAGTGGGTTGGTGGCTTGTTTGGTGGTTGTGGCGTGTTAGGTGCGTTGCTGGCTTGTTAGTGGGTGTTGGCTATATTGGGGTTGTTGATTGTTAGGTGGGTTGTTGGCCTTGATAGGTGGGTTGGTTTGTCTTGTTAGGTGGTTTGTTGCTTGTTTAGGTGCGGTTCGGCTTGTTAGGTGGGTTGGTGCTTGTAGGTGCGTTGCTGGCCTGTTAGGTGGGTTGTTGCTTGTTAGGTGGGTTGGTGGCTTGTTAGGTGCGTTGCTGGCTGTTAGGTGGGTTGTTGGACTTGTTAGGTGGGTTTGGCTATGTTAGGTGGGTTGTTGGCTTGTTAGGTGGGTGGTTGGCTTGTAGTGCGTTGCTTGTCTTGTTAGAGGTTGGTGGCGTGTAGTGTGTGTGGGTTGGCTTGTTAGGTGTTTTGCTTGTTAGTGGGTTTTGGCCTGTTAGGTGGATGGTGGGCTTGTTAGGTGCGTTGCTGGCTTGTTAGGTGGGTTGATGGCTTGTTAGGTGGTTTTTGATGTTAGGTGGGTTGTTGCTTTTAGTGGTGGGTTGGTTGGCTTGGTAACTGCGTGTTTGGCTGTTTAGGTGGTTTTTGGCTTGTTAGTGGGGGGTTGTTGCTGTTAGGTGGTTGTTGCTTGTTAGGTTGTGGTGTTGTTGGCTGTTAGTGCGTTGTTGGCTAGTTAGGGTGGGTTGTTGGCTTGTTAGTGGGTTGTTGGCTTGTTAGGTGTGTTTTTCTTGTTAGGTGGGTTGTTGGCTTGTTAGGTGGTTGTGGCTTGTTAGTGCGTTGTTGCTTTTAGGTGGGTGTTTTGGCTTGGTTAGGGTGCGTTGTTTGGCTTTTAGGTGCGTTGATGGCTTGTTAGTGTGTTGCAGCTGTTAAGTGCGGTGGTGGCTGTTAAGTGGTTTGGCTTGTTAGATGCGTTGTTGGCCTGTCAGGGTGCGCTGTTGGCTTTAAGGTGTGTTTGTTGCTTGTTAGGTGCGTTGGCCATGTTAGTGCGTTGCTTGTTAGGTGCGGTGGTTGTTAGGTGCGTTTGGCTTGTTAGGTGCGTTGGCTTTGTTAGTGCGTTGGCTTGTGGTGCGTTGCTTTGTTAGGTGCTTGGCTTGGTTAGAGCGTTGGCTTGTTAGTGCGCTGTTGGCTTGTTATTGCGTTGGCTTGTTATGGTGCGTGTTCTGTTAGCTTGTTAGGTCGTTGGCTTATTAGGTGCGTTTCACTTGTTAGTGCGTTGGCTTGTAAGGGTGCTTGTTAGCTTGTTAGTGCGTTGGCTTGGTTAGGGTGCGTTGTCAGCTAGTTAGGGTGCGTTGGCCTTGTTAGGTGCGTTGGCCTTTGTTAGGGTGCGTTGTTGGCTGTTAGGTTCGTTGGCTTGTTTGTTGCTTGTTGGCATGTTGGTGGTTGTTGGCTTGTTAGTTGCTTGGCCTTGTAGGCGTTTGTCAGCTTGTTAGTGGCGTTGGCTTTAGTCGTTGTTTTACTTGTTGGTGCGTTGCTTTTAGTGGCGTTGGATTGTTAGGTGCGTTAGTCAGCTTGTTTATTGCGTTGGCTTGTTAGGTGCGTTTTTGAGCTGTTAGGTGGCTTTGCTTGTTAGGGTGATTGTCCAGCTTGTTAGGTGCGTTGGCTTGTTTAGGTGCGTTGCTTTTAGGTGCGTTGTGGCTTGTTTAGGTGCGGTGGCTTGATAGGTGCGTTTTTGGCTTGTTTGGTGGGTAGTTTGGCTTGTTAGGTGCGTTGGCTTGTTAGGCGTTGGTTGTGCTTGTTAGGTGCGTTGTTGGCTTGTTAGTGCGTTGTTGGCTTGGTAGGTGCGTGGGCCTTTGGAGGTGGCTTGGCTTGTTAGTGCGTTTGCTGGTGATGTTGGGTTCTTAAGGTGCGTTGTTAGTGGCTTTTAATGTGCCGTTACTATTTTATTGTTTCTTGTTAATACCTGGATTAGTGTAGGGTTCTTGGTTCAATTAGCTACCACATGTTACATCCGAAAGAATACTGGACATAAACACCGCACAGTGTATACACAAACTGGACATACACTCTCAGTTATTCACACTGTGACATACACTCTCAGTGTTACACACTGTGACAATAACACCTCTCAGTGTATACACCACTGTGACATACACTCTCAGTGTATACGACACTGTGACATACCTCTCAGTGTATTCTCACTGTGACATTCTCTCTCATGTATACACTCTGTGGACAACACCTCTCATGTAATACACCTGTGACATACACGCTCATTGTAGACACACTGTGACAACACCTCTCAGAATATACACCCTGTGACATACACTCTCAGTGTATACACACTGTGACATACACCTCTCAGTGTATACACACTGTGACATACACCTCTCAGTGTATACACACTGTGACATACACTCTCAGTGTATACACACTGTGACATACACCTCTCAGTGTATACACACTGTGACATACACTCTCAGTGTATACACACTGTGACATACACCTCTCAGTGTATACACACTGTGACATACACTCTCAGTGTATACACACTGTGACATACACCTCTCAGTGTATACACACTGTGACAACCTCTCAGTGATATACACACTGTGACAAAATACACCCTCAGTGTATACACACTGTGCACATACACTCTCATGGGTATACACACTGTGACATACACCTCTCAGTGTATACACACTGTGACATACACTCTCAGTGTATACACACTGTGACATACACTCTCAGTGTATACACACTGTGACATACACCTCTCAGTGTATAACTCACGGTGGAACATACACTCCAGTGTATACACACTGTGACATACACCTCTCAGTGTATACACACTGTGACATACACCTCTCAGTGTATACACACTGTGACATACACCTCTCAGTGTATACACACTGTGACATACACCTCTCAGTGTATACACACTGTGGCATATACCTCTCAGAGTATACACTGACATACACCTCGCAGTGTATACACACTGAGACGTACCTGTGTGTGTGTGTGTGTGTTTTCCTCCCCCTCCCCCCCGCCTGAAATACTAATTGGGGAGGAGAGAGGGGGAAGGGGGAGGGAAAGGGAGAGAGAGGGAGGGAGGGGAAGGAACGGAAGGGGGAGAGGGTGGGGGAGGGGGGGGGGAGGGAAGGGGGAGGGACGCGGTGTTTTGTAGAAGGTCTAATGAAAAGCTTGATTACGCATCAATCACGCATGTTTAGACGCCCCCCTCCCCCTCCCCCTCCCCCCTCCTCCCTCCCTAAATACCCTCCTTCCTCCACTCCCCTTTCTTTCCTCCCCCTCCCCTTCTTCCCCACCCCTCCCCCTCTTTCCCTCCCTTCTTCCGCCCCTCCACTACTTCCACCCCTCCCTTTCTTCCCCCTCCCCCTTGCCTCACCTTACCATTCTTTCTCTCTCATTTCGTCCGTTTGATGTACATTATAGTAAATAAGATGTCATTTTATCCTCCTCCTCCTCACGCCTAGTGTTTCAATATCCCCTCCCCGCCCCTTCCCTACTGTAATATATATATATGTATGGGTAACACCCCTATAATATCCATCCATAGGTTATTCTTATCTCACTGACACCCCTCACCTCCCCACACCTCTCCCTCCCCCTCCCTCACACTCTCTCCCGTCCCCTCCCTCACATACTGTCCTCTCCCTCCCCCCCTCACAACTGTATCTCCCTCCCCCTCCCTCACACTGTCTCCCCCCCCACCCTCACACTGTATCACCCTCCCCTCCCTCACCCTGTCTCTCCCCTCCCCTCCCTCACACTGTCTCTCCCTCCCCTCACCTCACACTGTCTCTCCTCCCCTCCCTCACCTGTACTCTCCCGCCCCTCCCTCACAGGCGAGTAGGCTGCTTGATCCCTCCCCGCCTCACACTGTCTCTCCCCTCCCCTCCCTCAACTGTATCTCCCTCCCCTCCCCACACTGTCTCTTCTCCCCTCCCCTCCCTCACTACTGCTCTCCCTCTCCCTTCCCCTCCCTCACTCTGCCTCTCCCTCCCCTCCCTCAACACTGTCTCTCCCTCCCCTCCCTCACAACTGTCCTTCTCTCCCCCCTCCCCGCCCTCACACTTCCCTCCCTCCCCGCCCTCACCGTCTCTCGCTCCCGCCTCCCCTCCCTCACAACTGTATCTCCCTCCCCTCCCTACACACTTCTCCTCCCTCCCCTCCCTCACACTGTCCTCTCCCTCCCCTCCCTAACAACTGACTCTGTCACTCCCTCACCCGTCCCTCACACTCTCTCCACCTCCCCTCCCTCATCACGTCCTCTCCCTCCCCACCCTCACACTTCTCCTATCTCTCCCTCCCCTCCCTCCACAACTGTCGCTCCCTCCCCTCCCTCACACTCTCCCCTCCCCTCCCCCCCCCCCACCCTGTCCTCTCCCTCCCCTCCCTCACACTCTACGTCCCCTCCCCCTCCCTCACAACTGTCTCGCTCCCTCACCCTCCCTCACACCGGTCTCTCCCTCCCCTCCCCTCACACTGTCCCTCCCTCCCCCTCTCTCACACTGTCTTCTCCCCTCCCCTCCCTCACAACTGTCTCTCCCTCCCCTCCCTCACACTGTCCCTCTCCTCCCCTCCCCACACTGTCTCTCCCTCCCCTCCCTCACACTGTCTCTTTCCCTCCCCATCTCCACACACTCTCTCACCCCCCTCCCCTCCCTCACACTGTCTCTCACTTCCCCCTCCCCTCACAACTGTCTCTCCCTCCCCTCCCTCTCTCACACTGTCTCTTCCCTTTCCCTCCCTACTCACACTCTCAGTCATTTTAATTACCCCTAAGTTACCTGTGACCTTTTTCAGAAAATTTCCCGGGTCACGTGGCCACACCTGAAGGTCAGGTCCCCAGGTTATTGCCAGGTCAACCAAGTTGTTGGGTGTTGGCCAGCTGCTGGCCCACACATCCCATCACAGCCTGGTGGTAGGTCGATAACCTCAGTTTGGTGGTAGGTTTGAGATCTGCTGACAGGCGGTTGATATCAGTTTGATCCCTTACTCCTTTTCCGCGGTTTGACAGCGAGATAACAGCTATAATTTCTTCTGAAATGACTGTCAATGATAGGCTGTTAGGATCTCTCCATTTATTTATCTGATGGAGTCAGTTGTGAGCGACCCAAGGAAGGACAGGCCAAATTTCTTGGATGGAGAGGTCCTCGCTGACATCAAGAGCGAACGGCTGATTTAACCAAGCCGAACCTCTTTCACAACTAACAATGGGTCACGTGCAGTATGTAAGTGTTACAGTGGTGTGGCTTGGGTCACTCTCACGCACCTCCGAACAGGGCAACACGTTACACACAACGCACACCATGTTCCGTGAATACTCCTCACAACACACTCTCAGCATTGTGTTGTGTGTGTGAGGGGACCGTCAGCTCCCTGCAGGTGTGGATGGCAGTGTGAGGGGACCTATCAGCTCCCTGCAGGTGTGGATGGCAGTGTGAGGGGACCTATCAGCTCCCTGCAGGTGTGGATGGCAGTGTGAGGGGAAACCTATCACTCCTGCAGGTGTGGAAGGCAGTGTTGAGGGTGACTATCAGCCTCCCTGCAGGTGTGGATGGCAATATGAGGGGACCCATCAGCTCCCTGCAGGCGTGGATGGCAATGTGAGGGGACCCATCAGCTCCCTGCAGGTGTGGATGGCAGTGTGAGGGGACCTATCAGCTCCCTGCAGGTGTGGATGGCAGTGTGAGGGGAGCCATCAGCTCCCTGCAGGGGGGATGCAGTGTGAGGGGGCGCCATCAGCTCCCTGCAGTGTGGATGCAGTGTGAGGGGACCCATCAGCTCCCTGCAGGTGTTGATGGCAGTGGAGGGGACCCAATAAGCTCCCTGCAAGGTGTGGAGGCAATGTGAGGGGACCCATCAAGCTCCCTGCATGTGTGGATGGCAGTAGTAGAGGGGACCATCACGTTCCCCTGCAGGTGTGGATGGCAGTGTGAGGGAGCCATCAGCTCCTGCAGGTGTGAGGCTAGTGTGAGGGGAGCCATTCAGCCCCTGCAGGTGTGGATGCAGTGTGAGGGGACCCATAAGCTCCCTGCCGTGTGGATGGCAATGTGAGGGACCCATCACTCCCTGCAGGTGTGGATGGCATGTGAGGGGAGCCATAGCTCCCAGCCAGGTGGGATGGCAGTGTAGGGAGCCACAGCTTCCCTGCAGGTGTGGATGGCAGTGTGAGGGAGCCATCAGCTCCCTCAGGTGTGGATGGCAGTGTGAGGGGACCCATCAGCTCCCTGCAGGTGTGGATGGCAGTGTGAGGGGACCTATCAGCTCCCTGCAGGTGTGGATGGCAGTGTGAGGGGAGCCATCAGCTCCCTGCAGGTGTGGATGGCAGTGTGAGGGGAGCCATCATCTCCCTTCTGGTGTGGATGGCCGTGAGAGGGGAGCCCTCAGCTCCCTGCAGGTGTGGATGGCAGTGGTGCGGGGAGCCATCACTCCATGCTGTGTGGGATGGCAGTGTGATGGGAGCCATCAGCTCCCGCAGTGTGGGATGGCAGTGAGGGGAGCCACACTCCCAGCAGTGTGGGATGCACAGGTGGGAGGGGAGCATCAAGCTCCCTGCAGTGTGGATGGCAGTGTGAGGGGAGCCATCCAGCTTCCCTGCAGGTGGGATGGCAGTGTGAGGGAGCCATCAGCTCCCCCTGCAGGTGTGGAATGGCAGTGTGAGGGGAGCCAATCACTCCCTGCAGGTGTGGATGGCAGTGTGAGGGGACCCATCAGCTCCCTGCAGGTGTGGATGGCAGTGTGAGGGGAGCCATCAGCTCCCTGCAGGTGTGGATGGCAGTGTGAGGGGAGCCATCAGCTCCCTGCAGGTGTGGATGGCAGTGTGAGGGGAGCCATCAGCTCCCTGCAGGTGTGGATGGCAGACTGCAGACACAACAGGACAGCAAAGTGATATAAAACTTACTGAAAAACATAAAGGAGAAGTAAGAACATAGAAAGTTGAAGAGGCTGTGCTTCTGTAAGGAGAGGTGCACTAACCTGTGGCTCTGGTGGCCTGGTGGTTAACGCTCTCGCTTCACACGGTGAGGGCCTGGGTTCGATTCCCAGCCAGAGCAGAAACATTGGACGTGTTTCTTTCCACCTGTTGTCTATGTTCCCCATCAGTAAAATGGGTACCTGGGTGTTAGTCGACTGGTGTGGGTCGCATCCTGGGACACTGACCTAAGGAGGCCTGGTCACAGACCGGGCCGCGGGGGCGTTGACCCCCGGAACACGCCTCCTAGGTAAAAACCTCTAGGTAAACCACCTCCTCCAGAGGCTTGATTTTCCCGCACCATCTGAATGACTTCTGAGTGTTGTGTTGCGGTGCACAGAATCGTGAAGCTGAGTACCTGTTATTGTGCGATGCAGGAGTGGAAGGCCTCGGTCAATGACCGAAAGTTCCAGTCGGTGGGTCACCGTGTGAGACCTGCGTCAGGAAATGCTTGTACTGTTTCCTGACCTGACCTCAAGCTCCTAGTACGCTGAAGAACTCACCTAGTGCTGGGACAGGGAAAAAGGTGACAATGGAACAAGGTAATAAGGGAACAAGGTAACAATGAAATAAGGGAACAAGGCAACAAGGGAACAAGAACAATGGAACAAGGGAACAATGGAACAGAGTTTTAGTTCTCTGATGAGCCTTCCCCACCAGCTGACAGATGGTGCACTTCCTTGGATGAAGTTTGGCACAAGTGTGGCAGGTCAGTATACTTGGCAATTTTGTCCAGTGTTTTCTTAATGCCTCAGTAGCCTCCCATTGCACTTGTAATTTGTTAAAACTGAGCACTCGTGAGCGAGGTGTGCGAGGCAGCACCACTGTGGTGCACAGTGCTCACTCTACAATCAAGAGTATATCGAAGAGTGTATTTTCGTCATTAATACACCAATAAAATAACACAAATGTTACCTGTTGTCAGGGCCTAATTAAGGGGCTGTAGTCCAGGGACCTCCGCCCCCCAACTGGCGGAGGTTAGTGCGGTGCCAGGTCTTCCTTACGTGTACTGCCAGACCATTAAGACATCATTCCTTTGCTCGAAATCCGCCTGAATAACACCCACGAGCTTGTTTATACATGTAGAATGCTCTCCGATACACACCCACGAGCATGTTACCTATAGAATGCTCTCCTGATATACACCCACGAGCAGGTTACCTGTAGAATGCTCTCCTGATACACACCCACGAGCATGTTACCTGTAGAATGCTCTCCTGATATACACCCACGAACATGTTCCTGTAGAATGCTCGCCTTTGGGAAATACACACCCCATGAGCATGTTTCCTGTAGAATGCACTCCTGATACACACCCACGACGTTATCCTGTAAGAATGCTCCCGATATACCCCACGAACATGTTACCTGTAGATTGCTCTCCTGATACACACCCCGAGCATGTTACCTGTAGAATGCCTCTCCTGAATATACAACCCACGAGCATGTTACCTGTAGAATGCTCTCCTGAACAACACCCACGAACATGTTTACCTGAGAAGCTCTCCTGAAACACACCCACGAACATGTTACCTTAGAATGCTCTCCCTGATACACACCCACGAACATGTTACCTAGTAGAAATGCCTCCTGATATACAACCCACGAGCATGTTAACCTGTTAGAATGCTCTCCTGATACACACCACGAACATGTTACCTTAGAATGCTCTCACTGATACACACCCACGAACATGTTACCTGTAGAATGCTCTCCTGATATACACCCACGCGCAGTTTACCGGTAGAATGCTCTCCATATACAACACCCCACGAACAAGTTACCTGAGAATGCTCTCCTGATACACACCCACGAACATGTTACCTGTAGAATGCTCTCCTGATACACACCCACGAACATGTTACCTGTAGAATGCTCTCCTATTCACACCCACAGAACATGTTAACCTGTAGATGCTCTCTGATACACACCCACGAGCATGTTTCCCTGTAGAATGCTCTCCTGATACACACCCACGAGCCTGTTACCTTAGAATACTCTCCTGATCAACACACCCACGAGCATGTTTACCTGTAGAATGCTCTCCCTGATACACACCTACCTGCAGGACCACGAGCATGTTACCTGTAGAATGCTCTCCTGATACACACCCACGAGCATGTTACCTGTAGAATGCTCTCCTGATACACACCCACGAGCATGTTACCTGTAGAATGCTCTCCTGATACACACCCACGAGCTTGTTACCATGTAAATGCTCTCCTGATACACACCCACGACATGTTACCTGTAGAATGCTCTCCTGAGACCTACCACGAACATGTTACCTGTATATGCACCTCCTGACACACACCCACGAGCAGGTTACCTGTAGAATGCTCTCCTGATACACACCCACGAGCATGTTACCTGTAGAATGCTCTCCTGATACACACCCACGAACATGTTACCTGTAGAATGCTCTCCTGATACACACCCACGAACATGTTACCTGTAGAATGCTCTCCTGATACACACCCACGAACATGTTACCTGTAGAATGCTCTCCTGATACACACCCCACGTACAGGTTACCTGTAAATGCTCCTCCTGATACACCCCCACGAACATGTTAACCTGTAGAATGCTCTCCTGATACACACCCACGAACATGTTACCTGTAGAATGCTCTCCTGATACACACCCACGAGCTTGTTACCTGTAGAATGCTCTCCTGATACACACCCACGAGCATGTTACCTAATTAGCTAAGCTTGCCCAAACCTGCCTCCCAGCCCACCCACTCTAACACCCACCCAAACACACACACCCACATAATGGGAGTTTCATAACTTGACAGCTGAATACTTGCAAGAGAACATCCATGTGTGTGTACATACGATTGAGGAGAGCTGGGTAGCACATCTCTGAGAAGAAACACATGTATCTCTCTACCTCTCGATGACAGGACATTTACCAGAGTAACTTGAAGGAGAATCGACCTTGATTTTATTATATTCAAGCCTCATCACCTTTGATGGTCTTAGGTGACAGACGATTATAGTGTAGACACCAGGTCTCATACTTGGAGCCCATACTTGCCATAGTAGTAAGATTTAGTAAAATACACATAAATGTAACTCATGCGACTTTTCTTGTTGGCAACGCTTCCCTCATCAGTCCACACAGCAAAGGAGACAGTGAATGGTGAATGATAGAAGAGGTTAAGAAAATCAGTCCTTCAGCCTGGAGTCAATGTGAAAAATCTTGGTAAGAACACAGCGTATGGTCGAAGTGGCTTATATACTTCAGACAGGTGAGGTGAAGTCTGTCGTTAGGCGGCGTCACCGTGGGATAAATCCCAAGTTGTCAAGGCGTTCCTTAGAGAATCCTTGAGAGAAATGTTACAGATAGACGTACAAATGTTTCATTTACACTCTGGAACTCTTTTCTTATTTGTCTGTCATGTGGGAGTGAACAGTGGACCTGGGTGTGTCATGCTAGTGTGGTGCTGGGGGGTGAGAATAGAGTAGCATTTATGAAGGGATTCAGGGAAGTTGGTTGGCTGGACACGAGTCCTGGAAGCAATAGGAATAGTGTCTGTATTCTGGAAGGAGGAGGAGGACTGTTGCAGTTCTGGAGGTGGGAAGTACAGTACCTGCACTCTGCAGGACGGATGTTGCATTTTGGAGAGTCATTTGACCTGTGAAGTCTGTACGCACTTCTCGCGAGACAGCTATTAAACGAATAACGATGAGAGTGTTTCTTTTTTTACTGCAAGATGGTTGTACACACAGCATCATTACCATCAAGCAGCCAGTCAGGGTGCCTGCCTCCCTGGGTGATTAAGGGAGAGGCAGGGTGCCTGTCTGCCTGGGTGATTAAGGGAGAGGCAGGGTGCCTGCCTGCCTGGGTGATTAAGGGAGAGGCAGGGTGCCTGTTCTGCCTGGGTGGGTGATGAAGGGAGAGGCAGGGTGCCTGCCTGCCTGGGTGATGAAGGGAGAGGCAGGGTGCCTGCCTGCCTGGGTGATGAAGGGAGAGGCAGGGTGCCTGCCTGCCTGGGTGATGAAGGGAGAGGCAGGGTGCCTCCAGCCTGGGTGATGCAGGGAGAGGCAGGGTGTCTGCCTGGTGATAAGGGAGAGGCAGGGTGCCTGCCGGCCTGGGGGGATGAAGGGAGAGGCAGGGTGCCTGCCTGCCTGGGTGATGAAGGGAGAGGCAGGGTGCCTGCCTGCCTGGGTGATGAAGGGAGAGGCAGGGTGTCTGCCTGGGTGATGAAGGGAGAGGCAGGGTGTCTGCCTGCCTGGGTGATGAAAGGAGAGGCAGGGGGTGTCTGCCTGCCTGGGTGATGAAGGGAGAGGCAGGGTCCGGCCTGCCTGGGGATGATGGAGAGCAGGGGTCTGCCGGCCCTGGAGTGATGAAGGGAGAGGCAGGGTGTCTGCCTGGGTGATGAAGGGAGAGGCAGGGTGTCTGCCTGCCTGGGTGATGAAAGGAGAGGCAGGGTGTCTGCCTCCTGGGTGATGAAGGGAGAGGCAGGGTCCTGACCTGGCCTGGGTGAATGAAGGGAGAGTAAGGTGTCGGCCCTGGTGTTGAAGGGAGACGCAGGGTGTCTGGCCTGCCTGGGTGTTGAATCGGGAGAGCAGGTGGCTCCTGGGTGATGAAGGGAGAGGCATGGGTGGTCCTGCCTGCCTGGGTGATGAAAGAGAGGCGGGAGTCTGCCGGCCTGGGTGATGAAGGGAGAGGCAGGGTGTCTGCCTCCTGGGTGATGAATGGGGAGGCAGGGTGTCTGCCTGGGTGATGAAAGGAGAGGCAGGGTGTCTGCCTGCCTGGGTGATGAAAGTAGAGGCGGTGGTCTGCCTGCATTGGTGATGAAGGAGAGGCCGGTGCCAGCCTGCCTGGGTGATGAAGAGAGGCAGGTTCTGCCTGCCAGGGTGATGAAGGGAGTGGCAGGGTGTCTGCCTGCCTGGGTGGTGAAGGGAGAGGCAGGGTGTCTGCCTGCATGGGTGATGAAGGGAGAGGCAGGGTGCTTGCCTGCCTGGGTGATGAAGGGAAGGCAGGGTTGCCTGCTGCTCCTGGGTGATGAAGTGAAGAGGCCAGGGTGTCTGCCTGGTATAAGGGAGAGGCAGGGTGTCTGCCTGCCGGGGTGATGAAAGTAGAGGCAGGGGGTCTGCCTGCCTGGTGGAAGAAGGGAGAGGCAGGGTGCCTGCCTGCCTGGATGATGAGAGGGAGAGGCAGGGTGCCTGCTGCCCTGGGTGATGAAGGGAAGGCAGGGTGTCTGCCTGGGTGATGTGAAGGGGAAGAGCAGGGTGTCTGCCTCCAGGGTATGAAGGGAGAGTCAGGGTGTATGCCCTGGGGTGATGAAGGGAGAGGCAGGGTTGTCTTGCCTGCCTGGGTGATTGAAAGGAGAAGGCAGGGTGTCTGCCCTGCCTTGGTGATGATAGGGAGAGGCAGGTTCTGCCTCCTGGTTGTGAAGGGAGATGCAGGGTGTCTGCCTGGGTGATGAAAGGAGAGCAAGGTTGTGCCTGCCTGCCTGGTGATTGAAAGGAAGGCAGGGTGTATCTGCCCTGCATGGGTGATCGAAGGAGAGGCCGGGTTGCCCTGCCTCCATGGGTGATGAAGGGAGAGGCAGGGTGTCTGCCTGCCTGGGTGATGAAGGGAGTGGCAAGGTGTCTGCCTGCCTGGGTGGTGAAGGGAGAGGCAGGGTGTCTGCCTGCATGGGTGATGAAGGGAGAGGCAGGGTGCTTGCCTGCCTGGGTGATGAAGGGAGAGGCAGGGTGCCTGCTTGCCTGTTGAATTGGAGGGAGAGGCAGGGTGTCTGCCTGGGTGATGAAGGGAGAGGCAGGGTGCCTGCCTGCCTGGGTGATGAAGGGAGAGGCAGGGTGTCTGCCTGGGTGATGAAGGGAGAGGCAGGGTGCCTGCCTGCCTGGGTGATGAAGGGAGAGGCAGGGTGCCTGCCTGCCTGGGTGATGAAGGAGAGGCCGGGTGCCTGCCTGCCTGGTGATGAAGGGAGAGGCGGTGTTCAGCCTGGGTGATGAAGGAGACGCCGGTGTCTGCCAGCCTGGTGATGAAGAGGAGAAGGCAGGGTGTCTCCTGGTGATAAGGGAGAGGCAGGGTGTCTGCCTGGGTGATGAAGGGAGAGGCAGGGTGTCTGCCTGCCTGGGTGATGAAAGGAGAGGCAGGGTGTCTGCCTGCCTGGGTGATGAAGGGAGAGGCAGGGTGCCTGCCTGCCTGGGTGATGAAGGGAGAGGCAGGGTGTCTGCCTGCCTGGGTGATGAAGGGAGAGGCAGGGTGTCTGCCTGGGTGATGAAGGGAGAGGCAGGGTGTCTGCCTGCCTGGGTGATGAAAGGAGAGGCAGGGTGTCTGCCTGCCTGGGTGATGAAGGGAGAGGCAGGGTGCCTGCCTGCCTGGGTGATGAAGGGAGAGGTAGGGTGTCTGCCTGGGTGATGAAGGGAGACGCAGGGTGTCTGCCTGCCTGGGTGATGAAGGGAGAGGCAGGGTGTCTGCCTGGGTGATGAAGGGAAGCAGGTGTCTGCTGCCTGGGTGATGAAAGGAGAGGCAGGGTGTCTGCCTGCCTGGGTGATGAAGGGAGAGGCAGGGTGTCTGCCTCCTGGGTGATGAATGGGGAGGCAGGGTGTCTGCCTGGGTGATGAAAGGAGAGGCAGGGTGTCTGCCTGCCTGGGTGATGAAAGGAGAGGCAGGGTGTCTGCCTGCATGGGTGATGAAGGGAGAGGCCGGGTGCCTGCCTGCCTGGGTGATGAAGGGAGAGGCAGGGTGTCTGCCTGCCTGGGTGATGAAGGGAGTGGCAGGGTGTCTGCCTGCCTGGGTGGTGAAGGGAGAGGCAGGGTGTCTGCCTGCATGGGTGATGAAGGGAGAGGCAGGGTGCTTGCCTGCCTGGGTGATGAAGGGAGAGGCAGGGTGCCTGCTTGCCTGGGTGATGAAGGGAGAGGCAGGGTGTCTGCCTGGGTGATGAAGGGAAGGCTGGGTGGTCTGCGCTCCTGGTGAATGAAAGGAAGGCAGGGGTCTGCCTGCCAGGTGATGAAGGGAGAGGCAGGGTGCCTGCCTGCCAGGATGAATGAAGGAGAGGCAGGTGCCTGCCTGCCATGGGTGATGAAGGGAAGGTCAGGGGTGTCCTGACTGGGTTGGATGAAGGGATGACGCAGGGTGTCTGCCTGCCTGGTTGATGAAGGGAGAGCAGGGTTGTCTGCCTGGGTGATGAAGGGAGGGCAGGGTGTCTGCCTGCCTGGGTGGATGAAGGGAGAGGCAGGTCTGCCTCCTAGTGATGAAGGGAGAGGCAGAGGTTCTGCCTGGTGATGAAAGGGAGACAGGGTCGTCTTCCTGCCTGGGTGATTGAAAGGAAGGCAGGTGTCTGCCTGCATGGTATGAATGGTAGAGGGCCGGGTGGCCTGCCTGCCTGGGTGTGAAAGGAGAGCAGGGTGACCTGTGCCGGCCTGGGTTGATGAAGGGAGTTGGCAGGGTGTCTGCCTGCCTGGGTGGTGGAAGGGAGAGCAGGTGTCTGCCTGCATGGGTGATGAAGGGAGAGGCAGGTGCTTGCCTGCCTGGGTGATGAAGAAGGGCAGGTGCCTCTTGCCTGGGGATAAGGGGAGGGGCAGGGTGTCTGCCTGCATGGGTGATGAAGGGAGAGGCAGGGCGTCCTGCCTGCCTTGGGTGATGAATGGAAGAGGCAGGTGTCTGCCTGCCTGGGGTGGGAATGGATAGGCAGTGTCGCTGCCTGGTGATGAAGGGAGAGGCAGGGTGTCTGCCTGCCTGGGTGATGAAGGGAGAGCCAGGGTGCCTGCCTGCCTGGGTGATGAAGGGAGAGGCAGGGTGTCTGCCTGCCTGGGTGATGAAGGGAGAGGCAGGGTGCTTAATTGCCTAGGTGATGAAGGGAGAGGCAGCGTGCCTGCCTGCCAGGGTGATGAAGAGAGGGGCAGGGTGCCTGCCTGCATGGGTGATGAAGGGAGAGGCAGGGCCCCTGACTGCCTGGGTGATGAAGGGAGAGGGAGGGTGAACTCACCTATTTGTGGTTGCAGGGGTCGAGTCACAGCTCCTGGCCCCGCCTCTTCGCTGATTGCTACTAGGTCCTCTCTCTCCCTGCCCCATGAGCTCTATCATACCTCGCCTTAAAACTATGTATGGTTCCCGCCTCCACTACGTCACTTTCTAGGCTATTCCACGGCCTGACTACTCTATGACTGAAGAAATACTTCCTAACATCCCTTTGATTCATCTGAGTCTTCAACTTCCAATTGTGACCTCTTGTGTCTGTGTCCCTTCTCTGGAAACATCCGTCTTTGTCCACCTGTCTATTCCGCGCAGTATTTTATATGTCGTTATCATGTCTCCCCTGACCCTCCTGTCCTCCAGTGTCGTCAGGCTGTTT
This sequence comes from Cherax quadricarinatus, assembly GCF_026875155.1. Classification (NCBI taxonomy): domain Eukaryota; kingdom Metazoa; phylum Arthropoda; class Malacostraca; order Decapoda; family Parastacidae; genus Cherax; species Cherax quadricarinatus. The sequence continues at coordinate 14,952,367 of NC_069440.1, forward strand.
TCCCCTCAACCTTTCTTCGTGGGACAATCCCCGTAGCTCTGGGACTGTCTTGTTGCAAACCTTTGTACTTTCTCTAATTTCTTGACGTGCTTGACTAGGTGTGGATTCCAAACTGGTGCTGCATACTCCAGTATGGGCCTGACGTAAATGGTATACAGAGTCTTGAACGAATCCTTACTGAGGTATCGGAAACGCTATCTTTAGGTTTGCCAAGCCCGTATGCTGCAGCGTTATCTGATTGATGTGCCCTCAGGGGATATGCCCCGGTGTTATACTCACCCCCAGATCTTTTTCCTTGAGTGAGGTTTGCAGTCTTTGGCCATCTAAACTTTTATTGTGTCTGCCCGTCTTTTTGCCCTTCCCCCAATCTCATGACTTTGCATTTGGCAGGGATAAATTCAAGGAGCCAGTTGCTGGACCAGGCTAGTAGCCTGTCCAGGTCTTATTGTAGTCCTGCCTGATCCTCATCCGATTTGATTCTTCTCATTAACTTCGCCCTTTATCTCAAACAAAAGGACACTTCTGAGTCTATCCCTTCCGTTATGCTCGTTCACATATTCCAAGAAAAAAGCACAGGTCCTAGGACTGACCCCTATGGAACCCCGCTTATCACAGGCGCCCACTCTGACACCTCGTCGCGTACCATGACTCGTTGTTGCCTCCCTGTCAGGTATTCTCTGACCCATTGCAGTGCCTTTCCTGTTATGTGTGCCTGATCCTCTAGCTTTTGCAGTAACCTCTTGTGAGGAACTGTGTCGAAGGCCTTCTTGCAGTCCAAAAATATGCAGTCGACCCACCCCTCTCTCTCTTGTCTTACTTCTGTCACCTTGTCATAAAACTCTAGCAGGTTTGTGACACAGGATTTTCCTTCCCTGAAACCGTGCTGGTTGTCAATTGTACACTTGTTTCTTTCCAGGTGCTCCACCACTCTCCTCCTGATGATCTTCTCCATGACCTTGCATACTATACACGTTAGTGATACAGGTCTGTAGTTTAGTGCCTCATGTCTGTCTCCCTTTTTAAAAATTGGGACTACATTTGCCATTTTTCATACCTTAGGGAGTTGCCCAGTTTCAAATGACGTGTTGAATATCTTTGTTAATGGCTCACACAATATCTCTGCTCCCTCTTTAAGGACCCATGGAGAGATGTTGTCTGGTCCAACCGCCTTTGAGGTGTCAAGTTCGCATAGCAGCTTCTTCACCTCCTCCTTGGTTATATGTACCTCATCCAGCACTTGCTGGTGCACCCCCCTGCTCTGATTTCCTGGAGTCCTACTGGTTTCCACTGTAAATACTTCTTTAAATCTCGTGTTGAGCTCCTGACATACCTCTCGGTCGTTTCTTGTGAATTCCCCATCACCCTTCCTCAGTCTGATTACCTGGTCCTTGACTGTTGTTTTCCTCCTGATGTGGCTGTACAACAGCTTCGGGTCAGTCTTGACTTTTGATGCTATTTCATTTTCATATTGTCTCTGAGCCTCCCTTCTTATCTGTGCATATTCGTTTCTGGCTCTTCGGCTAATCTCTTTATTTTCCTGAGTTCTCTGTCTTCTGTACCTTTTCCATTCTCTAGTACACCTAGTTTTTGCCTCCCTACACCTTTGGTTGAACCAAGGACTCGTTCTGTTTTTCCCATTATTTCTGTTTCCCTTGGGAAGAAACCTCTCCTCTGCCTCCTTGCATTTTGTTGCCACATAGTCCATCATTACTTGTACTGGTTTTCCTGTCAGTTTCCTCTCCCACTGAATGTCTTGAAGGAAGTTCCTCATGCCTGAGTAGTTCCCCCTTTTGTAGTTTGGTTTTCCCAGCCTATTCCTGCTACTCTCTCCACTTGGAGCTCAACTATGTAGTCGAAGCACAGAACCACATGATCACTAGCTCCCAGGGGCAGGGTGCCTAATTGCCTGGATGATGAAGGGAGAGGCAGGGTGCCTGCCTGCATGGGCGATGAAGGGAGAGGGAGGCTGCCTGCCTGCCTGGGTGATGAAGGGAGAGGCAGGGTGCCTGCCTTGCCTGGGTGATGAAAGGAGAAGCAGGGTGCTTGCCACACTGGGTGATGAAGGGAAAGGCAGGGTGCCTGCTTGCCTGGATGATGAAGGGAGAGGCAGGGTGCCTGCCTGCCTGGGTGATGAAGGGAGAGGCAGGGTGCCTGCCTTGCCTGGGTGATGAAGGGAGAGGCAGGGTGCCTGCCTGCATGGGCGATGAAGGGAGAGGCAGGCTGCCTGCCTGCCTGGGTGATGAAGGGAGAGGGCAGGGTGCTGCCTTGCCTGGGTGATGAAAGGAGAAGCAGGGTGCTTGCCACACTGGGTGATGAAGGGAAAGGCAGGGTGCCTGCCTGCCTGGGTGATGAAGGGAGAGGCAGGGTGCCTGCCTGCCTGGGTGATGAAGGGAGAGGCAGGGTGCCTGCCTTGCCTGGGTGATGAAAGGAGAAGCAGGGTGCTTGCCACACTGGGTGATGAAGGGAAAGACAGGGTCCCTGCCTGCCTGGGTGATGAAGGGAGAGGCAGGGTGGATGCCTACCTGGGTAATGAAATGAGAGGCAGAATGCGTGTCTGCCTGGGTGAATGGAGAGCCAGGGTGCCTGCCTGCCTGGGTGATGAATGGAGAGCCAGGGTGCCTGCCTGCCTGGGAGATGAAGGGACAGCCAGGGTGCCTGCCTGCCTGGGTGATGAGGGGAGAGCCATGGTGCCTGCCTGGGTGATGAAGGGAGAGTCAGGGTGCCTGCCTGCCTGGGTGATGAAGGGAGAGGCAGGGTGCCTACCTACCTTGGTGATGAAGGGAGAGTCAGGGTGCCTGCCTTGGTGATGAAGGGAGAGTCAGGGTGCCTGTACTGCCTGGGTGATGAAGGGAGAAGCAGGGTGCATACCTGCCATGGTGATGAAGGGAGAGTCAGGGTGCCTGCCTGCCTGGTTGATGAAGGGAGAGCCAGGGTGCCTGCCTGCCTGGGTGATGAAGGGAGAGCCAGGGTGCCTGGCGGCCTGGGTGAAAGGAGAGGCAGGGTGCCTGCCTGGGTGATGAAGGGAAAGGCAGGGTGCCTGCCTGCCTGGGTGATGAAGGGAGAGGCAGGGTGCCTGCCTGCCTGTTTGATGAAGGATAAGTTAGGGTGCCTGCCTGCCTGGGTGATGAAGGGAGAGGCAGGGTGCCTACCTGCCTGGGTGATGAAGGAAGAGTCAGAGTGCCTGCCTGTCTGGGTGATGAAGGGAGAGTTAGGGTGCCTGCCTGCCTGGGTGATGAAGGGAAAGACAGGGTGCCTACCTGCCTTGGTGATGAAGGGAGAGTCAGGGTGCCTGCCTGCCTGGGTGAAGGGAGAGGCAGGGTGCCTGCCTGGGTGATGAAGGGAGAGGCAGGGTGCGTGCCTGCCTGGGTGAAGGGAGAGGCAAGGTGCCTGCCTGGGTGATGAAGGGAGAGGCAGGGTGCCTGCCTGGGTGATGAAGGGAGAGGCAGGGTGCCTGCCTGCCTGGGTGATGAAGGGAGAGGCAGGGTGCCTGCCTGCCTGGGTGATGAAGGGAGAGGCAGGGTGCTTGCCCTGTGCATGGAGGGTGAGAAGGAGGGACGTGCATGAGACAGGAGAGAGCACAACAAGAGAAGGTCGTTCAACTGAGAGTCGTGGTGCGCAATAATCTTCGTTAGAAGTTATGTGTGTGTGAGTGTGTGTGTGTGTGTGTGTGTGTGTGTGTGTGTGTGTGTGTGTGTGTGTGTGTGCATGCAGTGGAGTGACTAGGTGGGTGCACAGGTGGGCGTGTGTGTGTGGGATCGGGTAGGCAGATGTGTCTAATGTGTGTGTGGTGTGACAGCCATATTTACCAGTAGCAGCCGCATAAACAGCGAATACCGTGTATACACTGGCTGGTGAGGGTGCCAGTGCATACACTGGCTTGTGAGGGTGCCAGTGTATACACTGGCTAGTAAGGGAGCCAGTGTACACACTGACTGGTGAGGGTGCCAGTGTATACACTGGCTGGTGAGGAAGCCAGTGTATACACTGGCTGGTGAGGGAGCCAGTGTATACACTAGCTGGTGAGGGTGCCGATGTATACACTGGCTGGTGAGGGGGCCAGTGTATACCCTGGCTGGTGAGGGAGCCAGTGTATACACTGGCTGGTGAGGTAGCCAGTGTATACACTGGCTGGTGAGGGAGCCACTGTATACACTGGCTGGAGGGAGCCAGTGTATACACTGGCTGGTGAGGGAGCCAGTGTATTCACTGGCTGGTGAGGGAGCCAGTGTATACACTGACTGGTGAGGGAGCCAGTGTATACACTGGCTAGTGAAGGTGCCAGTGTATATACTGGCTAGTGAGGGAGCCAGTGTTCACACTGACTAGTGAGGGAGCCAGTGTATTCACTGGCTGGTGAGGGAGCCAGTGTATACACTGACTAGTGAGGGAGCCAGTGTATACACTGGCTGGTGAGGGAGCCAGTGTTTACACTGGCTAGTGAGGGAACAAGTGTATATACTGGCTAGTGAGGGAGCCAGTGTTTACACTGGCTAGTGAGGGAGCCAGTGTATACACTGGCTGGTGAGGGAGCCAGTGTATACACTGGCTGGTGAGGGTACCAGTGTATTCACTGGCTGGTGAGGGAGCCAGTGTTTACACTGGCTGGTGAGGGAGCCAGTGTATTCACTGGCTGGTGAGGGTACCAGTGTATGCACTGGCTAGTGAGGGAGCCAGTGTATACACTGACTGGTGAGGGTACCAGTGTATACACTGACTGATGAGGGTACCAGTGTATACACTGGCTAGTGAGGGAGCAAGTGTATACACTGGCTGGTGAGGGAGCCAGTGTATACACTGGCTGTGAGGGAGCCAGTGTATACACTGACTGGTGAGGGTACCAGTGTATGCACTGGCTAGTGAGGGAGCCAGTGTATACACTGACTGGTGAGGGTACCAGTGTATACACTGACTGATGAGGGTACCAGTGTATACACTGGCTAGTGAGGGAGCAAGTGTATACACTGGCTGGTGAGGGAGCCAGTGTATACACTGGCTGGTGAGGGAGCCAGTGTATACACTGGCTGGTGAGGTAGCCAGTGTATACACTGGCTGGTGAGGGAGCCAGTGTTTACACTGGCTAGTGACTGGTGCATACACACTTCGTGTGTCAGTGTAACTTGTGACGGGTCTACGTCGGACCAAAATGTCGTGGTAAGCTGTTATGTGCAGGTTATTTGTTTACTGTTCCAGTCATCCAATTATCTTAAAATTTTCTCCTCTCCTTTTTCCCTCGCTACCTCCACAACTACCTTCCTTCTCCCCTCTTTCCCTCCCTCCCTCCCTCTTTCCCTCCCTCCCTCCCTCATTTCTCTCCTACAGTCCCTCCAATTAGACACAGGGTATTTACACACTCTTTAATAACAGTAATCTTCAACGTAATACATATCTCTCTTCCCCGAGGCTCTCACGTGTGTGTGTGTGTGTGTGTGTGTGTGTGTGTGTGTGTGTGTGTGTGTGTGTGTGTGTGTGTGTGTGTGTGTGTGTGTGTGTGTGTGTGTGTGTGTGTGTGTGTGTGTGTGTGTGTGTGTGTGTGTGTTGTGTGTGTGTGTGTGTGTGTGTGTGTGTGTGTGTGTGTGTGTGTGTGTGTGTGTGTGTGTGTGTGTGTGTGTGTGTGTGTGTGTGTGTGTGTGTGTGTGTGTGTGGTGTGTGTGTTGTGTGTGTGTGTGTGTGTGTGTGTGTGTGTGTGTGTGTGTGTGTGTGTGTGTGTGTGTGTGTGCGTGTGTTGTATGTGTGTGTGTGTGTTGTATGTGTGTGTGTTGTGTGTGGGGTATATTCATCAGTTCATTTCCTGGGGGGGTCGAGTCTCAGCTCTCGGGCCACATATCTTAAAGTACAAATCACCGTCAATGTTGCTTCCTGGCCTTGTGGGTCCCATCACCACACCTACTCTTCAAACTGTGTACTGAGTATGTCCTTACAACACACACACACACACACACACACACACACACACACACACACACACACACACACACACACACACACACACACACACACACACACACTCACACACACACACACACACACACACACACACACACACACACACACACACACACACACACACACACACACACAAACACACACACACACACACACACACACACACACACACACACACACAGTGTTATCCTGCTACCATCATCCCAGTATTAACGTAACACCTGGTCATCCCATTGATACAATCAGTAATGTAGCCGCGTGTTGGGTGTAACAACACTGTGCGTGTTCAATCACGCCACTCACCTCCCATATACTGTCGTTTGAGCCCAGTGTGAGCTCAGTTTGAGTCCACAGTGTGAGCCCACAGTGTGAGCCCACAATTTATGGAGCACCCTTAACCTTCGTCCAGTAACACTAGAGTAGGGGGATAGTGCATTTGGGGGAGGGGGGGTGATGGTGATGGTAGAGGGTGAGGTAGGGGATAGAGGATGGGGGTTATGAGGTCAGGTTACAGAGCCTGCAGGATGGTGGATGAGGGGCTCGGACAGAGACAATCGTAGTCACAGCCTAGCCAGGGTGAGACAATCGTAGTCACAGCTTAGCCAGGGTAGACAATCCTAGTCACAGCCTAGGCAGGGTGAGACAATCCTAGTCACAGACTAGCCAGGGTGAGACAGTCCTAGTGACAGCCTAGCCAGGGTGAGACAATCCTAGTCACAGCCTAGCTAGGGTGAGACAATCGTAGTCACAGCCTAGCCAGGGTGAGACAATCCTAGTCACAGCCTAGCCAGGGTGAGGCAGTCCTAGTCACAGCCTAGCCAGGGTGAGACAATCCTAGTCACAGCCTAGCCAGGGTGAGACAATCCTAGTCACAGCCTAGCCAGGGTGAGACAATCCTAGTCACAGCCTAGCCAGGGTGAGACAATCCTAGTCACAGCCTAGCCAGGGTAAGACAATCCTAGTCACAGCCTAGGCAGGGTGAGACAATCCTAGTCACAGACTAGAAAGGGTGAGACAGTCCTAGTCACAGCCTAGGCAGGGTGAGACAATCCTAGTCACAGCCTAGCCAAGGTGAGACAATCGTAGTCACAGCCTAGCCAGGGTGAGACAATCGTAGTCACAGCCTAGCCAGGGTGAGACAATCCTAGTCACAGCCTAGCCAGGGTGAGACAATCCTAGTCACAGCCTAGCCAGGGTGAGACAATCCTAATCACAGCCTAGCCAGGGTGAGACAATCCTAGTCACAGCCTAGGCAGGGTGAGACAATCCTAGTCACAGACTAGCCAGGGTGAGACAGTCCTAGTCACAGCCTAGCCAGGGTGAGGCAATCCTTGTCACAGCCTAGCCAGGGTGAGACAATCTTAGTCACAGCATAGCCAGGGTGAGGCAATCCTTGTCACAGCCTAGCCAGGGTGAGACAATCCTAGCCACAGCCTAGCCAGGGTGAGACAATCCTAGTCACAGCCTAGTCAGGGTGAGACAATCCTAGTCACAGCCTAGGCAGAGACAATCCTAGTCACAGCCTAGCCAGGGTGAGACAATCCTAGTCACAGCCTAGCCAGGGTGAGGCAATCCTTGTCACAGCCTAGATAGGATGAGACAATCCTAGTCACAGCCTAGCCAGGGTGAGGCAATCCTTGTCACAGCCTAGCCAGGGTGAGACAATCCTAGCGACAGCCTAGCCGGGGTGAGACAGTCCTAGTCACAGCTTAGCCAGGGCGAGACAATCCTAGCCACAGCTTAGCCAGGGGGGAGACAATCCTAGCCACATCTTAGCCAGGGGGAGATAATCCTAGCTACAGCCTAGACAGGGAAGACATTCCTAGCCACAGTTTAGCCAGGGAGACACAATCCTAGCCACGGCCTATCCAGGGGGAGATAATCCTAACTACATCCTAGCCAAGGTGAGACAATCCTAGCCACAGACTTGCCAGGGGAACATTGCATCCCATGTCCCAGGCGCTGGATGCCCCCTACGGGTTTAACGCTTCCCCATGAATACAATAATAATCTATTAAGGGGAAGGGTGTGGGTAGGGGGAATGGGGTGTGGGTGAGGGGAATGGGGTGTGGGTAGGGGATGGGGTCTGTGCAGTAGGGTGGGATGTGGCTAGGGGAATGGAGTGGTGGATAAAGGAATGAGTTGTGGGTAGGGAATAGGGTGTGGGTGGGGAATGGGGTGTGAGTAGAGGATGGGAGATGTGGTAGGAAATGGAATGGGAGAGAGGGGGGGAGGTTGAGGGGAAAATCACACAATGTGTCTTTAAATATTATTATAATACATTATTATTATTATATTATATTATTATTATTATTATTATTATTATTATTATTATATTATTATTATTATTATTAGTGTTGTTGTTGTTGTTTATGAATGAAGACATCTCTTCTTCCCCTCGTCTTTAGTTTTTCTGTCCCCCTCCCCTCATTTCCCCCTCCCGTCTCCTCCCCTCGTCTCCCCTCGGGTCTGCCACCCGCTGAGCCCACCACGTGCCGCCACGTGCAGTAAAGTCGCCGTGCCTTTGTTGGCACGTGGCAGCCTCTTATTATCTCCCTAATTAACATGGCAGGCGCCGTGGTTGTTGCCGTGGTTGTAGCCGTGGTTGTAGCCGTGGTTGTAGCCGTGGTTGTAGTCGTGGTTGTAGCCGTGGTTGTAGCCGTGGTTGTAGCCGTGGTTGTAGTCGTGGTTGTAGCCGTGGTTGTAGTCGTGGTTGTAGCCGTGGTTGTTGCCGTGGTTGTAGCCGTGGTTGCAGCCGTGGTTGTAGCCGTGGTTGTAGCCGTGGTTGTAGCCGTGGTTGTATCCGTGGTTGTAGCCGTGGTTGTAGTCGTGGTTGTAGCCGTGGTTGTAGTCGTGGTTGTAGCCGTGGTTGTAGCCGTGGTTGTAGCCGTGGTTGTAGCCGTGGTTGTAGCCGTGGTTGTAGCCGTGGTTGTAGTCGTGGTTGTAGCCGTGGTTGTAGCCGTGGTTGTAGCCGTGGTTGTAGCCGTGGTTGTAGCCGTGGTTGTAGCCGTGGTTGTAGTCGTGGTTGTAGTCGTGGTTGTAGCCGTGATTGTAGTCGTGGTTGTAGCCGTGGTTGTAGCCGTGGTTGCCAACACGTAAATATTGACTAATATCCTCGTACGCTCGCCACAGAGCTAGCCATTATTTTCCTCTTTCTGGCGAATAAATGAGATGGAACGTGTGTGTGTGTGTGTGTGTGTGTGTGTGTGTGTGTGTGTGTGTGTGTGTGTGTGTGTGTGTGTGTGTGTGTGTGTGTGTGTGTGTGCATGTATGTATGTATGTGTGTGTGTGTGTGTGTGTGTGTGTGTGTGTAAGTGTGTGTGTGTGTGTGTGTGTGTGTGTGTGTGTGTGCATGTATGTATGTATGTGTGTGTGTGGTGTGTGTGTGTGTGTATGTGTGTGTGTGTGTGTGTGTGTGTGTGTGTGTGTGTACTTGCCTATATACTCACCTATATATGATTACTGGGGTCGAGCCTTAGCTCCTGGCCCCGCCTCTGAATTTACCATTTGCCAGCTTCACTTTCTCCTAGCCTCATAGACACTGTCGTATCCGCTCTTAAAGCTGTGTAAGACGTCTGCCTCCGGCACTTCTTACTCAGAGTCCCGACACTTCCGGCCACTCGGATGTACTACTTCCTGTGACTCTTCCAGCAGTCCTTCCCCCGAGTACTTGTTTCCCGCCTCTCAAAAACCTGCCCCTGTCTCTCCTGTAAGTTTCTCTGAGTATTTTGTATGCTGTTATCGTGTCTCCCCTGGCTCTTCTGTCCTCTAGTTGATCAACAACAAGCGTTGTTGATCAAGCGCAAGGATCGTTGATCAATAACAAGGATCGATAATCAATAACAAGGATCGATAATCAATAACAAGGATCGATAATCAATAACAAGGATCGATGATCAATAACAAGGATCGATAATCAATAACAAGGATCGATGATCAATAACAAGGATCGATAATCAATAACAAGGATCGATGATCAATAACAAGGATCGATAATCAATAACAAGGATCGATAATCAATAACAAGGATCGATGATCAATAACAAGGATCGATAATCAATAACAAGGATCGATGATCAATAACAAGGATCGATGATCAATAACAAGGATCGTTGCATACATGTACATTCTTTCCAGTATCATAACAAGCTTGTTCAGGTGTGTTCTGCACACTGTTATTCCTGCTGGCACCTTAAGTTATTGTCTCAGTCTCTAGTGGGATAGTATATCAAATATTCTTGTAGCCTAAGAAAATGTAGTCCACCTCTCTCTCTCTCTCTCTCTCTCTCTCTCTCTCTCTCTCTCTCTCTCTCTCTCTCTCTCTCTCTCTCTCTCTCTCTCGTCTCACTTCTGTTACTTTGTCACAGAGCTCCATCAGGTTGACAAGGCACATGATAAATTTCTGAGCCCGTGTTATTTAGTGTTGATGAAAGTGGTCCTCCTCCAGGTCCTCCTCCAGGTCCTCCTCCAGGTACTCCTCCAGGTTCTCCTCCAGGTTCTCCTCCAGGTCCTCCTCCAGGTCCTCCTCCAGGTCCTCCAAATCCTCCTCCAGGTCCTCCTCCAAATCCTCCTCCAGGTCCTCCTCCAGGTCCTCCTCCAGGTCCTCCTCCAAATCCTCCTCCAGGTCCTCCTCCAGGTCCTCCTCCAGGTTCTCCTCCAGGTTCTCCTCCAGGTCCTCCTCCAGGTCCTCCTCCAGGTCCTCCTCCAGGTCCTCCTCCAAATCCTCCTCCAGGTCCTCCTCCAGGTCCTCCTCCAGGTCCTCCTCCAGGTTCTCCTCCAGGTTCTCCTCCAGGTCCTCCTCCAGGTCCTCCTCCAGGTCCTCCTCCAAATCCTCCTCCAGGTCCGCCTCCAGGTCCGCCTCCAGGTCCTCCTCCAAATCCTCCTCCAGGTCCTCCTCCAAATCCTCCTCCAGGTCCTCCTCCAGGTCCTCCAGCAAGTAGCATTACCTTGCATGTCAGTGAAGTGATCTCTAATTCACTGCCAGGTTAGGTTAGGTCAGGTTTGTCAGGAAAGAGGACTAGTGTTTCCTGACATGGTTCTTAGTCATCTGATGACCCACAGTTGGGGCTTTTGGTCATCTGACCGAGGCCTTCCGCTGGCTTACCGTCCACCTCTGTTCCCTCTCGCAGAATCCATAATGACACCTGGTCACTACGTTGAATTCAGCGCAACCAAATTTTGTTTTTCCTCTTACCGTGTTGAGT
>NC_069440.1:14966013-14978513 GCF_026875155.1 Cherax quadricarinatus
AACACTGATGGTACCACACTGCTGGTAACACTGATGGTAAAACTGTTGGTAACACTGATGGTAACACACTGTCGGTAACACTGATGATACCACACTGTTGGTAACACTGATGATACCACACTGTTGGTAACACTGATGGCACCACACTGTTGGTAACACAAGTGGTAAAACACTTTTGGCAACACTAGTGGTAAAACACTTTTGGCAACACTAGTGGTAACACATTGTATTGGTAACACTGTTGGTAACGCATTTGTAACACTGGTGGTAACACATTGTATTGGTAACGCTGCTGGTAACACATTTGTAACACTGGTGGTAACACACTGGAAGCACTGTTAGTAACACTGTGTTGGTAACACTGTTGGCAACACTGTTGGTAACACCCTGTTAGTATCATTGGTACCATAATACACCTCAATGCACTTAAATATACAAAACACTTCAGCCGAAGTGAACACACACACAGACGAGTCACAGGGATGTTAGGAAGTATTTCTTCAGTCGGAGTTGTCAGGAAGTGGAACAGTCTGGCAAGTGACGTAGTGGAGTTTTAAGACGAGGTATGATAAAGCTCATGGAGCAAGGAGAGAGTGGATCTAGTAGCGACCAGTGAAGAGGCGGGGCCAGGAATTATGGTTCGACCCCTGCAACCACAACTAGGTGAGTACGCACACACACAAACACACAAACACACACATCTCCTGAAGTGCACATCAACCAAACTGCTGCAGCATATGGGCGCCTAGCAAACCTCAGAACAGTATTCCCACATCTTAATAAGGAATCATTCAGGACCCTGTACACCGTGTACGTTAGGCCCATATTGGAGTATACGTATGACACAGTGTCTGACACACCAGTGTATGACAGTGTCTGACACACCAATATATGAGTGTCTGACACACCAGCGTATGACACAGTGACACACCAGTGTATGACACAGTGTCTGACACACCAGCGTATGACACAGTGTCTGACACACCAGTGTATGACACAGTGTCTGACACACCAGCGTATGACAGTGTCTGACACTCCAGCGTATGACACAGTGTCTGACACACCAGTGTATGACACAGTGTCTGACACACCAGCGTATGACACAGTGTCTGACACACCAGTGTATGACACAGTGTCTGACACACCAGCGTATGACACAGTGTCTGACACACCAGTGTATGACACAGTGTCTGACACACCAGCGTATGACAGTGTCTGACACTCCAGCGTATGACAGTGTCTGACACACCAGTGTATGACACAGTGTCTGACACACCAGCGTATGACACAGTGTCTGACACACCAGTGTATGACAAAGTGTCTGACACACCAGCGTATGACACAGTGTCTGACACTCCAGCGTATGACACAGTGTCTGACACACCAGTGTATGACACAGTGTCTGACACACCAGCGTATGACACAATGTCTGACACTCCAGCGTACGACACAGTGTCTGACACATCAGTGTATGACACAGTGTCTGACACGCCAGCGTATGACACAGTGTCCGACACACCAGTGTATGACACAGTGACTGACACCAGTGTATGACACAGTGTCTGACACACCAGTGTATGACACAGTGTCTGACACACCAGTGTATGACACAGTGACTGACACCAGTGTATGACACAGTGACTGACACCGGTGTATGACACAGTTACTGACACCAGTGTATGACACAGTGACTGACACCAGTGTATGACACAGTGACTGACACCAGTGTATGACACAGTGACTGACACCAGTGTATAACGCAGTGACTGACACCAGTGTATGACACAGTGACTGACACCAGTGTATAACGCAGTGACTGACACCAGTGTATGACACAGTGACTGACACCAGTGTATAACGCAGTGGCTGACACCAGGATATGGCAGTGACTGACAGTGTATGACAGTGACTGACATCAGTGTATGACAGTGACTGACACCGGTGTATGACAGTGACTGACACCAGTGTATGACAGTGACTGACACCGGTGTATGACAGTGACTGACACCAGTGTATGACAGTGACTGACACCAGTGTATGACAGTGACTGACACCAGTGTATAACGCAGTGACTGACACCAGTGTATGACACAGTGACTGACACCAGTGTATAACGCAGTGACTGACACCAGTATATGGCAGTGACTGACATCAGTGTATAACAGTGACTGACATCAGTGTATGACAGTGACTGACACCGGTGTATGACAGTGACTGACACCAGTGTATGACAGTGACTGACACCAGTGTATGACACAGTGACTGACACCAGTGCATAACGCAGTGACTGACACCAGTGTATGACACAGTGACTGACACCAGTGTATAACGCAGTGACTGACACCAGTGTATGACACAGTGACTGACACCAGTGTATAATGCAGTGACTGACACCAGTATATGGCAGTGACTGACATCAGTGTATGACAGTGACTGACATCAGTGTATGACAGTGACTGACACCGGTGTATAACAGTGACTGACACCAGTGTATGACAATGACTGACACCAGTGTATGACACAGTGACTGACACCAGTGTATAACGCAGTGACTAACACCAGTGTATAACAGTGACTGACACCAGTGTATAACGCAGTGACTGACACCAGTGTATAACACAGTGACTGACACCAGTGTATAACACAGTGACTGACACCAGTGTATAACGCAGTGACTGACACCAGTGTATAACAGTGACTGACACCAGTGTATAACAGTGACTGACACCAGTGTATAACGCAGTGACTAACACCAGTATATGGCAGTGACTGAGACCAGTGTATAACAGTGACTGACACGAGTGTATAACAGTGACTGACACCAGTGTATAACGCAGTGACTAACACCAGTATATGGCAGTGACTGACACCGGTGTATGACAGTGACTGACACCAGTGTATGACAGTGACTGACACCAGTGTATGACAGTGACTGACACCAGTGTATGACAGTGACTGACACCAGTGTATGTCAGTGACTGACACCAGTGTATGACAGTGACTGACACCAGTGTATGACAGTGACTGACACCAGTGTTATGTCAGTGACTGACACCAGTGTATGACAGTGACTGACACCAGTGTATGACAGTGACTGACACCAGTGTATGTCAGTGACTGACACCGGTGTATGACAGTGACTGACACCAGTGTATGACAAGTGACTGACACCAGTGTATGACAGTGACTGACACCAGTGTATGACAGTGACTGACACCAGTGTATGTCAGTGACTGACACCGGTGTATGACAGTGACTGACACCAGTGTATGACAGTGACTGACACCAGTGTATGTCAGTGACTGACACCGGTGTATGACAGTGACTGACACCAGTGTATGACAGTGACTGACACCAGTGTATGACAGTGACTGACACCAGTGTATGACAGTGACTGACACCAGTGTATGTCAGTGACTGACACCGGTGTATGACAGTGACTGACACCAGTGTATGACAGTGACTGACACCAGTGTATGACAGTGACTGACACCAGTGTATGACAGTGACTGACACCGGTGTATGACAGTGACTGACACCGGTGTATGTCAGTGACTGACACCAGTGTATGACAGTGACTGACACCGGTGTATGTCAGTGACTGAACCGGTGTATGACAGTGAACTGACACCGGTGTATGACAGTGACTGACACCGGTGTATGACAGTGACTGACACCAGTGTATGACAGTGACTGACACCGTGTATGACAGTGACTGACACGTGTATGACAGTGACTGACACCAGTGTATGTCAGTGACTGACACCGGTGTATGACAGTGACTGACACCGGTGTATGACAGTGACTGACACCGGTGTATGACAGTGACTGACACCGGTGTATGACAGTGACTGACACCGGTGTATGACAGTGACTGACACCGGTGTATGACAGTGACTGACACCGGTGTATGACAGTGACTGACACCAGTGTATGTCAGTGACTGACACCGGTGTATGACAGTGACACCGGTGTATGACAGTGACTGACACCGGTGTATGACAGTGACTGACACCAGTGTATGACAGTGACTGACACCGGTGTATGACAGTGACTGACACCGGTGTATGACAGTGACTGACACCGGTGTAGACAGTGACTGACACCAGTGTATGACAGTGACTGACACCGGTGTATGACAGTGACTGACACCGGTGTATGACAGTGACTGACACCAGTGCATGTCAGTGACTGACACCGGTGTATGACAGTGACTGACACCGGTGTATGACAGTGACTGACACCAGTGTATGACAGTGACTGACACCGGTGTATGACAGTGACTGACACTGGTGTATGACAGTGACTGACACCGGTGTATGACAGTGACTGACACCGGTGTATGACAGTGACTGACACCAGTGTATGTCAGTGACTGACACCGGTGTATGACAGTGACTGACACCGGTGTATGACAGTGACTGACACCGGTGTATGACAGTGACTGACACCAGTGTATGACAGTGACTGACACCGGTGTATGACAGTGACTGACACCGGTGTATGACAGTGACTGACACCGGTGTATGACAGTGACTGACACCAGTGTATGACAGTGACTGACACCGGTGTATGACAGTGACTGACACCGGTGTATGTCAGTGACTGACACCGGTGTATGTCAGTGACTGACACCAGTGTATGTCAGTGACTGACACCAGTGTATGTCAGTGACTGACACCGGTGTATGTCAGTGACTGACACCGGTGTATGTCAGTGACTGACACCAGTGTATGTCAGTGACTGACACCAGTGTATGTCAGTGACTGACACCGGTGTATGTCAGTGACTGACACCGGTGTATGACAGTGACTGACACCAGTGTACGACAGTGACTGACACCGGTGTATGACAGTGACTGACACCAGTGTATGACAGTGACTGACACCAGTGTATGACAGTGACTGACACCGGTGTATGACAGTGACTGACACCGGTGTATGACAGTGACTGACACCGGTGTATGACAGTGACTGACACCGGTGTATGACAGTGACTGACACCGGTGTATGACAGTGACTGACACCGGTGTATGACAGTGACTGACACCGGTGTATGACAGTGACTGACACCAGTGTATGACAGTGACTGACACCGGTGTATGACAGTGACTGACACCAGTGTATGACAGTGACTGACACCAGTGTATGACAGTGACTGACACCGGTGTATGACAGTGACTGACACCAGTGTATGACAGTGACTGACACCAGTGTATGACAGTGATGACACCAGTGTATGACAGTGACTGACACCGTGTATGACAGTGACTGACACGGTGTATGTCAGTGACTGACACCAGTGTATGACAGTGACTGACACCAGTGTATGACAGTGACTGACACCAGTGTATGACAGTGACTGACACCGGTGTATGACAGTGACTGACACCAGTGTATGTCAGTGACTGACACCGGTGTATGTCAGTGACTGACACCAGTGTATGACAGTGACTGACACCAGTGTATGACAGTGACTGACACCAGTGTATGACAGTGACTGACACCGGTGTATGACAGTGACTGACACCAGTGTATGACAGTGATTGACACCGGTGTATGACAGTGACTGACACCAGTGTATGTCAGTGACTGACACCGGTGTTGTCAGTGACTGACACCAGTGTATGACAGTGACTGACACCAGTGTAATGACAGTGACTGACACCAGTGTATGACAGTGACTGACACCGGTGTATGACAGTGACTGACACCGGTGTATGACAGTGACTGACACCAGTGTATGACAGTGACTGACACCAGTGTATGACAGTGACTGACACCAGTGTATGACAGTGACTGACACCGGTGTATGACAGTGACTGACACCAGTTTGACAGTGACTGACACCGGTGTTATGACAGTGACTGACACCGGTGTTATGTCAGTGACTGACACCAGTGTATGACAGTGACTGACACCAGTGTATGACAGTGACTGACACCAGTGTATGACAGTGACTGACACCGGTGTATGACAGTGACTGACACCAGTGTATGACAGTGACTGACACCAGTGTATGACAGTGACTGACACCAGTGTATGACAGTGACTGACACCGGTGTATGACAGTGACTGACACCAGTGTATGACAGTGACTGACACCAGTGTATGACAGTGACTGACACCGGTGTATGTCAGTGACTGACACCAGTGTATGACAGTGACTGACCACCAGTGTATGACAGTGACTGACACCAGTGTATGACAGTGACTGACACGGTGTATGACAGTGACTGACACCAGTGTATGACAGTGACTGACACCAGTGTATGACAGTGACTGACCCCAGTGTATGACAGTGGACTGACACCGGTGTATGACAGTGACTGACACCAGTGTATGACAGTGACTGACACCAGTGTATGACAGTGACTGACACCGGTGTATGTCAGTGACTGACACCAGTGTATGACAGTGACTGACACCAGTGTATGACAGTGACTGACACCAGTGTATGACAGTGACTGACACCGGTGTATGACAGTGACTGACACCAGTGTATGACAGTGACTGACACCAGTGTATGACAGTGACTGACACCAGTGTATGACAGTGACTGACACCGGTGTATGTCAGTGACTGACACCAGTGTATGACAGTGACTGACACCAGTGTATGACAGTGACTGACACCAGTGTATGACAGTGACTGACACCGGTGTATGACAGTGACTGACACCAGTGTATGTCAGTGACTGACACCTGTCCAGTGGTACCTCGAGTTACAAACAGGTCCCAACTTGAACAATTATTTAAGTGTATTTTTGTAAGTGCTTTTGTCTATTGTTGGAGGTCTGAAACGGACTAATCTAATTTACATTATTCCTTATGGGAACAAATTCGTTCGGTTTCGGCATTCGAACAGCCTTCTGGAACGAATTAAGTTCGTAACTCGAGGTACACTGATATATATATATATATATATTATATATATATATATATATATATATATATATATATAATATATATATATATATATATATATATATATATATATATATATATATATATATATATATTTATATATTTATATATATATATATATATATATATATATTATATATATATATATAATATATATATATATATAATATATATATATATATATAAATCAACATCTCATAAATTTTGATAATGGCTGTATGTATTGATAGACATTTTGAGCGGGTGAAATTTCGAAATTTCACTGGCTTTTCTGCAGTGTTGTTTACACGTTTGGTGATTGGTCAATAAGTTAAAGTGGTGCTGCTCTGTGATTGGTGGGAATGAGCCGGCGAGTGGCGCTCTGTGTCGTTGCAGCGTCCTGATTGGTCAGCTCAGGAGGTCGGTCTGGCACTATATAAACACGCTCTCTTCCCTCTTCTCCCGTCATTCCCATCCCACACATACAGTATGGTATGTGTATATGCGTGTATATACACCTGTCGTGTGCATATACAGACATACAGTTTTCGTGTGTATAACTTATCTATGTGTATACATCAGGAGGTGTATATTTCCCGGTTATATGCACCATATGTATTTCTCTGTGTATACGCACCAAGAGGTGTATATCTCAGTGTTAATACACTGACTGGTGTATTTCTCAGTGTATATACGCTGAGAAGTGTATATCTCAGTATATATACACTGAGAGGTGCATATTTCCGTGTATATACACTGAGAGGTGTATATTTCAGTGTATATACACTGAGAGGTGTATATTTTAGTGTATATACACTGAGAGGTGTATATCTCAGTGTATATACACTGAGAGGTGTATATCTCAGTGTATATATACTGAGAGGTGTATATCTCAGTGTATATACACTGAGAGGTGTATATCTCAGTGTATATACACTGAGAGGTGTATATCTCAGTGTATATATACTCAGAGATGTATATCTCAGTGTATATACACTCAGAGATGTATATCTCAGTGTATATATACTCAGAGGTGTATTTTTTTAAATGTATATACACTGAGAGGTGTATATCTCAGTGTATATACACTGAGAGGTGTATATTTTAATGTATATACACTGAGAGGTGTATATCTCAGTGTATATATACTGAGAGGTGTATATCTCAGTGTATATACACTGAGAGGTGTATATTTTAATGTATATACACTGAGAGGTGTATATCTCAGTGTATATACACTGAGAGGTTTTATATTTTAATGTATATACACTGAGAGGTGTAATATCTCAGTGTATATATACTGAGAGGTGTATATCTCAGTGTATATACACTGAGAGGTGTATATTTTAATGTATATACACTGAGAGGTGTATATTTCCGTGTATATACACTGAGAGGTGTATATCTCAGTGTATATACACTGAGAGGTGTATATTTTAATGTATATACACTGAGAGGTGTATATCTCAGTGTATATACACTGAGAGGTGTATATCTCAGTGTATATACACTGAGAGGTGTATATCTCAGTGGTATATACACTGAGAGGTGTATAATCTCATGTTATACACTGAGAGGTGTATATTTTAATGTATATAACACTGAGAGGTGTTATATCTCAGTGTATATACACTGAGAGGTGTATATTTTAATGTATATACACTGAGAGGTGTATATCTCAGTGTATATACACTGAGAGGTGTATATTTTAATGTATATACACTGAGAGGTGTATATCTCAGTGTATATATACTGAGAGGTGTATATCTCAGTGTATTACACTGAGGGGGTTGTTATCTCAGTGTATATACACTGAGAGGTGTATATCTCAGTGTATATACACTGAGAGGTGTATATCTCAGTGTATATACACTGAGAGGTGTATATCTCAGTGTATATACACTGAGAGGTGAAATTTTTAATGTATATACACTGAGAGGGTGTATATCTCAGTGTATATACACTGAGAGGTGTATATTTTAATGTATATACACTGAGAGGTGTATATCTCAGTGTATATACACTGAGAGGTGTATATCTCAGTGTATATACACTGAGAGGTGTATATTTTAATGTATATACACTGAGAGGTGTATATCTCAGTGTATATACACTGAGAGGTGTATATCTCAGTGTTATATACACTGAGAGGTGTATATTTTAATGTATATACACTGAGAGGTGTATATCTCAGTGTATATACACTGAGAGGTGTATTTTTTTAATGTATATACACTGAGAGGTGTATATCTCAGTGTATATACACTGAGAGGGTTTTATCTCAGTGTATATACACTGAGAGGTGTATATTTTAATGTATATACACTGAGAGGTGTATATCTCAGTGTATATACACTGAGAGGTGTATATCTCAGTGTATATACACTGAGAGGTGTATATTTTAATGTATATACACTGAGAGGTGTATATCTCAGTGTATATACACTGAGAGGTGTATATCTCAGTGTATATACACTGAGAGGTGTATATTTTAATGTATATACACTGAGAGGTGTATATCTCAGTGTATATACACTGAGAGGTGTATATTTTAATGTATATACACTGAGAGGTGTATATCTCAGTGTATATACACTGAGAGGTGTATATCTCAGTGTATATACACTGAGAGGTGTATATTTTAATGTATATACACTGAGAGGTGGTATATCTCAGTGTATATACACTGAGAGGTGTATATCTCAGTGTATATACACTGAGAGGTGTATATTTTAATGTATATACACTGAGAGGTGTATATCTCAGTGTATATACACTGAGAGGTGTATATTTTAATGTATATACACTGAGAGGTGTATATCTCAGTGTATATACACTGAGAGGTGTATATCTCAGTGTATATACACTGAGAGGGTATATTTTAATGTATATACACTGAGAGGTGTATATCTCAGTGTATATACACTGAGAGGTGTATATTTTAATGTATATACACTGAGAGGTGTATATCTCAGTGTTATAAAACTGAGAGGTGTATATCTCAGTGTATATACACTGAGAGGTGTATATTTTAATGTATATACACTGAGAGGTGTATATCTCAGTGTATATACACTGAGAGGTGTATATCTCAGTGTATATACACTGAGAGGTGTATATCTCAGTGTATATACACTGAGAGGTGTATATCTCAGTGTATATACACTGAGAGGTGTATATCTCAGTGTATATACACTGAGAGGTGTATATCTCAGTGTATACATTCACTATAATAATGACCCTCATGCAGTAGACAGTCTTGAAACCTAACAAACACACGAAGGAACAAAAGTTATAAATCTAACAGACAAACAGGTATAGGCAATCTTTTTACTTCCTGTTCTTCCTGTTCCTCTCTTTGTTCTCCCTGTGTCTGTCTTTGTTCTCCCTGTTCCTCTCTATTTTCCCTGTTTCTCTCTTTATTTCCATGTTCCTCTCTTTTTTCTCCCTGTCCCTGTCTCTGTTCTCCTTGTTCCTCTCTTTGGTCTCCCTGCCTCACCATTTATTCTCCCTGCACCTCTCTATGTTCATCATCACTCATTATTATTCTTCCTCCCTCCCTATGCTCTCTTCACCCTTTTCCTCCCTCCCTATGCCCTCTTCTTCCCTCTTCTCCCTTTTCCTCCCTCTTTTCCCTCCCCGTCCTCAATTATCCCCACCAACCCGATATTATTACATTAATTCTCTCTCAAAACTCCCTAATTACATTGATTATTATTAGTCAACATGGAGAATCCCCCCATCCCTCTCCACCCCATCCCTCTCTCCCTCTCCACTCCATCCCTCTCTCCCTCTCCACTCCATCCCTCTCTCCCTCTCCAATCCATCCTCTCTTTTCTAATCCATCCCTTTCTCTCCCTTTCCATTCCACACCCTTTCTCCCTCTCCACTCCATCCCTCTCCATCAATCCCTCTCTTATTCTCCCCTATAATTCCCCCACCTCACCCTTACAATTCCCCCACCTCTCCCCTATAATTCCCACCCCTCCCCTATAATTTCCCACCCCTCCCCTACAATTCCCCCACCCCTCCCCTACAATTCCCCCACCCCTCCCCTATAATTCCCCCACCCCTCCCCTACAATTCCCCCACCCCTCCCCTACAATTCCCCCACCCCTCCCCTACAATTCCCCCACCCCTCCCCTACAATTCCCCCACCCCTCCCCTCTTCCCTCACTATAAGTTTGTTGGATGAAGTTGGAGGCTCCGGAAGTAATTTTAAAAACCAATTAGAGAACCTTTTTTGTTTTTTTATCAGGACTGCAGCCTTTTATCACCCTCTTGCTGGGGTTTGATGGGGGGGGAGGTATTGCTTCCCCCAGCTCACCCTCTGGGGGGTGCTTCTTCTTTCCCCATCCAGAATGGGGAAATTTCCTAGGGGTAAGCACTGGTTTTTTCCCTAAATCTCTAGGTTTCTGGGGAAATATCGTAGATGGAAGGATAGTTACTCTGTACTCTCTCAGGCTCCTGTGTCGGGAAATTTCCTGAGGGGAATAGGGAGGGGTGGAGGAACGTACGTGGAGGAGACTGGTGAGATGGAGGAGGTGAAGAAGATGGAGGAAGTGAAGAAGATGGAGGAAGTGAAGAAGATGGAGGAAGTGAAGAAGATGGAGGAGGCCAAGAAGATAGAGGAGGCCAAGATAATGGAGGAGGCCAAGATGGTGGAGGAAGCCAGGATGATGGAGGAGGCCAAGAAGATGGAGGAAGCCAAGAAGATGGAGGACACCAAGAAGATGGAGGAAGCCAAGAAGAAGACAGAATCCTCCGATCTCTCCCCTCTCAGTAGCACCATCAACATCTCAGCATCGCTGGGCGACACGCTTCAAACACACACACGCACACACACACACACACACACACACACACACACACACACACGCACACACCACACACACACACACACACACACACACACACACACACACACACACACATCAAGTCTTCTTTTGTGATTTCTTTCTGCTGATCCTTGCCCGACCTCTCTTGCCCCAATATCATAATGGCGATATTCAATTTAAATAACGTAGTTACAGAGGGGAAATGTGGAAACGTGATTGGATGCAAAATGGCGGAAAATTCGAAATTGGGCGGGAGTGACGTCACAAACGCGGTGAAAGATGATTGGTAAATTGGAAAATTGGGACGTTTAACCCCCTGACACGGAAAACTCTTAGGAGAATGTTTGAAGCGAGAAACCCAGCCCTCCCCTTCTCTTCTTCGGGGCCTCGGCCGCTTTAAAATGGGAAAAACAACGACAGCCACGACAAGAGCGACAAAAACATTGGCGTCGTCTGCAAATAACGCTTTCAGGAGAAAGCGCGGGAAACCAGCCGGAATATTGACATTTTTTTTTTTTTTGCGGGAGTCTTGTACGGGGGGAATTTATCGCCGTTTTGGCGCGCAAGACTTCAAAGTTCCCGCCCTCGTTGTTTACTTTAAACTGTAGCGAAGAACCCCAATGACAATAAGTCAAGAACCCTAATGGAAATAAGTCAAGAACCCTAATGGAAATAAGTCAAGAACCCTAATGACAATAAGTCAAGAACCCTAATGGAAATAAGTCAAGAACCCTAATGGAAATAAGTCAAGAACCCTA
>NC_069440.1:14983513-14993513 GCF_026875155.1 Cherax quadricarinatus
CTCTCTTGCTCTCTCTTCTCTTGCTCCTCTCTCTTCTTGTCTTCTCTCTCTTGCTCTCTTCTCTCTTGCTCTCTCTCTCTCTCTTGCTTTTCTTGCTCTCTCTTCTTTGCTCTTCTCTCTCTTGCTCTCTCTTCTCTTGCTCTCTTCTCTCTTGTTCTCTCGTCTTTTTGCTCTTCTTCTCTCTCTCTTGCTCTCTCCCCTCTTGCTCTCTCTCTCTTTGCTCTTCTCTTGCTCTCTCTTCTCCTTCTTCTCTCTTGCTCTCTCTCTCTTGCTCTTCTCTTGCTCTCTCTCTTGCTCTCTCTCTCTCTCTTGTCTCTTCTCCCCTTTCCTCCCCTTTTTCCCCTGCTCTCTCTCTCTCTGCTCTCTCTCTTGCTCTCCTCTCTCTTTGCTCTTCTCTCTCTTGCTCTTCTCTTGTCTCTCTCTTGCTCTCTCTCTCTTGCTCTCTCTCTCTCTTGCTCTCTTCTCTCTTGCTCTCTCTCTTCTCTTGCTCTCTCTTTCTTGCTTCTCTCCCCTTTTTGCTCTCTTCTCTCTCTGCTTCTTCTTTTCTCTTCTCTCTTGCTTCTCCTTGCTCCTCTCTCTCTTGCTCTCTTCTCTCTTGCTCTCTCTTTCTTGCTTCTCTCGCTCTCTTGCTCTCTCTCTCTCTCTTGTCTCTCTCCCTTTGTCTTCTTCTTTTGGCTCTCTCTCTTGCTCTCTCTCTCTTGTTTCCCCCTTCTCTTCTCTTGCTCGCTCTCTTGCTCTCTCTCTCTTCTTGCTCTCTCTCCCTCTTGCTCTCTCTCTCTTTTGCTCTCTCTCTTGCTCTCTCTCTCTCTTTTTTGCTCTCTCTTTGCTCTCTCTCTCTCTCTTGTTCTCTCTCTTGTCTCTCTCTCTCTCTTGCTCCTCTTTTTGCTCTCTCTCTCTCCGCTCTCTCTTTCTCTTGCTCTCTCTCTCTCTTGCTCTCTCTCTCTCTTGCTCTCTCTCTCCCCATTTTCCCTTCAAAAACTCTCCCCTCTCCCTTTTAAAAAAAAAAAAAAAAAAAAAAAAAAAAAAAAAAAAAAAAAAAAAAAAAAAAAAAAAAAAAAAAAAAAATGGTGGGGATCGCAGGCCCCAAGGATGATGAGATTGGTTGGGGTTGGGAGGAGTGGATGGGGAACAGTGGAAAAGGGAGGGAACAAGAGTGGGAGGAAAAAATTTGGAGAGCTTTCTGAAAAAAAAGGAGAAAGATCTCGTGAAATTGGAAAGGGTGGTTGGGAAGGAGACAAAGATTGGGAGGACAAGTCGAAATGCAGTAGCCAAGATAAGGGTCCCCAGAAGTTGAGATAATAGGTGGGCGAGTTACAGGGGGGCCCGTGACCAAGGGAAAACCAGCATATAAGCTGCGAGGGGTGAAAAGGAAGGAAAGGGAAATTTGAATTATGCTAAAGGTCACACAATCTGCCAAGGGGACCCAAAGGGGTGAAAGGGAAAAAATCAATGGTTGCGATGGAGAGGGTGTAGGTCGAATGTGGGCCAAAAAAGGCTATCAAGAGCCATGGAAAAAAAACAAGGGGGGAAAAAATGACCACATCGGGGATCCAGAGCCACGAGGGGGAGGCAATGGAGGAAGGAAAAGGGAAAATCAGGTTTTTTCCATGGGCTTCAGGGAGAGAGGAAAGGACACACACTGAAAAAGGGAAACAGGAAAAAAGGGAAAGGGGATTGAAAATCTAACAGAAATAGGTGAAAAAGAGGGGACGAGATTGTAAATTTTAGAGAATAGGGGGGTACTCGAAAAGGGGGAAAAAACCGACCAATCAAGTGTTCTCAGGACGGAAACAGTGCGGAAAAGGATCCTCCAAGGGGGAAAAACCCCGATTGAAATATCGGAAGAGTACAAGAGGGGTTCTGACGAGACAGAACAAAAACAGAACGAAGCGCTGAGGGAGAGGACAAAAAAAACGAAAGGAGCTAGGAAAAGGACAAGGAGGGAACCAGCAGAGGTCGCAGACAGGACAGAACAGCAAGGGCAAGCACACACACAACTACTCTCAGAAAAAATTAAACCCATACACCATCCCAAACACCCCACAATCCATACCCACAGCCTCACCCCAAACCAAACTTAGAACCCCCCAGTATGCCCCAGGTCCCCACCCCCACAGGCCCCCCCAAAACCCCAGTGTTGGAAAGGAAAAATGAAGGGATGGTACACAAAACGCTGATGGAATAAAAATAAGTGGGGGGGGAGTGGCAAGAAAGAGTCAAAAAAGAACACCCGGGCATATAGCTCTCACAGAAACCCAAACTTAAGGTATGATAAAAAGATTTTCCTCTTTCCAACGGGATACCAAACCGAGGAAAAAACAGAGGGAACAGGGGGGGTGGAGGAGTGGGGTTGTGATCAAAAAAAACGCTGGAAATTTTTATGAGGGTGGGGAGGAAGATAGCGGAGAAGAAAATGTTACATGTGGGAACACTTTCCCGGAGGTCCAAGGTGGTAATAGCAGGAGTAAACCACCCCAGAACGGGAAGGCCAAGGCAAGAGACGACGGGGGACAAAAGAGCGATGGTTGCACATGGTAGAGTGGCCCGAAGAGCTCTGCATGCAGGGCAAAGCTCCTGATCATGGGTGACTTTAACCACAAAGGGGATTGATTGGGGGAAAATTTGGGCCCCAATGGGGGCCAAGATACTTGGGGGCTAAGTGTGGAGGGGGGTACTGGAGAACTTATGTACCAAAAAACGTAAGGGGCATACAAGAGAGAGAGGGAGGTGAACGCAAGGTGGACTTAATATTCACCTTAGTAGTGCAGATATCGGGACATACTAGAAAGCCCTTGGGGCCAGTGACCTGTGGTTGTAAGCTTCGAAAACACGTAGAGCTACAAGTGGAGGGCAGGAAGGGGCCAGGGGGAAAGAAACCAAACTACAAGAAAGGGGGGACTACCCCAGGGGTGAGGAACTACCTGAACGGGGTTCAGGGGACAGGAACTGGCGGGGGGAAAACCAGTTAATGGATGAGGAAATGTAGCAAAAAAATGCAAGGAGGGAGGAGAGGTTTGTACCCAAGGGTAACAGGGAAATAATGAAAAAGCCAGGGTGAGCCCTGGTTACCCAAAGGGCAGGGAGGCAAAAAAAAAAGTGTGTAGGGAATGGAAGAAATTAGAAACAAAGGACCCCGGGAATAAGGAGAACAGTTAGAGCCAGAAATGAAAAATGCACAGATAAGAAGGGGGGCCCAAAGACAATATGAAAATGACATGCAGCGAAAACAAATCGACCCCAAAAATGTTGACAGCCCCATCAGGAGGAAAAAACAGTCAAGGACCAGGGAATCAGGCTAAGGAAGGAAAGGGGGGAGAAAACAGGAAAGACCGGGAAGTATGTGAAAACTCAAACAGAATTCAAAAAAGTGTTACAGGGAGACAGAAGGGGCTCCAGAAAGAGGAGAGGGGGGCACACCCCCAAATGCTGGGCACAGTCACACAAAAAAAAACCCAGAAGAAGTGAAAAGGCTTCGAGTGGCTAGATCCTCAAAGGCAATGGGGCCAGATAACATCTCCCCCTGGGTATTGGAGAGGGACGAGGCGCTAGTTTACCCTAACAACAATATTCAATCATCTATCGAAACAGGGAGATTGCCTGAGGCATGGAAGACACAAATGTAGTTCCCAAAACTTTAAAAAAGGGACGACATGAAGCATTAAACTAAGACAGTGTCACTGACATGTATGTATCAAAAAACATGGAGAAGATTATCAGGAGAAGGTGGTGGAACACCTAGAAAAAGGGAAAGACCCCATCACAGCAGCCGCATGGTTTTTAGGGGCGGGAAATCCTGTGTCACAAACCTACTGGAGTTCTATGACATGGTGACAGCAGTAAGACAAGAGAGGAGGGGGGGGGTGGATTTATTTTCTTGGGGCTGCAAGAAGGCGTTTGACACAGTTCCACAAAGGATTGGGCAAAAATGGAGGACAAACAAGGGATAACGGGAAGGCACTACAAGGGTCGGGAAAAATTGGGCGGAAGACAGCAGCGAGTCATGGTACGTGGCGAGGTTTTCAGAGTGGGCACCCGTGACCAGCGGGGTCCGCAGGGGTCAGTCCCGGACCCGTCTGTTTCCGGTATTTGTGAAAAAATATGACGGAAGGAATAGATCTGAGGTGTCCTGTTTTGCGATGACGTGAAGTTTTGAGAAGAAAACACTCGTCGAAGACCAGGCAGAATAAAAGGGGTCTGGACAGGCTGCAAATGGTCCAGCAAGGCTCCCGGGTTTAACCCACAAGTGCAAAGATGAAGATGGGGGGGGGCAAAAAGGCCGCGACGGAGTAAGTTAGGGGGGCAGGGCTACAAACCTCACTCAAGGAAAAGATCTTGGGGTGAGTATAACACCGGCACATCTCCTGAAGCGCACACAACCAAATAACTGCTGCAGCATATGGGGCCTAGCAACCCCAGAACAGCATTCGACTTTAAAAAGGAATGTTCAGGACCCTGACACCCTATACGTTGGCCCCTATTTGGGGTATCGGGACCGTTTGGAACCCACACCCAGCCCGCACGTAAAGAAACTAGAGAAAAATGAAAAAGGGTTTTCAACAAGCTAGTCCCAGGCTAAGAGGTAGTCCACGGGAGAGGTTTAAGGGGAAAAAACCTGACGACACGGAGGGGCAGGAGAGTAGGGGGGACATGATAAGACATACAAAAAAAAAACTGAGAGGGAAATTTCAAGGTGGACAAAAAGGATGTTTTAGAGTTGGACACAGTAACAAGGGGACACGTTGGAAGCTAAAGAACAGGGGAATCACAGGGATGTTAGGAAGTATTTTTTTCAGCCACAGAGTAGTCGTAAGTGGAATAGTTGGGAAGCGAGTAGTGGAGGCAGGATCCTACTAGCTTTAAGCAGAGGTACATAAAGCTCCGGCTCAGGGAGGTGACCCAGTAGCGATCAGTGAAGAGGCGGGGCCCGGAGCTCGGACTGACCCCCGCAACCTAATAGGTGAGTACAACTAGGTGAGTAACCCCACACCACACCACACACACACACGATGAGTCACAGGGTGTTAGGAAGACTTCTTCAGTCATAGAGTTGTAGGAAGTGGAAAAGTTGGAGATGATGGTGGGGGCAGGATCCATCATATCTTTAAGAAGAGGTATGATAAATCTTTATGGAGAGGGGGAGAGGGACCCAGTAGCAACCCGTAAAGAGGCGGGGGCCCGGGCTGGATCAACCCCCTCAAACCCCGATCAGGTGAAATAACACAACAAATATCGTTGGGTGAAGGGGTCTTGATTTTCTTGTATTCTTCCCCCCCAAGGAAGGTTTCCTTGATGTTGGTGAGGGGTCTTGATTTTGGGAATTGGATCTGTGTCCAGTTCCCCCCAATTAAGCCTGAAGCCTTCCCCATCCCCCCCCCCCAGGCGTGATAATCCCCGGGTTTTGCGCTTCCCCCCCTTGAATATAAAAATAATAATAAATGTATTCCAAACTTACATGGGTTAAACCCCCCCCCACCCCTCCCCCACCCCCTCCCCCCCCCACTCCCCCCCCATCCCACCCCTCCCCCCCACTCCCCCCCCCCACCACCCCCCCTACCCATCCCTCTCCCCCCACTAACAATGACTCCCTCAAACAAACATTCATTACAGATACTCTAGCATTTGGGGGCCCCCCCCTTCTCCCCCCCCGGTTCCATCCACTTCCCTTCCCCCCCCCCTCCCCTTCCCCAGTTTATCCTGCCACACACACACACACACACACACACACACACACACACACACACACACACACACACACACACACACACTCATACACACACACACATACACACACACACACACACACATACACACACACACACACATACACACACAAACACACACACACACACACACATACACACACGCGCACGCACACACATAGGGGCCAGGAGCTCGGACTCGACCCCCGCAACCTCAACTAGGTGAGTACACACACATACGCGCACACACACACACACACACACACACACACACACACACACACACACACACACACACACACACACACACACACACACACACACACACCACACGCACGCACTCGCGGCTAACGGCCACTTCATTCGACGCTAATGGGATGGTTGGGTTGTTCGACCGCCGCTACGAGAGCTCTAAGTCGCTACCTTGTAATTTCCAGCTTATCCAGCTTCTCCGTGTGTGTGTGTGTGTGTGTGTGTGTGTGTGTGTGTGTGTGTGTGTGAGGGCGAAACACTGTGTAAAGAGCAAACCTTCCTTTGTTCGCCACATTTTGCCCTCGAGCGTCGCTTCAGAGCGAGACTGTCTTGCTCTCTCAGTCTTATGTCTTAGACATAAGACTGGGAAAGTTTCTCCACTAGTGGCTTCCCCAGTGGTTTCTACAGTGTCTTCCCCAGTGTCTCCCCCCGTGATTTCCCCAGTGGCTTCCCCAGTGACTTCCCCAATGGTTTCTACAGTGGCTTCTGTAGTAGCTTCCTCAGTGGCTTCTACAATGAATTCCCCAATAGCTTCCCCAGTGGCCTCCCCAGGGACTTCTCCAGTGGCTTCCCCTGGCTTCCCCAGTGGCCTCTCCAGTGGCTTCCCTAGTGGCTTCACCGTGGCCTCCCAAGTGGTTTTCCCAGTGGCTTCCAAGTGACTTCCCAAGTGGCCTCCCCAGTGGCCTCCCCAGTGGCCTCCCCAGTGGCCTCCCCAGTGGCCTCCCTCAATCATTTACTTACCTTTCCCGAACAAGAAAAAAATATAAACTTTTGAAACGAGCACTTATAGCGTTTATATTTTCTCTTAATCCTCTCCGTCTCTGACAACAAACAGTAGCGGAGAAGGGATCGAATAGCACATGAGGTACCCCTTAGAGCGAGGAATAAAAAAGAGAGTGGGAGCTCTTTATAAAGGGATTCCGAGGACGTCGGTGTCCCTGATGTCCCTATTATCAGCTGGCAGTGACCAAACAACACTCGATAAAGGACATTAGGGACACCCAGGCCATCCAGACATGTAAGCCCTTAATTCAATCTTTATTGTTGCTCGGGGTAGCAGGGCCAGGCTGATGGTAGGGGCGGGGACACGGAGATAAATGGAAAGGGGGAGAAAGAGAGTTAGAGAGAGAGAGAGAGAGAGAGAGAGAGAGAGAGAGAGAGAGAGAGAGAGAGAGAGAATCGCTGACCTATAGATGGTTTTAGCTTCATCCTGTTCCTTATTTATATGTCTCATAACAATAAAAATGCTTTCAAATGAGCTGAAGTAGGTAACAGCTCTTATCTTGTAAATAAAGTTAGAAATCCTTAACATAACCTTGTAAAACCCTGTGTAAAGAGAGAGAGAGAGAGAGAGAGAGGAGAGAGAGAGAGAGAGAGAGAGAGAGAGAGAGAAAGAGATTTTGGGAGATGTTAAGTGAAGGTTAATGGGCTTCTGAACCAAGTGAGAATATAATTGTTGTATGGGATCTCAATGTTAAAGTGAGAGACACTGTTGTAGAGGACGTAGGAGACACATTTGGAGTGTCAAAGGCACATGATATTGAGAGACGTTTGACTGATTTATGTATAGAGAGGTTTGATAACATTTAATACATACACATATTAAGAAAAAAGAGACTAAATAAGTGCACGAAATACGAGACGGCGTTATAACAGTAGTTTGTTAAACTATGTATTGGTGGATAAAAGGTTGATGGATAGACTTCTGGATGTGCATGTTTATAGAGGAACAACAGATAGGTCATTGTTTAGTTGTAGCTACAGTGAGAGTGACAGGTAGATGGGATACAAAGAGAGTGTCATCACTGGATAGGAGAGACGTGAAAGATTATAAATTAAAATGGAAGATAGTCAGTGTAAGATATAAGTAACTGTTGGGAGAAAGATGGACTAGTGAGAGGGTAGGTAACGGGGAGGAAGTCACAGAGGTACGTATAGACTTAAAAATGCAGTATGAGCGTGTGAAGTATAGAAAGGCGGGTATAGAAGGTTGGGTGCAGGAGGGAAGAGGAGCAGTTGGTGAAAGAGTGAGGTAAAGAGGGCAATAAATGAGAAACAATAGCATGTGAAAGGTTTTAACAGTGTAGAAGTGATAAACGAAGGACGGAGTATGTGGAGAATAAAAAAAGACAGTTGAAGAGAGTGGTGAGAGGGTGAGAATTTATCAACAAATTTTGCTGAGAATAAGAAAAACATTTTGGTGGGAGATCATTAAGCTGAGAAAAACCTTGAGAAGAAATGAATTTAACAGTTTAAAATGAAAAGAGAGAGATGTTAGACAGGTAGGTGAAGGGGAAGCTGATGGTAACATTTTGCCGAGTTGTTAAATGTTGATGAAGACTGAGGCAGTAATGTCATGCATTGGGCAGAGAGTTATAATGTAGTGGTGGAAATAAGTGAGGTTGTGCGTAGAATGAGAAGATGTGTTGCTGGTGTAGACGGGAATCAAGATAGAAATGTTAAAAGCTGTTAGAGTGGTTGGTCTATTTGTTCCTTTGTGTAAGGGAAAAAGTGAACAAGAGTATGGGAATCACAAGATAATGATTTAGTAAATCATACTAAAGTATATGATTGAGTTATTCTTGAAAGAATTAGGGATAAGACAGAGAGTAGGACTGACGAGGAGCTAGGAAGACTTAGGAAGGGTAGGGGATGTGTAGAGCAACTGCTGACACTGACGCACATACGTGGGTAAGACATATTTCTCCCAATAGCTGCATATATCTTATCCTGACTTTCTCTTAATTTATAAACCTCCACTATTCTCCTACCCAGTGATGACATTCTCCTTGTACATGACTGGTATACAGTACCGACATCGTGAAGAATCAGTCACATGTGCAACATCTGGGTATCTTTATTTGTAGACGTATCGCCCACCAGTGGCTTTATCAATACAAGGGCATAATGTGAAGAATGCAGAATTATATACAAAAGATGAGGTGATCCGTCCCTCAGCCTTGGAGTCGGTGAAGAACATCGTAGTCTTGAAGAAACTGAAGCACAGATAAGAAGCTTGGGGTTTATATACTGGCGTCAAGTGAGGGAGATGCAGCAGACGAAGGCATTGTCAATGGTAGAGAGGATTCCCCCAGTGGAAGTGAGTCATACCCGAGGGACGGGCCAGGAGTAAGCAAGAAGGTTGTGGAGATGTCCTCGCTCGCCACCAAGATTCCACGATGCTGCAGTGTCCGACTAACTGTACATGAATGGTATATAATACCGACATTCTCCTTGCTTTGTGTAGCAGTCAGTATAATTGTATAACAGCTGACTGGTCAGTATGACAGTCAGTATACCCGGATAATATAACAGCTGACTGGTCAGTATGACGGTCAGTATACCCGGATAATATAACAGCTGACTGGTCAGTATGACAGTCAGTATACCCGGATAATATAACAGCTGACTGGTCAGTATGACGGTCAGTATACCCGGATATTATAACAGTTTAAACACAGTTGTTGATCTTCAACTGGTGATGTTAGGAGAGTCTTTTGTGTCAACTACAACACTTTTAATATGTATGGTAATATATTATGTTGTTGCTACTGTTGCTGTTGTTGTTGTTGCTGCTGTTATTGGTGTTGCTACTGTTGCTGCTGCTGTTGTTGCTACTGTTGCTGTTGTTGTTGTTGCTGCTGCTGTTATTGGTGTTGCTACTGTTGCTGCTGCTGTTGTTGCTACTGTTGCTGTTGTTGTTGCTGCTGCTGCTGTTATTGGTGTTGCTACTGTTGCTGCTGCTGTTGTTGCTACTGTTGCTGTTGTTGTTGCTGCTGCTGTTATTGGGGTTGCTACTGTTGCTCCTGCTGTTGATGCTACTGTTGCTGCTGTTGTTGCTGTTTCTGAAGATGTTGTTGCTGCTGTTGTTGCCGTCATTGCTGTTGTTGTCGTTGCTGCTCTTGTTGTCGTTGCTACTGTTATTGTTGTTGATACCTGTTGCTGCTATTGTTTTTTGTTGTTGATGCTGCTGCTACTGCTGCTAATGTTTCTGCTGTGGCTATTGTACAGCAGACTTCCAGCCTAGTTAGAACACTTGTCTTAAAGAG
>NC_069440.1:14998513-15001013 GCF_026875155.1 Cherax quadricarinatus
TACTAGGTCACTCTCCCTGAGCCGTGAGCTTTATCATACTTGCTTAAAGCTATGTATGGATCTGCCTCCACTACATCGCTTCCCAAACTATTCCACTTACTGACTACTCTGTGGCTGAAGAAATACTTCCTAACATCCCTGTGATTCATCTGTGTCTTAGCTTCCAACTGTGTCCCCTTGTTACTGTGTCCAATCTCTGGAACATCCTGTCTTTGTCCACCTTGTCAATTCCTCTCAGTATTTTGTATGTCGTTATCATGTCCCCCCTATCTCTCCTGTCCTCCAGTGTCGTCAGGTTGATTTCCCTTAACCTCTCCTCGTAGGACATACCTCTTAAGCTCTGGGACTAGTCTTGTTGAAAAACCTTTGCACTTTCTCTAGTTTCTTTACGTGCTTGGCTAGTGTGGGTTCCAAACTGGTGCCGCGTACTCCAATATGGCCTAACGTACACGGTGTACAGGGTCCTGAATGATTCCTTATTAAGATGTCGGAATGCTGTTCTGAGGTTTGCATGGCGCCCATATGCTGCAGCAGTTATTGGTTGATGTGCGCTTCAGGAGATGTGCCTGGTGTTATACTCACCCCAAGATCTTTTTCCTTGATGAGGTTTGTAGTCTCTGACCCCCTAGACTGTATTTCCGTCTGCGGCCTTCTTTGCCCTTCCCCAATCTTCATGACTTTGCACTTGGTGGGATTGAACTCCAGGAGCCAATTGCTGGACCAGGTCTGCAGCCTGTCCAGATCCCTTTGTAGTTCTGCCTGGTCTTCGATCGAGTGTATTCTTCTCATGTGTGTGTGTGTGTGTGTGTGTGTGCGTGTGTGTGGTGTGTGGCGTGTGTGGTGTGATGTGTGTGCGTGTGTGTGTGTGTGTGTGTGTGTGTGTGTGTGTGT
This sequence comes from Cherax quadricarinatus, assembly GCF_026875155.1. Taxonomy (NCBI): domain Eukaryota; kingdom Metazoa; phylum Arthropoda; class Malacostraca; order Decapoda; family Parastacidae; genus Cherax; species Cherax quadricarinatus. The sequence continues at coordinate 14,999,405 of NC_069440.1, forward strand.
GTGTGTGTGCGTGTGTGTGTGTGTGTGTGTTGTGTGTGTGTGTGTGTGTGTGTGTGTGTGGGGTGTGTGTACTCACCTAATTTGGGTACTCACCTAATTGTGGTTGCAGGGGTCGAGACTCAGCTCCTGGCCCCGCCTCTTCACTGATCGCTACTGGATCCTCTCTCTCTCTGCTTCCTGAGCTTTGTCATACCTCTTCTTAAAACTATGAAATGGTTCCTGCCTCCACTACTTCACTTGCTAGGCTATTCCACTTGCTGACAACTCTAGGGACTGAAGAAATACTTCCTAACGTCCCTGTGACTCGTCTGAGTCTTCAGCTTCCAGCTGTGACCCCTTGTCCCTGTGGGCCCCTCTCTGGAACATCCTATCTCTTGTCCACCTTGTCTATTCCCCGCAGTATCTTGTATGTCGTTATCATGTCTCCCTGACCCTTCTGTCGTCCAATGTCGTCCAGTCGATTTCCCTTAACCTTCTCGTACGACATTCCCTTGAGCTCTGGACTAGCCTTGTTGCAAACCTTTGTACTTTCTCTAACTTCTTGACGTGCTTGACCAGGTGTGGTTCCAGACTGGTGCTGCATACTCCAGTATGAGCCTAACATACACAGTGTATAGTGTCTTGAACGATTCCTTATTAAGGTATCGGAACGCTATTCTCAGGTTTGCCAGGCGCCCGTATGCTGCAGCGGTTATTTGGTTGATGTGTGCCTCCGGTGATGTGCTCGGTGTTATGGTCACCCCAAGGTCTTTCTCCCTGAGTGAGGTCTGTAGTCTTTGTCCACCTAGCCTATACTCTGTCTGCGGTCTTCTTTGCCCCTCCCCAATCTTCATGACTTTGCATTTGGTGGATTGAATTCGAGAAGCCAGTTGCTGGACCACATGTCCACCTGTCCAGGTCTCTTTGCAGTCCTGCCTCATCCTCGTCCGATTTAATTCTTCTCATCAACTTCACGTCATCTGCGAACAGGGACACTTCAGAGTCTATTCCTTCCATCATGTCGTTCACATATATCAAAAATAGCACTGGTCCTAGAACTGACCCCTGTGGGACCCCGCTCGTAACAGGCGCCCACTGTGATACCTCTTCACGTACCATGACTCGTTGCTGCCTCCCTGTCAGGTATTCCCTGATCCATTGCAGTGACCTCCATTTTACATGCGCCTCTTCTTAAAGCTATGTGTGGATCCTGACTCCACTACATCACTCTCCAGATTGTTCCACTTCCTGACAACTCTATGAATAAAGAAATACTACTTAAAATCCCTGTGATTCATCTGAGTTTTCAACTTCCTGCTGTGACCCCTTGTTGCTGTGTCACATCTCTGGAACATTGTGTCCCTAGCCACCTTGTCAAATCCTCTCAGTAATTTATAAGTCGTTATCATATCCCCCTTGTCTCTCCTGTCCTCCTGTGTCATCAAGCCGATTTCCGTTAACCTCTCCTCGTAGGGCACGCCTCTTAGCTCCGGGACTAATTTTGTTGCAAACCTTTCCTCTTATTGTAATTTCTTGACGTGCTTGACTATGTGTGGGTTCCAGACTGGTGCTGCATACTACAATATGAGCCTGACGTACACGGTGTACAGAGTCTTGAACGACTCATTAC
>NC_069440.1:15006013-15008449 GCF_026875155.1 Cherax quadricarinatus
CTACCTCCTCCACTTCCTCCTCCACTTCCTCCTCCACTTCCTCCTCCACAACCTCCTCCACTACCTCCTCCACTACGTCCTCCACTACCTCCTCCACTACCTCCTCCACTACCTCCTCCACTTCCTCCTCCACTACCTCCTCCACTTCTCCTCTACTACTCCTCCACTTCTCCTCCACTACCTCCTCCACTACCTCCTCCACTACCTCCTCCACTACCTCCTCCACTACCTCCTCCACTACCTCCTCCACTTCCTCCTCCACTACCTCCTCCCTACTCCTCCACTATCTCCTCCACTACCTCCTCCAGTATCTCCTCCACTAACTCCTCCACTACCTCCTCCACTTCCTCCTCCACTACCTCCTCCACTTCCTCCTCCACTACCTCCTCCACTTCCTCCTCCACTACCTCCTCCACTACCTCCTCCACTACCTCCTCCAAGAGCCCACAAAACCACACTAGTTCTTATTGATTCCTTTCCCGCCTCAACAAAAACTTGCTCTCCGCTGATTGGCTGAATAAGAGCGACCGTTATCCACTTACCGGGGACACGAGTCGCCATTGGCTGCCATTTAACCACTCATTTACTTTCCTCCATTTCGAATTTACCGCCTGGCGAAACACTGCTGATGTTTCCTGACCACAACGACGATGTTTTGCCCAGAGTCCTCTGATGACTCTGTGTGTGTATATATATATATATATATAAAGAGAGAGAGAGAGAGAGAGAGAGAGAGAGAGAGAGAGAGAGAGAGAGAGAGAGAGAGAGAGAGAGAGAGAGAGAGAGAGAGAGAGAGAGAGAGAGAGAGAGAGAGAAACAAGGGGAGGGAGAGAATGCTTGAAGGAAGATGAAGAGGGTGGGAGGGAGAAATGCTGGAGAAGGAGGAGGTGGTGGTGGGGGAAGATAAAGGAGGAGGAGGAGGAGGGGGGAGGAAGAAGAAGAAGATGAGGGGGGAGGCAAAAAGGCCAGATCCTCCCTTTCTCCTCCTCCTCCTCCTCCTCCTCCTTCCTCTCCCTCTCTCCCTCCATATTCCTTCTTCCTGGATAAATGTGTCTCTGGTGTTCAGATGATGGAGAAGAGAGATGGAGCGCAGACCATCACTTCTCCTCCTCTTTCCCCTCGTCTTCTTCTTTCTTCTCTTCTTGCTTCTGAGTCTCCTCTTCCTTTTCCTCTTACCCATCCATCTTGTTCACAGAGTGACTGTAGCAACAGCAATCTTGACAGCAACAGCAATCTTGACAGCAACAGCAATCTTGACAGCAACAGCAATCTTGACAGCAGCAGCAACCTTGACAGCAACAGCAATCTTGACAGCACCAGCAATCTTGACAGTAACAGCAATCTTGACAGCAACAGCAATCTTGACAGCAGCAGCAATCTTGACAGCAACAGCAATCTTGACAGCAACAGCAATCTTGACAGCAACAGCAATCTTGACAGCAACAGCAATCTTGACAGCAACAGCAATCTTGACAGCAGCAGCAACCTTGACAGCAACAGCAATCTTGACAGCACCAGCAATCTTGACAGTAACAGCAATCTTGACAGCAACAGCAATCTTGACAGCAGCAGCAATCTTGACAGCAACAGCAATCTTGACAGCAGCAGCAATCTTGACAGCAACAGCAACCATGACAGTAATAACTATCTTAACAGCAACAGCAGCCTTGACAGCAACAGCAACCTTGACAGCAACAGCAATCTTGACAGCAACAGCAACCTTGACAGCAACAGCAACCTTGACAGCAACAGCAATCTTGACAGCAACAGCAATCTTGACAGCAACGCATTTGACAGTAACAGCAATCTTGACAGCAACATCAACCTTGACAGCAACAGCAATTTGACAGAAACAGCACCGTGCAGCAACAGAAATCTTGACAGCAACAGAATTTGAGAGCAAAACAATTTTGGGAGCAACGCAATCTTGAGGCAACAGAAATCTTGACAGAAAACAGCAATCTTGACAGCAAACAGCAACCTTGGCGAAAACAGCAATCTTGACAGCATCAGCAATTCTTAAAGGAACAGCAATTTTGCAGCACAGAACCTTGACAGCAACCAACCTTTGACAGCAACGAGCCTTGACGCAACAGAAATTTTGACAGCAAACAGTCTTGACAGCAATAGAAACCTTGACAGCAACAAAAACCCTTGACAAAACAGCAACCTTGACGCCCCAGCAATCTTGACGCCGCCTTGACAGCAACAGAATCTTGCAGTAACAGCAACCTTGACAGCAACAACAACTTGACAGAAAACGCAACCTTGCAGAAACAGCAATTTGACAGCAACTCAATCTTGACGCAACAGTAACCTTGACAGCCAAAAATTTTGGACAGCAACAGCAACTTGACAGCAACAGCAATTTGACAGAAAACAGCAATCTTGACGAACAGAAACCTTTGAAAACAACAACAATTTTGCCCCAAAGCA
>NC_069440.1:15008949-15031449 GCF_026875155.1 Cherax quadricarinatus
TATCCCCTGAGGGGTGTAGGTTTCTTCAGCATATTACCCTAAGAGCGTAGGTCTCTCAGCATATATATCTGTGAGGTGTAGATCTCTCAGCATATATACCCTGAGAGGTGTAGGTCTCTCAGCATATATACCCTGAGAGGTGTACGTCTCTCAGCATATATACCCTGTGAGGTGTAGGTCTCTCAGCATATATACCCTAAGAGGTGTAGGTCTCTCAGCATATATACCCTGAGAGGTGTAGGTCTCTCAGCATATATACCCTGAGAGGTGTAGGTCTCTCAGCATATGTACCCTAAGAGGTGTAGGTCTCTCAGCATATATACCCTAAGAGGTGTAGGTCTCTAAGCATATATACCTTGAGAGGTGTAGGTCTCTCAGCATATATACCCTAAGAGGTGTAGGTCTCTCAGCATATATACCCTAAGAGGTGTAGGTCTCTCAGCATATATACCCTAAGAGGTGTAGGTCTCTCAGCATATATACCCTAAGAGGTGTAGGTCTCTCAGCATATATACCCTAAGAGGTGTAGGTCTCTCAGCGTATATACGCTGAGCGTTTACTGCGATCAGTATCTTGAGGGGATTAAAATATCCTTGTTTGGTGGTGGGAAAGACTACCATGTAGCCTTTACTACCTTCGTGTAGTCGACAGGCTTCAAACCCTTCCACCTCCATTAAATAACCAACAGGAGCACGAATGGGGACTGCAACCCACTGATTGTTAAACTTCCAGTCATTTCTTGGCCAAAAACTAGCACACCACCTGACCACCATCACCACTGCAGTCACCTCACACTTGACACGCAACACAAACACCTAAGACACATAGCAATGCTCCTACACGATATTCCAGAGGTAAAGTTGCTAAACAATGGAGACCCCACACACCTGTTGGGTGGCTGCCTCGACCTTACCTTCGGGTCAAGACAACTCGCAGCAGGAGCCACATGGGAAACTCATCCTCACCTTGTCAGTGACCACTTTGCAGTGATCACCACCTTCAACATCAAAAGGCCTCCCACAGTTGTGCTGCCTCCTAGATGGGACGTAAAGAGGCCAACTGGAAGGTGTTCCAGGATTATCTTTATGACTGGTGGTCCACATACTCTCTATCTGAAGACTGTGATACGGCTGAATAGGAGCTAATCACTGTTCTCATCCAGGCAGCAGAGTGCGTAATTCCAAAGAAGTCCGCAGGACGCACTCACAAAGAGACTGGTGGTTCTACAACGACGAGGTGTGGGAGCAGAACACCGCATCAACTTTTAGGAAGCTATACAGGCGTAAACCTACGGCAGAGAACAGGGAAAACTCTGAGAGCCATTGTGCACCCTGCCCGCAGAGTCTCTCTCAGAGTAAAAACTGAGAAATGGCTGGAGTGGTGCTCAACATTCGGGCATCACACCACCTTATCTGAGATATGGGGCAAAACTCAACATAGCAAACTGGCAAGAGCAAGCCGAGGCCACCAGCACACCCGAACCCATCCCAGGAAGCTGAGAAACTAGTGGAGCTTTTCACTTCCAGGGGAGCCTCCACTCAGCTTTTCACAGGACATCCGGAATATACAGACGGATCTTCTGCCACAGCGCCAGCTAACGATACAGCTGCATGTGAGTCGGAAGATGTGACTGATGAAGACCTCACGGACTTGGAACTCCGACGTGCCTTTAAGAACACGGGGACACTCCCGGGGGATCGTGGTTTAATACCCATGATTGACACTGGAAGGTGGATGGGAGCCATACGACGTCATTAACAATTTTGGGGGGGCCCAGGACACTCCCAGCAGCTTGGAAAAAAGGCTACCATTTCCCAAATTTCCCAAAAGCCCGGCCCCCGGGCAGTTGAGCCCATATCGCGACATCTTACCCAAAGACTGCTGAGGGGATGGTGTTAAACCCCCTCCATGGAAATTGGACCCTCTATCATCACATTTTTGGGCTTCACCAAGGGGGGGGTACAGCGGGTGCATAACCACTCTACTAACCCCAATTGTGTATAACAAAAAACCTAGTATTGTCGTCTACCCGCCCTTTTGAAAAGGCATTTGAGTAGCCACCCCCAACAATTTTGGAAAATTACTCGGAAGGGAATAAAAGGACGCCCCCTGGCCTGGAAGAGTCCTACTTAGGGCAGGAGGCCTGTGTCAGTTTTCGGGACATACTCTTCTTTAAACCCTGGAAACGGTACACCACAAGGGGGGTGTGCTCGTCTACCTGTTTAAACCCTTATGCGGAACTTGTGAGCCTTCCTTCTAGTGGAAACCGTCCTGCTTGCTGATGATCTTGCACTCGTAGTGAAGGGGAAAGGGGAAATTTTTAAACGACGGCTCAGAGGCTTTTGGGCCTAATTACGCAGTCTTGCAAGACTAGGCCTCAAATCCGCCGAGAAAACTTTGCAATGATGTTCAAGGGGCCAGATCCTTGTAGATTACTATTTGGATTAAAACTTGATGGACAGGGTTCTACCTGTACTTGGGAATCACATTGTAAAAAGTGATTTTAGAAAAAAGGCCGAGTAGTCAGATCCGTGCATATCGACTCAACGCCATGGAGCCATGCGAGGCACCGGAGGGGAAGCAAAAACGACTTCGCTTTACTATATACAAGCTATACCTCGTCTTATCGTGCACCGGCTTAGCTCTCTCTTCCCCCGGCAGGCAAAGGGGGGGAGGGGTACAAAATCAGGCGATAAAAACTATGCTTTGGGGGCCCCCCTCTGGACAACCGTTGTCTCAAAATTGAGGCCCGGGTTCCCTTTCCTTTCGCAGAGTAAGATACATAAACGCCCCAAAATGGCCACGATTTGCACAGCACAAGGGACCCCCCAAGGGAGAATTGAAACCCCTGGACAAAATCCCCCACCTTAGGGGCTATCCTGGATTCGTTCGTTTTGGCTGGGGCGGAAGCTGCTGCCCATACAATTGAGAAGAGTTGTGACCTTCCCGTTGTGGGTACCACCACCCCCTCCCTGGGGCCCCGTCCCGCCGATTTTGCATCATGCAGCTACCCATCTCTAAGCGTCTCTGCAGTCAAGACACCCTCAGCAATCATGCTGAGACAAGCATGGCACTGGCAGAGGGAGGCACATGTGTAGTGTATTTCACAGATGGTTCTGTCGACCCTGACAGGAAGAGAGCAGCAGCTGGACTGTACCACAATGGTCACACACAAGGCTGGCGACTCCCTGACCACTGCATCGATCCTTCAAGCTGAGCTGGTGGCGATTCAGCAGGCATTGTCACATGCCTACGACATCGACTCCGACCTGTCATACATGTTGATTCCACCTCTGCAATCAATGCCCTCTCCCATCCTCAACCACGGGACAATGTTCACCTCATCACATCGATCCTGAGCATAATGACAGCCTTAGAAGTTCAGGGTAACAGATCGACATTGAACTGGATCCCCAGCCATGCTGGCATCCGGGGAAATGAGGCGGCAGATGATGCAGCCAAGGCAGAAAACAGACTATCCACATGTTGCGATTACTGTCCCAATCAGCCTACGACAGACCAAACTGGTGGCTGCCAGAGCCATGAAACTTATGGGGGAGGTCTTAGGTGATACCCCATCTCAACAGTGGTACCGAGCAGCGACTCAGGGAGAACCCCTTCCATATGATAGAAGCTGGTCCAGAGCGCAGTGTACCGCCATCCATCGGCTGCGTTTGGGCTTTCCCACAGCCAAGATGATGGTAGACAAGGCTGAGGAGGAGATGTGCCAGTACTGTCAGCACGTTGTCCAGCGGCCCCTAACTCACTATCTTCTGGAGTGCGAAGTTACTGAGACACTCCGCAGGCAACTAAGATTGATATTCCCTCCCGAAGAGGAACCAGAGATGACTGCGGCCACACTAGTGTACCATGGAGTCAACGAACCAGACAAGCTGTTACCTGTGATAACGACATATCCTCCTCCTCGCTAGTGTCCATAGGTTTAGGAGTACATACAGTGTTGTCGCTTATGAGATGCACCAGTTGAACTGACCAGAAGAGTGCTTGAACAGCATATGTCGCATCATTGTAGAAACCTTTCTCCCTCGGGAGCCAGAGACGGGTCATCGCAAGATTGAGACCCGTGCCAGGACTACGGTCTTGGCGAACATTATACATACATACACTAAGGAATGTAATCTTGACTCCTCATTCCCCACCCAGAAAGATCACATCACACACCTCCATCACGTCACTCGCAAGTGCTAACTGGTATATCCCGGGAAGTACATCCCAGACTACTGCTTCAGTTCTACACTGCATATATGCGTAGCCAAAGTGACCACTGATGCTGTCAAGTGCATCATTAGCGCCGTCATACAGAAACTGGAGACAAGTCGTGAAACTATCATTGACGGGGCTTGACGTTCAAGGAGAAACATCGGTCGTCAGGCTGCTACAAGAGCCATAATGTGCGCCTGCTGTACCTCTCACTCTACATTTCTGCTCACCAGAGGACTTAATGCAGCAAAGCAATGTATTGTCATCACCTCTACAGTGAACCTATTATAACTATCTCCCATCCATAACTCTTTATTAAAAGGGTCCTACATAACCTCTCCTCTCACTCACACATCTCTGAAAACGGTGAAAATCAACTAGCAGTTACGCCTATTTTCTCAATTAACTCTATTACCCCCAAAATGAATTAACTCACCGTGACAATAATAATCGTAAATCAGCACTAAATGAAACAAGAGTTGCTCCATTTACATCTACATAACACAACCCTTTCCCCACGATGCAACACACACACATTAATCACAAATTCTCAACAATAACACACCCTCTGTGACATCTACATGGGATGGAAACTATCCAACAACCTTGCTTTCTGTACTGTTGAACAGCATGGTATTTACCATGCACTTGCTAGCGATGCACAATCATACAAATTGTACCGACTCGCGGAGTTCACTCCTAAAACTTGTGAGGAACTTGTCTACTCCTGCCTCACCCTCCTACACCAGCACTACTCCCGTGGATATAAAATTAAATTTTAAAGGGAAAGGGAAGGGATGAACAACTTAAGGGATGGAATGGCCCAAAGAAAAAAAGCGCAAGTTTCCAATAGGAAAAGGCCAAAGGGGACTTTTAAAAAACCCCCTGCAAGCATTTTTAAAATAAATAAATATTAAATTAAATTATTAATTAATTAAACTTTCTAGATATTTAAGGAGAGGGGCCATAAAAAGGGGTTTTTATATGAGGGGGGCAAAGTACGGGTTCACCCTTTTTCAATTATTTATTTTTTTTAAATATATAATTTTTTTTATATTAATTTTATATTTCCTTTTCCCAGTATAAACACGGAAGAGAAAAAAGGAAATAAGGTCCAACATAACCCCAGAGGTATAATTTAGTGTAAACACGAAATAACCTTTTTTTGGTTAAAAATGTTCGAAGGTTTGAAAAAAATGACCATTTTGCACCCAGGCAAAAAAAAAAAGGGGGGATAAAACGTAATTTTTTTAACCAAATTTAAAAAATTTAATAATAAAATAATTTAAAACCCAAATAATTATTATATTAATAAATTAAAAAATTTAATAATTTTTAAAAAATGTTTTAATTTTTTTTTCTATAATAATAAAAAAAAAAAAAACTATTTTTTTATTAAATTTTATTTTAAAAAAATTATTATTTTTATTTTTTTTTTTTTTTATTTTTTTATTGTTAAAAACTAATTTCAAACTTAAGGGGAAACCTAAAATTTCGGGGTTATGGGCAAATTCCGCAAGGGGGGAAAGGGGAGGCAAGACGGTTCCGGGGGAAAGACGGGAATTCGGCAGACTGGTTCAAACTGAGGGTTCGTTTACAGGTTCGGCCCCCCCCATCCGGGGGAAATTGGGGGCGAGAGTAGAAGTTCCGGGGAAAAGAAGTTCCGGGGGAGACAAAAAGTTCCGGGCGGAAGAAGTTCCGGGGGAGACATAAAATTTCGGGGGAGACAGAATTTCCCGGCGGACTGAAGTTCCGGGGAGACGTGGTTCCGGGGAGACTAGAATTCCAAACAAAAACCCACAAACCCAACATAAAACCCAAAAACCCAACAAAACCCAACCCCCCCAAAACCCAACACAACCACACACCCAACCCACCAACCAACACACAACCAACAACCAAACACCCACCCACCAACCCCCCACAACCAAAAAACAACAAACACACCCAACAAAAACACCCCCCCCCCCCCCAAACAACCCCCACACACACCAACTCCCCAAACAAACACACCAACACACCACCCAAACCACACACACACAACACAAACCCCACAACCAAACCACACACACACCCCACACAAAACCAAACACACACACACCACAAAACCACACACACACACACACAACAACACCTACCAACCCCAACACACACAACACACACACCACAACACACACCCACCAACACACACACCACACACATACACACACACAACACACAACACACACACACCACACAAAACACACACCACACACAACACACACCCCAAACAACACACCCCACAACACACCACAACACCACACACCACACCACCCACACACAACACACACAAACACACACACACACACAACACCACACACAACACACACCACACCACACACACCCCCACACAAACCACACACACACACCACCACACAAAACACACACACACACCACACCACCCCCCACACCAACACACAACACCACACCCCACACAAACAACCACACACACAACACACCCCAAACCCCACACCCCACACCAACACACACCAACAAACATCACAAAACACACACACCACACACCCCCCACCCCCACACACAACCTCCCACACACACACACACCCCAAAACAAAACACACACCACACACCCCACACCCCACACCACACCCCAAACACACCACACCACACACACAACACACAACACAACACCACCACACCACACACACCAAAACCCCCACACACACACACACACACACCACACACAACACACACTCACACACACACACCCCAACACCACACACACACACCACACACACAACCACACACCCACACCCCCCACACAAACAACACACAAACACACAACCTCACACACCCCACACACACACACACACACACCCCCACACACCCCACACCAAAACACCCCACACACACACCCCCAAACACCACACACAACCACCACACACACACACACACACACACACACACACCACACACCACACACAAAACACACACACAAACACACACAAACCACACACACACACACACACACACACACACACAAAACCACACTGCTAAAACAACCTCGTACCTTCTCTTCCATAGTCTTTGACATCATTTTCACTAAGCTCGTGCTTTGAGCTTCTGTTTACAAAAGCACCTGACCCTTCAACTACACCCCCCCCCCCCCACCCCCTTCCCTCCTCCTCCTTTCCCCCCTCCTCTCCTCCCCCCTTTCCCACAATACAGAGACGTCGATTTTTTCTTAACCCCGCTATTTCTCGCCTGTCGACCCCCCCAAAATTCGTTTTGAGGGGGGGGGTTTTGGGGCCTCTTCACCCTTTCCCCCCCCTCCCCTTCCTATATCCCCCTCAGCCTCCATCCGGCCATCTTTCTCGCTTTTCTCTTCTCACCTCCAACGCCCCCTCCCCCTTCCGTTTTCCTTTCCCCGTTACCCCCATATTTCCCCTCCCTCTTCTTCCCCGGCCCCCCTTTCCATCCTTATTTCCAATCTCCTCTCTTTCTCTCTCTCTTCACTCTCTCTCTCTCTCTCTCTCTTCTCTCTCCTCTCTCCTCTCTTTTCTCTCTCCCTCGCACGTTTTTCCTCTTCCCCTTTTCCCCCTTTCCCCCTTCCTTCCCCCCCTCCCCCTCCTTTCCCTCCTTCCCCCCCCTCCTCCTCCCGCCCTCCTTCCCCTCCTCGGAGGCGCGACAAACCGGCCACTCAAACGATTTGGGTTATTGAAATGCGGGGAAGCAAGGAACCATCGAACACTCCCTTTTTGGGGCAAATTGTTGTTATGATAGTTTGTGAAGGTGTGTGTGTGTGTGTGTTGTGTGTGTGTGGGTGGTGTGGGGGTGTGTGTGTGTGTTGTGTGTGGTGTGTGTGTGTGTGTGTTGTGTGTTTGTGTGTGGTGTGTGTGGGTTTGTGTGTGGGTGTGTGTGTGGTGTGTGTGTGTGTGTTTGTGTGTTGGTGTGTGTGTGTTTTTGTGTGGTGGTGTGTGGGGTGGGGTGTGTGTGGGGTGTGTGTGTGTGGTGGGTGGTGTGTGTGTGTTTTGTGTGTGTGTGGGTTTTTGTGGGGTGTGGTGTGTTTGGGGTGTGTGGGTGTGTGTGTGTGTGTGGTGGGTTTTTTGTGTTGTGGGGTTGTGGGTGTTTGGGGGTGTGGTGTGGTGTGTGTGTTTGTGTTTTGTGTGTGGGTGTGTGTGTGGTGTGGTATGGTGTGTGTGTGTTGTGGGGGTGTGTGTGGTGTGTGGTTGTGGGTGTGTGTGTGTGTGTGTTGTGTGTGATGTGTGTTGTGTGTGTGTGTGTGGTGTGTGTGGTGTGGTGTGTGTGTGTTGTGTTGTGTGTGGTGTGTGTGTGTGTGTGTGGTGTGTGTTGTGTGTGTGTGGGGTGTGTGTGGTGTGGTTTTTTTGTGTGTGTGGTGTGTGGTGTGTGTGTGTGGTTGTGTGGTGTGGGTGTGTGTTGGTGTGTGTGGTGTTTTGTGTTGGGTGTGTGTGTGTGTGTGTGTGTGTGTGTTGGTGTGTGTGTGGTGGGGGTGGGTGTGTGTGTGTGTGTGTTGGTGTGTGTGTGTGTGTGTGGTGTGTGTGTGTTTTGTGTGTGTTGGGGTTGTTTTGGTGGTGTGTGTGTTTTGTGTGTGTGTGTGGGGTGTGGTGCATGTGTGTGTGTGTGTGTGTTGTGGTGTGTGTGGGGTGTGTGTGGGGTGTGTGTGTTGTGTGTGTGTGTGTGTGTGTGTGTGCTTTGTGGTGTGTGTGTGTGGTTTTGGGGTGTGGGGTGTGTGGTGGTGTGTGGTGTGTGTGGTGTGTTGGTGTGTGTGTGTGTGTGTGCATGTGTGTGTGGTGTTGGTGTGGTGTGTGTGTGTGTGTGTGTGTGTGTGTGTGTGTGGGGTGTTGTGGGTGTGGCATGTGGTGTTGGTGTGTGATTTTGTGTGTGCGTGTGTGTGGGTGGTGTGTGTGTGGGGTGGTGTGTGTGCAGTGTGTGTGGTGTGTGTGTGTGTTTTGTGGGGATGTTTGGTGGGTGTGTGTGTGTATGGGTGTGGGGGTTTGGTGTTGTGTGTGTGTGGGGGTTTTTGTGTGTGCGTGGTGTGTTTTGTGATGTGTGTGTGCGTGTGTTGTGTTGTGTTGTGTGGTGTTGTGTGTGTGTGGTGGTGTGTGTGTGTTGCATGTGTGTGTGCGTGTGTGGGGAAAGGGTGTTGTGGTGTGTGTGTGTGGGGGTGTGTGGTGTGTGTGTGTGGGTGTGTGTGTGTTGTGATGTGTGAGTGTGGTTTTTGTTGGTGTGTGTGTGTGGTGTGTGTGTGCATTGTGTGTGTGTGGGTGATTTTGGGTGTGTGTGGTGTGTGGGTGTGTGTGTGTGGGGTGTGGTGTGTGTGTGTGTGTGTTCATGTTTTCTTGTTGGGTTGGGGGTGGGGGTTGGCCCCCCTTTTGGTTTGGTCATTTTGCCATGGTTTTGTTTGGTTTTGTTGTTGGTTGTACTCACGTTTAAAATACCATTTGATTCGGGCTGAGAAATACTTTCCCCACCCTTGGTTTATCTGGTTTTTACTTCCCTTTTCCCCCGGCTTGTCCGTCTCTGGAAAAAAATTTCTTTGTATGTCTTCCTTCCCTTTTTTTAACTTTTTTTCCCCCCTATTCCCGCCCCCGTTGTAGGTATTTTTCCTTCCCCTCCCCCCCCCCCCCTTTTTTCATTGTGTTTTTGGGGTCAATTTTGTGGGGGTTTTTTGTGTGTTTGGGGTTTTTTTTTGTTTTGTAATTTTTAGTTTTTTGTTTGGGGGGATTTGTTTTTTTTGTTTAGTGTGTTTTTTGGGTTTTTGGTTTAAACCTTTTATCATAGTGGTTGCAGGGGGGGTTAGTCCTTGGGGTTTTGTTGTATTGGTTTTTTTTGTGGTTATTTGTTAAAAATGTTGGTTGTTGGTTTTGGGTTTTGGTGTATTTGTGGTTTTTTTGATTCTCGGTTTAATTCCTTGTGACCCCTTTGTCTTTTCCCATTTTGGTGCATCCAGTCTATCCGCCAGTTTTATATTTTCGACTGTTTCCCTCCCCCCTGCCCCATGGAGGGCCATTTCCTCCCTTCTTGTAGGCTTCCCCCTCTCACTACGTTCCCCCCCCTTTTTTGGGTGTTCTTGAAATTCCAAAAGGGCTGATACTCCCTATACTGGAAAGGATACTCTAACAAACCTTTGATATCGGGCTTCCATTTCCATTGTGTTTTCGTTTCCCAAACTTTGTCCCTTTGTTGCTTTTGCCCAGTCTTTTGGAACATCTGTTTTGTCCACCTTGTAAATTTCCCTTTCCGTTTTTTGTAAGTCTTTATAAAAGCCCCCCCTTCTCTCCTGTCCTCCAGTGTTCAGGTTGTTTCCCCTTAAAACCTCCCTCTAGGCATGGGTGCATGTGTGTTTTGTGCGCGTACTTATGGGTGTGTGTGTGTGTGTGTGTGTGTGTGTGTGGTGTGTGTGTGTGTGTGTGTGTATGGTGTGTGTTATGTGTGTGTGGGGTTTTGTGTGTGTGTATGTGTGTGGTGTGGGTGTGTGTTTTATGTTTTGTGTGTATGTCTGTGAGTTTTCCCTCACCCATTTGTCTCCCCTTTTTGTGGTTGCGGGGTCGAGTCTTTGCTCCGGGCCCCCCGCTCTTAAATGGTTTTGCTCCCTAGGTCCTCTCTCTTCCTGCCCCATGGGCTCAAATCATCCCTTTCCCCTTTAAAAACTATGTATGGTTCCCGCCCCCACTACGTCCTTTCTGGGGACCCCACGGCCTGTTTTACTCTATGACTAAAAGAATACTTCCTAAAAACCCCTTTGATTCACTGGGGGTCTTCAACTTCCAATTGTAAACCCCCTTTTTTGTCTTTTGTCCCCCCTCGGGAAAAATCCCTTCTTTATCCACCTTGTCTTTTCCCGGCCCCAGTATTTTATATTTTCGTTATCATGTCTCCCCTGACCCCCCTGCCCTCCAGTGTCGTCAGGCCCGTTTTCCCCTAAAACCCTTTCTTCTTTAGGAAAATCCCCGTGGGCTCGGGGGACTAGTTTTGGGTTTTGAAAACCCCTTTGCACCTTCTCTTTTTTTTGCCCGGTTGCCCCTAGGGGGAGGCCCCCAAAAATGGTGTGCATATTTCCAGTAGGGGGATGAGAAAAGGGTTTTTACGGGTTTTCTTAAAAGAATCCTTACTGGGGTTTATCGGAACGCTATCCGTAGGTTTGCCAGGCGCCCGAAATGCTGCAGCATTTAAATCGGGATTAAATGTGCGCCTAGGGTTTGTCGGTGTTAAAACTCCCCCCAGATTTTTTTTCCTTGAGGGGAAGTTTGCAGTTTTTGGCCATTTAAAATATTTGTGTTTTGGGTTTCTTCCCCTTTCCCAAAAATTTCTTCATGATTTGCATTTGGCAGGGTTTTAAATTCAAGGAGCCATTTGGGGGGGGGAAAAACCCCCCAGGCTTGTAGCCTGCCCAGGTCTTTTGTATTTCCTGCCTGTTTCCTAATCCGATTTGATTTTCTCATTAACTTCCCCTTTCTTCTGCAAAAAAGGGGAAAACTTTGAGCCCTATCCCTTCCGTTATGTAGTTCACTATTAAAAAGAACAGAAAGGTCCAGGATGACCCCGGGGGAACTCCGCTTGTCACAGGCCCCCCACTTTTGACCCCTCGTCACGTCCCCATAAATCGTTGTTGCCTCCCTGTCAGGTATTCTCTGATCCATTGCAGGGGCCTTTCCTGTTTTGTGTGCCTGATCCTCAAAGTTTTGGCAGTAACCTCTTGTGAGGAACTGTGCAAAGGGCCCTTTTCTTGCAGCCCAAAAAAAAATGCAGTGGCCCCCCCCTCTTCTTGTTTACTTCTTTTAACCTTGTTTAAAAATTTCTGAAAAGGTTTGTAACAAGGTTTTTCCCTTTCCCCTTGAAACATGTGGTTGTCAATTTTCACTTTTTTTTATTTTTTTTTTTTTTTTTATTTATTTATTTTTTTTTTTTTTGCAATTTGAGCATAATCCCAGAGGTTAAAAAAAAAATTCAGAAAGAGCGCTTTCCCAAAGCCACTTATACTTGCAAAAGCTTTTACGGGCTGGTTTAAAAAAATTAAATTAAGATTAACTAAGCAAGGGTTTGAAACCCAGTGATAAAACTTTAAATGAAACGGGAAAAACCTATTAAAGCACAAATGAGTATTAAAAAGAAAGTTTCTTTGGGTTTGTTTTGCTTTTGTTTTCATTCAGCGTTTTGGAGTATTCTGTTGGGTTTGTGTTTTTAAAATTTAAAAAAAAAATTAGTTTGGGGTTTTAGGTTTAAAATTTATGTGATAAAATTTTGGTGAGAAACTTTTTGGTATAAAATTTTTAAAAGGTTCAGTTTTTCAGTATTTTTTTTGGTTTTTTGGGTGAGAAAAGTGATCTTTGGAAGGGGGACTAAATTTTATAAACAGGTAGTGTTTTTTTTATTTTTAAAAGGGTTTAATAAATTTCCCCAAATTTTTTGGGGCCCTTTTTATGTGATGAGTTTTGCATGGGTTTGAGATGGTTTGTTTTTAGGGTCATGTGTTCTTTTGGGGGTTTTGGAAAGGAGATGTTTTGAGGGGAGGGGGTTAATATCAGAGTTAAGTGTTCTATGTATGAAATAGGTGAAAGAAATAAGTATGGATTTTTTGTTTTGGTGAGTAGGTTTGGGTGTATTGAATATTGGGGGGAGTGTCCCCGCCTGTAGTGAAAATTTTGTTATTCTAACTGGACCTTTTGTTGGGTAATTAGGGGGTTGAGAGGGTTAAAATTGTTGTTGAGCCCCATGCAAAAAATTTCCATAGGTGGTTTTTTGGGGGGGTAAAAAAGGGAGAGTGATATGGGCCCCCGGGGAAAGGCTGACTTTTGGAAAAAATAATCCCGTATTTCGTTGTATGCCTACAGTTTTGGAAAATTTTTTTGGAAATTTTTTTGTATAGTGTATGAAATTTGGTTATTATCAAGGTGGTTTCCTAAGAATTTTCCCTTTTTTTAAGTTTTGTGATGGTGACCCGTTTTTCATTATTTTAAAGGGGACACTCTGTAGCTCTTTTAAACCCAAACTGAATGAAGTAGGTTTTGTAATTGTTTGTGTAAAGTTTGTTAGTCCAAATCCGGGTTTTGATTTTTTTCTGTAATTCGGTTTTTACAGTATTGGCCCAGCGTGGGCTGGCTGGGTGAGAGAAGAGTATGTTAGTGTATCTGCAAATAGTGTGGGTTTGAGTAATTGGAAACTTTGGAAGGTCATTTATGTTTAGGAGAAAGAGAAGAGGGTAAAAGGGCACTTCCCCGGGGGACACGACTTAAATTTGGTTTTTGGGAGAAGGGTTTGCCCCCTTTGCGTACACATAATGGCTTCGTTGCTGAGGTAAGGGCTTTTAGGTAGTTGGGGAGTGCCCTTTAAAACCATAGTGTGAAAATTTTTTTTGTGGAGCAAGTCCAAAGGTCAAAATGTATCAAAAAAAACTTTTCGAAATCAAAAGAAGGGTCCCCAAAAGGGACTTTTTTTTCCCCTATTGAAATGTATATATGTTCTAGCATGTGTTTTAATAGCATCATTAGAAATTTTTTTAGGCTTGGGAACCCCAAAATTTGGGAAGGGGGTTTTAGTATGTTTTTGGGGGATAAAGGGAGGAGTAGATTCGTTTATGAATTAATTTTTCGAAGATTTTTGAGAGAGGGTGTAAGTTGGATAAATTTGGGCCCATTAGTTATTCAAAATCTGTTTGGGGTTTCCCCCTTTGTGGGTTTTGGGGTGGGCCCCCTTTCTTTTTGAGTAATGTAGGGAAGGTTTGGGGATTCTATGGATTTGTTAAAAAGGGGTTGCAATGATTGGTGATAGCACTTGTGACAGGTTTTTTTTATTAAAAGGGGGGTTAAAAGGGATTTAAATTTTCCCGCCTTTTTTTTTAGTGCGTTTATTTAAAAAGGGAGACTTCGATGGGTTTGCCCCGGGGCTAGGAACAGGGGTTTTGGGTTGGTTTCCGGTGGGTAGTTTATTTGGGGGGGTTTTCTGAGCTTTTGGGTTTTATTGGGAAAGGGTTTTTTCCTATAGGGGGAGAAAAATTTATTGAGTTGTTTGCTGTTTTTTTGTTGGTGGGGTTGGGATTCCCTTGATTTTGCTAAATTTTTTTTCGCTATTTCGTTGGGTATCTTTTTTGTTCCAGAATTTTGATTTTGGGGTTTTTCCCGGTCTTTTTTTATATCACCTTTAAAATTGGATTTAAACTGTTTCATTTAAAACAATTTTTTTGCCCCCTTTTTATAGGTGGTTTGGATTGCGAGTAAAAGTTTTGTTTGGTTCTGGGTTTTGTGAAACCCTTTTTGTTTTTTTTCCCTATCGGGGTTTTGTATTTAAGGATTTGAGGAAAAACTGGGTGTTTTGCCGGGGACTGTTCGTCTCTTTGCTGTAAAATTTTTTAGTTTTTTTAGGGCAGTTTCTTTTTATAGAGGTATTGGGTCTTTTTTAGAAAATTATTAATACATTCGTCAATAAATTTTATAGAATTTTAGGTCAGGGGGGGTCCCCAATCCCAAAGTTTTTCTACTGCTGGGTTTTGAAGTTATTAAAAGGCTGCCTCATTTTGAAGTTGAAGGGGACTTTTGTAGTGTTTTTTGGGGTGTTTTCCAAAGTTGTTAAAGAGGAAAGTGGGTAGTGGTCTGTGATATTTTCTGTAAATTTTGCCTGATTTTAAAGGGGGTTGGGTTTTGGGCCAGAAGTGGTCAAGTAGGGGGGAAAAATAGTCTCTGAACTTTGTTTGGTTTTGTTACGTTGGGAGTGTTTTTTTCCCAGGTGCCCCCACCCTCTCCTCCTGATGTTTTCCATGACCTTTTCATACTTTTACACTTTGTGATTTAAAGGGCTGTAGTTTGTGCCTCCCTGTCCTTTTCTCCATTTTAAAAATTTTGGGAAAACATTTGCCTTTTTCCATACCTCGGGGGGTTTCCCCCCGTTTCAAAAGGGGTGGTTGAAAAATTTTTTGTTAATGGAATTTAAAAACAATTTTCTTCCCCCCTCTTTAAGGACCCAGGGGGGATGTTGTTGGTCCCACCGTTTGGGGGTCAAGGTTTTACACAGAGCGTTTCCCTTTACCCCCTCCTTGGTTTTTGTAAACCTCATCCAGCACTTGCTGGTGTGCCCCCCTGTTCTGATTTCCTGGAGTCCTACTGGTTTCCACTGTAAATACTTCTTTAAATCTTGTGTTGAGCTCCTGACATACCTCCCGGTCGTTTCTTGTGAATTCCCCATCACCCTTCCTCAGTCTGATTACCTGGTCCTTGACTGTTGTTTTCCTCCTGATGTGGCTTCGGGTCAGTCTTGACTTTTGATGCTATGTCATTTTCATATTGTCGCTGAGCCTCCCTTCTTATCTGTGCATATTCGTTTCTGGCTCTTTCGGCTAAATCTTTATTTTCCTGAGTTCTTTGTCTTCTGTACCTTTTCCATTCTCTAGTACACCTAGTTTTTGCCTCCCTACACCTTTGGGTGAACCAAGGACTCGTTCTGTTCTTCCCATTATTTCTGTTTCCCTTGGGAACAAACCTCTCCTCTGCCTCCTTGCATTTTGTTGCCACATAGTCCATCATTTCTTGTACAGGTTTTCCTGTCAGTTCGCTCTCCCACTGAATGTTTTGAAGGAAGTTCCTCATGCCTGGGTAGTTCCCCCTTTTGTAGTTTTGTTTTTCCCACCCTATTCCTGCTACTCTCTCCACTTGGAGCTCAACTATGTAGTCGAGGCACAGAACCACATGATCACTAGCTCCCAGGGGCCTTTCATACATGATATCCTCGATGTCCGAACAACTCAAGGTGAATACAAGGTCCAGTCTAGCTGGTTCATCCTCTCCTCTCTCTCTGGTAGTGTCTCTAACATGTTGATGCATGGGGTTTTCCAGTACCACATCCATCATCTTGGCTCTCCATGTTTCGGGACCCCCATGGGGCTCCAGATTTTCCCAGTCAATCTCCTTGTGATTGAAATCACCCATAACTAGTAACTTTGCTCCCCCATGTGTGCTCTCCTGGCCACCTCGGCTAGTGTGTCGACCATTGCTCTGTTGCTCTCATCGTATTCTTCTCTTAGTCTCCTGCAGTTCTGTGGTGGGTTGTACATTACTGCAATTATCACCTTATGTCCCTCAGACTGGATTGTTCCTACTAAGTAGTCCCTTTCGCCCGTACCATCCATTCCTTCCATTTTCTCAAAACCCCCACTGGTTTTTAATGAGCAGTGCAACTCCTCCTCCCCCTCTCCTCCCTCTGTCTTTCCTGAGGATTTGATATCCGGATGGAAAGATTGAATCTGTTATTATTCTGGTGAGTTTTGTTTCTGTGAGTGCTGTTATGTCTGGGGATGTCTCCTTGATTCTTTCGTGCCACTCCTCATACTTATTTGTTATTCCATCTGCATTTTTATACCACACCTTCAAATTCTTTTCTAAGACTGTGGTCTGGGAGGTGTATTGGGGTTGGGGAAGTGGGAGACCTGATAAGGAACTATGGGTGGTTGCTGTGTGGGTGGAGTTTGTAGTGTAGTGGGTGGGGGCATTGGATGTGGCATGGGTGTTTTGGTTTAGAGTGTTTGGTTGCACTGGGGTTGACCTGGTTGGGAGGCTTCTATAGGAAGTTGTGAGGGAGGCTGTATTTGATCTTCCTGTGTCTGGGATCTCCTGTCTGTCTTCTCCATCCCCTCTCTTTCCTCCTTTCGCCTTTGTACCATCTCTCTCAGTTTCCGCCTTTCTTCTTGTGTTCTGTCGTGTGTGTGTGTGTGTGTGTGTGTGTGTGTGTGTGTGTGTGTGTGTGTTGTGTGTGTGTTGTGTGTATGTGTGTGTGTGTGTGTGTGTGTGTGTGTGTGTGTGTGTGTGTGTGTTGTGTGTGGTGTGTGTGTGTGCGTGTATGTGTGTGCGCGTGTGTGTGTACTCACCTAATTGTACTCACCTAATTGTGGTTGCAGGGGTCGAGACTCAGCTCCTGGTCCCGCCTCTTCACTGATCGCTACTAGGTCCTCTCCCTCTCTGCTTCCTGAGCTTTGTCATACCTCTTCTTAAAACTATGTATGGTTCCTGCCTCCACTACTTCACTTGCTAGGCTATTCCACTTCCTGACGACTCTATGACTGAAGAAATACTTCCTAACGTCCCTGTGACTCGTCTGAGTCTTCAGATTCCAGTTGTGACCCTTGTTTCAGTGTCCCCTCTCTGGAACATCCTATCTCTGTCCACCTTGTCTATTCCCGCAGTATCTTGTATGTCGTTATCATGTCTCCCCTGACCCTTCTGTCCTCCAGTGTCGTCAGTCCGATTTCCCTTAACCTTTCCTCGTACGACATTCCCCTGAGCTCTGGGACTAGCCTTGTTGCAAACCTTTGTACTTTCTCTAACTTCTTGACGTGCTTGACCAGTGTGTGGGTTTTCCAGACTGGTGCTGCATACTCCAGTATGGGCCTAACATACACAGTGTACAGTGTCTTGAACGATTCCTTATTAAGGTATCGGAACGCTATTCTCAGGTTTGCCAGGTGCCCGTATGCTGCAGCAGTTATTTGGTTGATGTGTGCCTCCGGTGATGTGCTCGGTGTTATGGTCACCCCAAGGTCTTTCTCCCTGAGTGAGGTCTGTAGTCTTTGTCCACCTAGCCTATACTCTGTCTGCGGTCTTCTTTGCCTTTTCCCAATCTTCATGACTTTGCATTTGGCAGGGTTGAATTCGAGAAGCGAGTTTCTTTATCACATGTCCAGCCTGTCCAGGTCTCTTTGCAGTCCTGCCTCATCCTCATCCGATTTAATTCTTCTCATCAGCTTCACATCATCTGCGAACAGGGACACTTCAGAGTCTATTCCTTCCATCATGTCGTTCGCATATATCAAAAATAGCACTGATCCAAGAACTGACCCCTGTGGGACCCCGCTCGTCACAGGCGCCCACTGTGATACCTCTTCACGTACCGTGACTCGTTGTTGCCTCCCTGTCAGGTATTCCCTGATCCATTGCAGTGCCCTCCCTGTTATATGCGCCTGATCCTCCAGCTTCTGCACTAATCTCTTGTGGGGGAACTGTGTGTGTGTGTGTGTGTGTGTGTGTGTGTGTGTGTGTGTGTGTGTGTGTGTGTGTGTGTGTGTGTGTGTGTGTGTGTGTGTGTGCGAGCGACCGACCGACCCATCGCCAGGGTCTCCTACCATCCTCAACACTGCTCAGTATCTTCCACGTCGTGATCATATCTCCCACAAGCCTCTTATTGTGTCAGTATCCACGAACATATTAATCATAGTGTATTTACCAGGGATATTTCTATAAGATATTCCCTAAGAATATTTAAATTGAATATTCCTTATGGATATTTAAACACTGTACACAGCACCTCAAATTATATACGGTCACTTAAGTGCCAGTTATCTGAACGTAAAACAAGCCCTTGAGGGTTAACTAGTAATTATTGTTAATAAGCTAACACAAGATAACTACTAATATTATTACTAATAGTAATAATGTTAGTAATAATATTAGTACACCTACTACTACTACTACTACTGCTACTACTGCTACTACTACTACTACTACTACTACTACTACTACTACTACTACTACTACTACTACTACTACTGCTACTACTACTACTACTGCTACTACTACTACTGCTACTACGACTGCTGCTGCTACCACTGCTATTGGTACTACTACTACTACTGCTACTGGTACTACCACTACTACTGCTACTGGTACTACCACTACTAGTGCTACTGGTACTACCACTACTACTGCTACTGGTACTACCACTACTGGTACTACCACTACTAGTGCTACTGGTATTACCACTACTACTGCTACTGGTACTACCACTACTAGTGCTACTGGTACTACCACTACTACTGCTACTGGTACTACTACTACTACTGCTACTGGTACTACCACTACTAGTGCTACTGGTACTACTACTACTAGTGCTACTGGTACTACCACTACTAGTGCTACTAGTACTACCACTACTAGTGCTACTGGTACTACCACTACTAGTGCTACTGGTACTACTACTACTAGTGCTACTGGTACTACCACTACTAGTGCTACTGGTACTACCACTACTAGTGCTACTGGTACTACTACTACTAGTGCTACTGGCACTACCACTACTAGTGCTACTGGTACTACCACTACTAGTGCTACTGGTACTACCACTACTACTGCTACTGGTACTACTACTACTACTGCTACTGGTACTACCACTACTAGTGCTACTGGTACTACTACTACTAGTGCTACTGGTACTACCACTACTAGTGCTACTAGTACTACCACTACTAGTGCTACTGGTACTACCACTACTAGTGCTACTGGTACTACTACTACTAGTGCTACTGGTACTACACTACTAGTGCTACTGGTACTACCACTACTACTGCTACTACTACTACTACTACTACTACTACTAACTACTACTACTATACTACTATCTACTACTACTATAACTACTTACTACTACTATAATACTACTACTACTACTATACTACTACTACACTATACTACTAACTACTACTTTACTACTACTACTACGCTACTACTACTACTACTACTACTACTACTTACTACTACTACTACACTACTTACTACTACTACTACTCACTATAACTACTTTACTACTACTACTACTACTACTATCTACTACTACTACTACTACTACTACTACTACTACTACTGAACTACTACTACTACTACTACTATACTATAATGGCTACTATCTACTACTGGTACTACTACTACTACTACTACTACTACTACTACTACTACTACTACTACTACTACTACTACTGCTACTACTAACTAACTGTACTACTACTAACTACTGTACTATACTACTACTACTACTACTACACTACTACTAACTACTACTACTACTATACTACTACTATACTACTATACTACTAACTACTACTACTACTATACTACTACTAACTACTACTAGCTACTACTACTACTACTACTATCTACTACTACTACTACTACTACTACTACTATATACTACTAGCTACTACTACTACTGCTACTACTACTAGTACAATCACTACTATCACTATACCTTAACGTAGGTTAACTCCTCATATACTAACAATCAACACAATATTACACAACAATAACCAAACAATAACAGAGCATCTTACACCAGGCAGCGTGGAGCGCATCGCAGCATCCAACAACGTACGTTTTCTCGCGAACGACGGAGAAAAACAAAACAAAAAAATTGAAGGCTGGTGTGCGTTGGTGTTGGTGGTGCGCGACGCATATTTTCTGGCTTTTGTCCACTAACAACGCAAACTAACGGGAAATTGTTGTCCTTTGAGGTCAAATTGTTCTTCCCCGGCGTTCATAAGGCCGGTTATTGCCTAATTTACACCACATACTCTTTGGGCACTTTTAAATAGATTTAGTTAAACACTTTTCGTCAGGGATACGTGTGTGTGTGTGTGTGGTGTGTGTGTGTGTGTGTGTGTGTGTGTGTGTGTGGTGTGTGTGTGTGTTGTGTCTAATTGTGGTGTGTGAGGGTGAGACTCAGCTCCTGGCCGTCTGTCCTGTCGTTGGTGTGTCTTTTCTTGCTTTTGAGCTTTGTCATCCTGTTCTTAAAATTGTGTGGTCTGTACTACTTCGACTTGCTGGTTCGTTGTGACTCTGTGGACTGAGATTTGCTACGTCTGTTGGTGTCTGGTCTTCGTGTCAGTTGTGACCCCTTTCCTGTGTTCCGTTCGAGACTATCCTATCCTGTCCCCTTTCTATTCCCCGCGTACTTGGTATCGTTCTATCATGTCTCTCCTGACTTTGTCCCTCATGTCTAACTAGTATGTTCCATTCCCTTAACCTTTCCTCTAGCTCATTCACTTGCTGACTAACCTTTGCAAGAATACTTTCCTAACGTCCCTGTGACTCGTCTGAGTCTTCCAGCTTCCAGTTGTGACCCCTTGTCCCTGTGTCCCCATCTCGTGGAACATCCTAATCTGTCCACTTGTCTATTCCCCGCAGTATCTTGTATGTCGTTATCATGTCTGCCCTGACCCTTCTGTCCTCCAGTGTCGTCAGTCCAATTTCCCTTAACCTTTCCTCGTAGCGCCATTCCCTTGAGCTCTGGGACTAGCCTTGTTGCAAACCTTTGTACTTTCTCTAACTTCTTGACGTGCTTGACCAGGTGTGGGTTCCAGACTGGTGCTGCATACTCCAGTATGGGCCTAACATACACAGTGTACAGTGTCTTGAACGATTCCTTATTAAGGTATCGGAACGCTATTCTCAGGTTTGCCAGGCGCCCGTATGCTGCAGCGGTTATTTGGTTGATGTGTGCCTCCGGTGATGTGCTCGGTGTTATGGTCACCCCAAGGTCTTTCTCCCTGAGTGAGGTCTGTAGTCTTTGTCCACCTAGCCTATACTCTGTCTGCGGTCTTCTTTGCCCCTCCCCAATCTTCATGACTTTGCATTTGGCTGGATTGAATTCGAGAAGCCAGTTACTGGACCACATGTCCAGCCTGTCCAGGTCTCTTTGCAGTCCTGCCTCATCCTCGTCCGATTTAATTCTTCTCATCAACTTCACGTCATCTGCGAACAGGGACACTTCAGAATCTATTCCTTCCATCATGTCGTTCACATATATCAAAAATAGCACTGGTCCTAGAACTGACCCCTGTGGGACCCCGCTTTTAAAAGGCGCCCACTGTGATACCTCTTCACGTACCATGACTCGTTGCTGCCTCCCTGTCAGGTATTCCCTTATCCATTGCAGTGCCCTTCCTTTTACATGCGCCTGATCCTCCAGCTTCTGCACTAATCTCTTGTGGGGAACTATGTCAAAAGCCTTCCTGCAGTCTAGGAAAACGCAATCCACCCACCCCTCTCTCTCGTGTCTTACTTCTCTTACCTTGTCATAAAACTCCAGGAGGTTTGTGATACAAGATTTGCCTTCCATGAACCCATGCTGGTTTTCATTTATAATCTTGTTCCTTTCCAGGTGTTCGACCACTCTCCTCCTGATAATCTTCTCCATGACTTTGCACACAATACATGTCAGAGACACAGGTCTGTAGTTTAGTGCCTCGTTTCTGTTTCCTTTCTTAAATATGGGGACTACATTAGCTGTCTTCCATTTCTCAGGTAGTTGCCCAGTTTAAAGGGGATGTGTTGAAGATTGTGGTTAGAGGCACACACAGCATCTCTGCTCATTCTGCATTAGACCATGGGAATGATGTCCGACCATGCTTGGTGCATTCAAAAGGTACTTAAGAGCTTCTTCAACCTCCCCCAGTTGTTCGTTATGTCATACCAAACTGTTGTGGTATATTACACTCATGAATGTTCCCCTAGT
>NC_069440.1:15036449-15066449 GCF_026875155.1 Cherax quadricarinatus
ATCAGCCGGGCTGTGGCTCGTACGTTGGTTTGCGTGCAGCCAGCAGCAACAGCCTGGTTGATCAGGCTCTGATCCACCAGGAGGCCTAGTCACAGACCGGGCCGCGGGGGCGTTGACCCCCGGAACTCTCTCCAGGTAAACTCCAGACGTAATGAGAGAGAGAGAGAGAGAGAGAGAGAGAGAGAGAGAGAGAGAGAGAGAGAGAGAGAGGGAAGAGAGAGGGGAAGAGAGAGGGGAAGAGAGAGGGAAGAGAGAGGGAAGAGAGAGGGGAAGAGAGAGGGAAGAGAGAGGGGAAGAGAGAGGGGGGTAACGAGCGTGTCCCTTCTTAATTACTGGACATTGTCGTAAGATCTGCTGTGAACCGTCAGCTGGGGGAGTGGGGGAAGAGGTGGAGGGGAAGTAGGGGGAGAGTAAGGGGAGGAGGGGTAAAAAGAGGAGGGAAGGAACGAGAGTTGGGGAAAGAACAGAGGAGAGAGAGAGAGAGAGAGAGAGAGAGAGAGAGAGAGAGGGGGGGGGGGAGGTACTGGGGAAAAAACGGGAAGCTAAAATTTCTTGTCCACACTCATGAACATTGAACATATGAGCACTGAACACATGAACACTGAACACATGAACACTGGATGTATGAACACTGGCTACATGAACACATGAATATTGAACACTTGAACACTGAACATTGGTTGCATGAACACGTGAACACTGGATGAATGAACACATGGATATTGAACATATGAACACTGGATGTTCTTGTGCACGTATTGCAGGTTTAGAATCTGTGTGACCAGATGAACAGCCATCTGAACTGACAGTTCAAGAGGCGTCTACATGAACAAGAACATTTGTTCTCCGTGTTATGGACGAATTATAACAAAAGCATTCACCTGAGAGTCCCCTTAGCCCCAGTCTGTGCGAACAGACGCCACGGACGTCCCAGACTAAGTACGTCCCGAACAGACGCCACGGACGTCCCGAACAGACTCCACGGATATCCCCGAACAGACTGAGTACGCCCTGAACAGAAGTCACGGATGTCCCAAACGGACGTCACTGATGTCCCAAACAGATGCCACGGATGTCCCAAATGGACGTCACGAACATCCCGAACAAACACAACGGACGTCCCCGAACAGACTAAGTACGTCCTAAACAGACTAAGTACGTCCCGAACAGATGCCACGGATGTCCCAAACGGTCGCCACGGACGTCCCTAACAGACGCCACAAGCGTCCGAATAGACGCCACTGACGTCCCAAACAGACGACGCAGACACCCCGAACAGACAACACAGACACCCCGAAGAGACGCAACAGACACCCGGAACAGATGCCACGGACGTCCTTCCGGCAGAACTTTTCACCGTACAAGTCAAGCGGAAATCTTGGTATTGGAGCAGAGTTCTTAATTAAGGTACGCCAGTTCCTGAGCAGACCATGTGTACCCGACCGTGGCTTCTCTCTCCTCGATTTTACGCGCTCTAATTGCTTTCCATGGCCCTGGTAATGGTCTTCAGTGCGCTATTACTAACACAGGTGTAGACTATTTGATCTGCACACCTTGCCGTAACACGATAACCACTTAGGAACGACCATAAAAGCAAGCTGGTGGTTTGCAATGTGTACGTAGACTAAGTATAGTATTTACAACTATGAGGCGAATGCCGGCACTAGATACGGTAAGAGCCGTAGCGACCAGCTGGGAAGGTAAGTCTGCCAAAGCTGCTTCACGAGTGTACCACATCGCTTCATAGCTATGGCAGGTTCCCATGTGATTGGCTGGCTGTACCGAGGTACTGGTATAACGATGGGGCCCATGCTTGTTGTGCTCATAGCTCCTGGTTCGCTGGTCGGGAGGGAATGCCTATATGGGTGTGTGACATACGCCAAAAAAATATAACATAATCTTAGCATGCCATAGTGCTAGTTGTACCCGTAGCTCGGTTGGTAGAGCACTTGGCTCACACATTGAGGCCCATGGTTCGATGCTCGGTACGGGTGGAAACATGGCGTGTTTCCTTAAGACACCTGCGGTCCCTGTTCACCTATCAATAAAATAGGTACCTGGGTGTTAGTTGACTGATGTGGGTCACATTCTGGGACAAAATTGACCTAATTTGCCCGAAATGCTTTGCATAACAAGGGCTTTCTATATAGAATATGTCATTGATGTCAGTATACAGTCTAACTGTAGAAATAAAGATTATTATTATTATTATTATTATTATTATTATTATTATTATTATTATTATTATTATTATTATTATTAAGAGGAGTATGCTTTTTCATCCTCAGAGATCTTCACATATAGTCCAGATATTTTACTGGTACACACACACACACACACACACACACACACACACACACACACACACACACAAAGAAATACATAGATATCTTATAGAGTTAAACTGGCAGATTTGCAGCTACACACTGCGACTCACTGTCACACTGCAAAGTGCGAGGCACATCATCTTTACCTTTGATATACCTTTGATGAGTTCCCAGAGTTTTCTACTCCTGGAGCCCGGCCATGAGCCAGGCTCGTCTGGCGCTACCCTAGTCATCCAGGCTGTTGCTTCTGGTGGCCCGCTGACCCACCTGGTCAAGATACTTGTCAAGTTTCCTCTCGAAGACACATGTTGCACATGTGTCTTAATCATCAAGATGTTGAATAGTCTGGCAGCACTGTGTCGCCTGGGTGCCATCCAGTGCCAACACTGACTGGCGCGTGACGAGTGTCAGTAACTTCCTGTGTTGACATGTAAGGTGTTGCTGATGGAGAGGTTATTGATGGAGAGGTTATTGATGGAGAGGTTATTGATGGAGAGGTTATTGATGGAGAGGTTATTGATGGAGAGGTTATTGATGGAGAGGTTATTGATGGAGAGGTTATTGATGGAGAGGTTATCGATGGAGAGGTTATTGATGGAGAGATTATTGATGGAGAGGTTATTGATGGAGAGGTTATTGATGGAGAGGTTATTCATGGGGAGGTTATTCATGGGGAGGTTATTCATGGAGAGGTTATTCATGGAGAGGTTATTCATGGAGAGGTTATTGATCAGCTTCAACAGCCGTGATCGATCCTTACTCGTTATTGCTTTCTGAATACTTCAGTTGCTAGTACAGGGAGAGGACGAGAGCTCCGACATGAGAACAAGAGCTCTAAAATAAAGACAAGAGCTCCACCATGAGAATGAGATCTCTAAAGTAATCAAAAGAGCTCTGACAAAATAAGAGTTCTACCAAGAGAAGAAAAGCTCTAAAATAAGGACAAGAGCTCTCTCATGAGAACAAGAACTCTAAACAGGGAAAACAGCTCTAACACGAGAATGAGAGCTGCAACGTAAACAAATCTGTAAAGCTCCTCAAGCAAGGGTTCCCAAACTGAAACGGAGGAATATCCACTGTGTACCCGATCGAGTTATCGTAATTCGTTGTATGTTGATATAAACGTTAATTTCTGGAAATTGCTTATCTGTCTTCGGTATTTGATGGAGAGATGTAAAGTTGTTGAATACTGAGACAATCGTAAGTAACCCAACAGGAACGATACGCCTCAACACCTGAACACCTCAACACCTCAACACCTCAACACCTGAACACCTCAACACCTGAACACCTCAACACCTGAACACCTCAACACCTGAACACCTCAACACCTCAACACCTGAACACCTCAACACCTCAACACCTGAACACCTGAACACCTCAACACCTGAACAATACACGAATTGTATTAATGTTGGTGGAGTTACCGGCACTATGTTGGCTGAAAGGACACAAGTGTAACTAATGTGGCATTTTACTGTGGCAACGTTTCGCTCTCCAGGAGCGAAACACAACAGTTGTGCAACACAACAGTTATGCAACACAACAGTTATGCAACACAACAGTTATGCAACACAACAGTTATGCAACACAACAGTTATGCAACACAACAGTTATGCAAAAAATTACCCCAAAAATTAGAAGTTCAGTAAATCACAGAATGCGGAAGGTGAGGAAGGTAGGAGGGGGCAGGGGAGGGGGAAGGGGAAGGTAGGGAGGGAGGGGGGCATAAACCCCCATGACACGGGGAGGGGGCTGAGAGCCCCGCCGCACCATATCCCCAAGAGCGCCCCTCCCCCCCCCTCCCTCTCCCCTTTCCCACGTTTCGTGATTTTGTTTGCAATCGTTGTTTTGTTATTGCAAGTTTCGTGAGTCGGGAGTTTGCTGTTCCCCCCTTCCCCTTCCCCCTTCCCCCCTTCCCCCTTCCCCCTTCCCCCCTTCCCCCTTCCCCCCTCCCCCCCGCACTTGTGCGTCCTGTACCCGGAGACCCTTGGGTCTCGTGTCTCCCTGTAAGGAATGAGGGGAAGGGAAGAGGAAGGGGAAGGGGAGGGGAAGGGGAGGGGAAGGGGAGGGGAAGGGGGTACACGACTCATACAAATATATGAAAAAATTATATATATATATATATATATATATATATATATATATATATATATATATATATATATATATATATATATATAATATATATATATATATATATATATATATATATAATGTATATATATATATAATATTTATATATATTTATATATATATATAAATATATATATATATATATATATATATATATATATAATATATATATATATATAATATAATACATACTATATATATATATATATATATATATATATATATATATATATATATATATATATATATATAATATATATATATATATATATATATATATATATATAAAGTTGGAAGCACTTCAAAGGACGGTCGTTGAAACATAAATATTGCACAGCCGAGGCTGTGACATTTAAATTCACAGCCGGGGGGGAAAAAACATGGAAAAAATAAAATAGCTTGTCCTTAATTCCAATGCGCTTGCAAACAGTCAATTAAACAAAACTACGCAATTGAAACGCTCTAGCCAAGTTATTTGCCCAGTGAGCCGGGCACAGCTTCTCTCTCTCTCTCTCTCTGCTGTGTCTTTGATGCTGAGTCCCGCCCGGTACAGCAGCAGTTGTAACGGCGGTAACTGGAGCCAGCAGCGGTAACAGGCACAGCAGTGTGAGAAGAAGGAAGAGCAGTAGCAGAAAGCAGCAGTAATGGAGGCAGCTTCAATAGACGCAGAAATAACAGCAGTAACAGGAGCAATAGCAGCAATAAAAGCATCAACAACTGTAAGAGCATGAGCGATAGACACAAAAGTGCCAGGAATAACAGCAGCAGTAACAACAACAATGGAACTGGACACTGGAGCTGTATTAGCAGTAACAGTAACAACAGCAGGAGTACCAGCACGAACTTATCAGCAGTAACACCAAGAATACTAGCAGCTGCAGTAGGCAACAGCAGCAGCAGCAACACTACTAGCAGCAGCAGCAACACTACCAGCAGCAGCAGCAACACTACCATCAGCAGGAGCAACAGGGACACTAGCAGTAGTTGCAGCAGCAATGCCAGCAGCAGTAGAAGCAGCAACATCAGCGTCGGAAACCCCACGTTCATTGCTGCCCGTATATCGTTCCAGTTATCCACGGCTCCGGGACCGACTGATAGCCGCCTTTGAAAAGTAACCGTGATGAATTTACCCAATAATAACAGCGGAATAAGCCGAAGTTATTGGAATAGACAACACTAGAGAGAGACAATCAGTTCCAGTGATGACCAGCTCGACTATCAGCACTGGAAACACTGCCGCTCATCATACACAATCGAAGAGTCTCAAAAGTGAATTTCCTATTCGGTCCAATCTCGTTTAGTGTAGCATCAAAGCGAATCCAACTCTCAAAATTGAAGAGCGTTTGTGACCTGCCAGTGCAGAAGCCAATATATTTGGCGGGGCGCTGCAGGCTACGCTGTGAACTAAATCTCTCTCTGTGACGGCCGGTCAGCCCCGATGGACTACGGCAATAATATGCCAGCTTTAACCTTAGCTGTGGCAGCTTCCTGGAGGGAAGCTCAGGGAGAGAGAAGCAGGGAGAGGCTCTTTTTTTTTCCGTCGTCTATTGTGGCCTGGTGGTGCCTGCTCCCCTGCTAGCATGTTTATTGTGATAAAGAAGAGCTTCTGTTATCACTGCTCACCGTGGAATATACTGGAAGCTGTTACAAGAACAGGGCGGACAAATGGCAGGTGGGCGCAGGCCACCGCGGGGGAACGAGACCCATCAGCGACTGAACGTCCATGGAACACAAAGACCAAACTGGTGCATGAGTAGTGTCTACCAGCGGCCTCCCTGGCAGAGGCCCTCTCCAGCACACGGTTGACTTGCCCCACCGAATGGTTGATTAGCGATAACAAACAATCATTATCATTTTATTGCTTCCCCTACACATTAATTCAACCGGGAGGCCCGTTTGTCGAGGCCGCTTGTTTCCATTTCCGAGACTAAATTACTCTATTAGGAGTGAAACGGACCAATATAGAGCGGGAGTGTTTGTTTTGGCCGGGTAGCCGCTATCCTCTGTTAGGACGCCGCTGCTCAAATGATTTACCAAGAATGGAGAACAGTTGTTATGTTATGTTGGACTGCCAGGCCTACACGTCTGCAACACAGGCCTACAGTGATGGTATTAAAAACAAAAATGGCTGTACGGTGTGTGTGTGTGTGTGTGAGAGAGAAAGAAGAGAGAGAGAGAGAGAGAGAGAGAGAGAGAGAGAGAGAGAGAGAGAGAGAGAGAGAGAGAGAGAGAGATTGTCTTCTCACCTTTTTGTGGTTGCAGGGGTCGAGCTCATGTCTTGACCCCTCCTTTTAATCTACCTCTCTCCAGATTCACTCTCTTTTAGCCTGGTGCGTCCTATCATACTTGCTCTTTGAAACTGTGTATAGCGGCTTCCTCCACTACTTCCTCACCAAGATCACTTCCACTTCTCGACCGCTCTGAGACTGAAGGAATACTTCGCAACATTCCTGCAGCTCATCTGCGTCTTTAACTACAAGCGGTGTCCCCGAGTTCCTCTTTCTCGCCCCTCAAATATCCTGTCCCTATCTAATTTATCAATTACCCTTAGTATTTTGTATGTTGCTATCATTTCCCCCCTCGGTTCTTCTGCCCTCCAAAGTCGTTAAATTCAGTCCAGTTAGCTTCACCTCGTAGTTCATGCTCCTTATCTCCGAGATTAGTCTTGTTGCATTCTTCTGCACTTCCCTCAGTTCGTTAGCATGTTTCTTAGGTGTGGGTTCCATACTGGTGCTGCGTACTCCAAGATGGTCGTGCCATATGTTGTATAAAGGGCCCGTAAAAGTCCTATTTTAAGATTCCTGAAGGCTACTCTTAGATTTGCCAGATGAGCATTGTTTGCAAAGTTTATTCGGATGAAGTGAATCTATGGCGATATACTATGCACTATGTTTACCCCTAGGTCTTTGTCTTTCAAATCAGCAGCCTCTGTCCCTCTAGTCTACACCTTATTTCCGGTCTTCTTGCTCCTTTTCCAATCTTCATGACCTTGCATTTACTGGAAGTACATTCAAGCAACCACTTATCTGACCTTTCTTGTATTTTGTCCAGATCCCTTTTGAAGCCTTTCTATGTGCTTATCTGTTTTTATTCTCCTCATTAGTTATACATCCTCAGTAAACAGAGATATATTTGCATCCCATCTGGAATGTCATTCACACAAGCCAAAAGCAGTACTGGTCATAATACCGAGCCTTGGGGCACCCTCTAGTTACTCTTTCTCATTCTGACGTCTCTTTGCAGACAATCACTCTTTGCGTCCTTCGCCTAAGATGTTCTTTGATCCACCAGAGTACGTTTCAAGTTATTCCCACCTGAATCTAAAGCTTTTGGCCCAGTCTCTTGTGGGGTACAGTGTAAAGAGCCTTCTTGCAGCCTAAAAAATGTAATTCACCCAACCCTCTCTCTTGTCGCACATCTGTTCCACCATTCTCCCCTTTATAAGCTTATTATTACCTTATATTAAACTACAGACCAGTGTCTCTGGCACAGGTCTGTAGAATAACACCTGTCTCTCTCCTGTCTTAAGTATAGGGACTACATTTGCTGTCTTCCAGATCTCTGGAAACTGTTCCATAACCACTGACTTAATGTAGATCATAGCAGAATCCATGGTGACACCTCGTCAGGCCCTTAGGCCTTTGACGTAGCCAGGTCCGTCAAAAGTTTCTTTACTTCTTCCCCTGTTGGATGGAAGCTGGGGAGAAGATGAGGGCCTTGAAAAAGCTGAGGTCCTTGGAGAAGCTGAGGTCCTTGGAGATAAGATCCTTGAAGAAGCTGAGGTCCTTGAAGCTGAGGTCCTTGATGAAGCTGGGGTCCTTGAAGAAGCTGGGGTCCTTGAAGAAGCTGAGGTCCTTGAAGAAGCTGAGATCGTTGAAGCTGAGGTCCTTGAAGCTGAGGTCCTTGAAGCTGAGGTCCTTGAAGCTGAGATCCTTGAAGAGTATGAACGACCTCAGAAAACAAAGGTTCTTGGTGGAACTTTGTATCTTAAAGACAAAAGTTTCTTTTGTACACGAAGTCTACTACTAAAATTTCATTTATTTATTTACATTATATTTCTAAAGTTTCCCGTCACACACTGCTTCCATAAGCTCCAGTTGTTGTTGGTGTGATAGTTGTGGTTGTTTGTTGTTGTTGTTGTTGTTGTGGTGGTGGTGGTGGTTATTAAAAATCACGCTACCACCACCACTGATATAATAATTATAATTTACGGTTTATAAATGTAAATTACCGATTTACACGCTCTGTAGAGCGTGTGTTAGTTGACGTTAATGACCAGTAGTGATGACGACTCCTCGTAAACCCCACTACCCCTGTAACACCACCCCCATAATCTCATCCTCAACCTAACCCCATAACCTCAGCCCATAACCTCACCCCATAACCTCTTCCCATAATCTCAGCCCATAACCTCACCCCATAATCACACCCCATTACCTCTCCCCATAACCTCAGCCCATAACCTCACCCCATAACCTCAGCCCATAACCTCACTCCATAATCTCTCCCCATAACCTCAGCCCATAACCTCACCCCATAACCTCAGCCCATAACCTCACTCCATAATCTCTCCCCATAACCTCAGCCCATAACCTCACCCTATAACCTCAGCCCATAACCTCACTCCATAATCTCTCCCCATAACCTCAGCCCATAACCTCACCCCATAACCTCACCCCATAACTTCTCTCCATAATCTCACCCCATAACCTCACTCCATAATCTCACCCCATAACCTCACTCCATAATCTCACCCCATAATCTCACCCCATAACCTCACTCCATAATCTCACCCCATAACCTCACTACATAATCTCTCCCCATAACCTCAGCCCATAACCTCACCCCATAACCTCACTCCATAATCTCACCCCATAACCTCACTCCATAATCTCACCCCATAATCTCACCCCATAACCTCACTCCATAATCTCACCCCATAACCTCACTACATAATCTCTCCCCATAACCTCAGCCCATAACCTCACCCCATAACCTCACTCCATAACCTCACTCCATAATCTCACCCCATAACCTCACCCCATAATCTCACCCCATAACCTAACCGAGTAACCTCTCCCCATAACCTAACCGAGTAACCTCTCCCCATAACCTAACCGAGTAACCTCTCCCCATAACCTCATCCCATCATCTCACCCCATAACTGCCTCATAACCCTGCCCAGTAACACTCCAGGAGCCCACAAACCTTCAAGGAACACAATAACATCCTCATCAAGGAGTATTGAGTCTTGCTTCTCAAAACTCACTGCATCAGCTCTGCTGGTGACCAAGTTATTTGTGCAGGTCAACCTTAACCCCCAGATACCATTATCACCACTACCATCACTCTCACCACACCACCACCACTAACACTATCACCACCACCACTCTCACCACCACCACAACTACTATCACCACCACTCTCACCACCACCACTAACACTATCACCACCACCACTAACACTATCATCACCACCACCACTAACATTATCACCACCACCACAACTACTATCACCACCACAGCAACCACTATGCCACCACCACCACTAACACCACCACCACCAAAAAACCACTATCACCACCGCCACCACCAAAACAACCACTATCACCACCATCACCACCAAAACAACCACTATCACCACCACCACCACCACCTACAACAACCACTATCACCACCACCACCACCACCAAAACAACCACTATCACCATCACCACCACCTACAACAACCACTATCACCACCACCTACAACAACCACTATCATCACCACCACCACCACCACCAAAACAACCACTAACACCACCACCACCACCACCTACAACAACCACTATCACCACCACCTACAACAACCACTATCATCACCACCATCACCACCACCTACAACAACCACTACCACCACCACCTACAACAACCACTATCACAACCACTACCACCACTCAAAATCCATTTTTCCCTCTAATTATAAAAGCTAATTATCAATACCGTAATTAGGCTGTTGTGTATCCTTTCATAAATTTAAATTTCCCAGTTCTTTTAAAAATATAAATTGAATTTTCAAGAATAATATGGCACGATAATTGGCAAACTTTTAACATAAAATATCATTAGTAAGTTATAATGGCTATGTGAAGAGTGGGGGAGTGGGGGAGGGGGGGAGTGGGGGAGTGGGGGAGTGGGGGTTGGGGATATAGTGTAAGGTGTAGTGTCTGGGAGTTAGTGGGGGATATGGTGTCTGGTTTTTGTAGTGTGGGGGAATTTTGGGTTAGGTTGGGGATGGGTGGGGTTTTTTGGGGGTTGGGATGGGGTGGGGTGGGGTGGGGAAACGATCAGATTTTGCCGCCAAAGTGGCCGGTTTAGTGTGCACCCATAATCCATCCTGTGGATGGTAGTGGCCAGTGTCTGGTACACTCCATGGTCATCCTATGGATGGTAGTGCAACAGCATTTGGATACACAAAAGGCCTAGGAAATAGACACCAAGAGAGTTAACTTGAGTTCATTTCACACACATAATATCAATATCAATAACAACACTGCACTAACCAAGGAGTCGAACCCATGCTGTTTTCGCGGGCCAAAACAGCATGGGTTCATGGGTCGGTAGTAAAGCG
The DNA here is from genome assembly GCF_026875155.1 of Cherax quadricarinatus. Lineage (NCBI taxonomy): Eukaryota > Metazoa > Arthropoda > Malacostraca > Decapoda > Parastacidae > Cherax > Cherax quadricarinatus. The sequence continues at coordinate 15,047,522 of NC_069440.1, forward strand.
TTGAAGATTGAGACACTTACGCAACATACGGGAATCTTTATTAATAAAGATTCACATATGTTGCATAAGTGTCTCAATCTTCAACTTGTCGGTTTTCAAATCATTTATCACATCTGTCAGACACTGCAACATCACGGGATCTTGATATAAGGAATTCTTCAACACTTGTCCAACCTTTGGACGATGACCTACTTACACTAGTGGATGGTTCCACTGTGATCCCGCCTCCTCCTGCTTCCACTCACCTGACTACAGTATATAAGTCACTTCTACGGCCATATGCTGTACTTTCTACAAGACTGATGAACTGAACACATCGATTCCAGGCTGAGGGACTGATTACCTTAAACTCCTCCTCTCCTTACCCCTCTCTGCTTTGTATTGGACTCATGAAGCCACTGTGTGGCAAAACGTTTCCTTAATAAAGATTCCCATATCTTGTATAAGTGTCTCAATCTTCAACTTGTCGGTTTTCAAATCATTTATCACACAGCAAAGCGGTGGACTAATTTATGTTATATCTGTTGCAAGAAAATTTAGGATATTTGTTTAATTTTTGTAGCATTGTATTTTCATAAATGAGGTACCTAGACATCACATAGGATGTTACTCTGTCTGTCTCTGTATTCCTCAACAAGTAAACAATAAAGCACAGCGTTCAATAAGGTGATCATAAGGGTAACCACAATCTATACGCTTTGTTTGGTCATCATCTGTGCGTTTGTTATACTGCTGGAGGTATACTTTCAACCAAACTTAAGCCTGGCTACTGCAACATCAGTCAGTGTGTTTGTACTGCAAGCCTAAACGTAGCTACGAGGGAGGTAGTGGTTGATTGCAGTTACTGGGGAAGGATGAGAAAGTATTCTATTTTGTAGAGGGGAGAGGAGGAATGGTATAAGTGGGTTTAGACTTTGTTAGGGGTGGATATGATGAGAGAGGGAGCTTGTTTCCGAGGGAGAGTATTGGGGGAGCAGGTATTGCAGGGAAACTGGGAACTGATAGGGGCTGTTGAGACAAGGGCTTTAGTAAATATAGCTCAGTATATTTCTGAGAATAGAGGCTAACTGCGCTAAATTCAAAGAACAGAGAAAACCGCTGGTGTGGGGGAGATCACAGCTATGAAGCTCAAGTTACCAAAACTTTATTATTGGGCTCTGAACCTAACTTACAGATGCGGAAGACAATATCTACACATTGCCACAGACATACAAACATTAGAGAATTATCAGTCTGTTCACTAACTAGGATTTTAGCCGTGGTGGATCTTATCCTCTTCTGCTGAACAACGCCTCATTTGTTCTATTATTATCAGAGTTATATACCACTGTAGTAGTTATTTCGTATGTTCATGTGAAGTTATGGTTCACTTCTCTTGCAATTAAAGACTTTTTATTCTAAACCTGAGTTCTTTAGTATGGTTGAATATTAGAAAAATAAACTTTTAAGCAGTATAAAGTGATCCTTTGTTGACAACGTTTCGCCCACACAGTGGACTTTATCAAATCGCAAACAGATGTACCTGGATTCTGAAAGGTACGTGAGTATTTATAGGATGGAGTCAGGTGGAGAATACTGGGTAGGTTGGATCTGAACCTGCATGTGACAATCTTCCGAGTAGGGTGATAGAGGCTAGGACCTTGGGTAGCTTTGAAAAGAGATTGGACAGGTATATGAGTAGACCTTCTGCAGTGTTCCTCCATTCTTATGTTATTATGTGGGATAACGATAAAGAAGTTTCTTGGCGAGTGGTTCAGCTATGTTATAGAAGCCGTTGTTTTGGCTGAAATTGTTGGATACACAGATAAGTGATGATTCCAGGATTCTTCAGTATTGAGTGTTTTCATCTCTGGCGATAAGTCTTGCGTTTCTGTAGTTGATTAAATAGTTGTGTGAATAGATTATAATCTATATTTTACCTTCACCCACTATATACAAATATATACACTATGTACAGATGGAATAATAAGTGTACACGACGGTGACAGATGGCAGAGCGAAAGCCAGAGAGAGTGCACCGTACTCAACCAGCAGGTAGGCAAGTCTGCCAATGCTTACCACAAGTGAATCACGATGCTTCAGCTTTGGTGGGCTTGCCTGTGATTGGTCAATGAACCAAGGTACTGGTTTAACGACGGGTACCCTATTAATCGCTAAACCCTTAGCACCTGGTTTGCTGGTTGGGAGGCAACCTATATGGTAGTGTGACATACGCAGAATAAATTGTAACATACTCTTTGCATGCCACACACACAGACATACACATGTATATGTGTAATGAACACTTATCAATGCTCAGTAATAACCTATACGGAGACAGAAACTCAGGAGATTAGTTAATATATATATATATATTTTATATATATAATATTAAAATATAATATATATATATATAATATATATATTAAATATATTTAATTTTTTTTTATTATCACACCGGCCGATTCCCACCAAGGCAGGGTGGCCCGAAAAAGAAAAACTTTCACCATCATTCATTTCCATCACTGTCTTGCCAGAAGGGTGCTTTACACAAACAGTTTTTAAACTGCAACCATTAACACCCCCCTTCAGAGTGCAGGCACTGTACTTCCCATCTCCAGACTCAAGTCCGGCCTGCCGGGTTTTCCCTGAATCCCTTCATAAATGTTACTTTGCTCACACTCCAACAGCACGTCAAGTATTAAAAACCATTTGTCTCCTTTTCACTCCTATAAAAACCGCTCACGCATGCCTGCTGGAAGTCCAAGCCCCTCGCACACAAAACCCCTTTTACCCCCCCTCCCCCCAAACCCCTTCCTAGGCCGACCCCCCCCGCCTTCCTTCCCTACGACTGAAACACCTTGAAGTCATTCTTTTTCGCTCCATTCTCTCACAGTCCAACCACCTCAACAACCCTTCCTCACCCCTCGGGGACAACAGTTTTGGAAATCCCCACCTCCTCCTAACTTCCAAAAACGATTCTCTGCTTTATTTTCACACCAACATTCCCTCAAACAGACATCTCCACTGCCCCCACCTTCTCCTCGGCAAATTCATCACCCACCTTCACACCCATATAAGAGCTTTGGGGAAAACATACTCTCATACTTTCCCCCTCTTTGCCCCCAAAGGGACAAATTTTTTTTGGGTCCCCACAGACCCTAGTGCACCCTCACTTTTTTTCCCTCATAAATTTAAATTCACCTCACTTTCATCCCCATCCGCTGACAGCCCCAAACCCCAAAAACTGTACGTTCACCTCCTCCTACTCTCCCCCTCCAATCTGATATTCAATTTTTCATCACCAAACTTTTTGTTACCCTCAAACCCTTCCTTTTCCTGTATTCCCCTTTTAAAATTTTCCTTTTTTTGCACCCCTCCCAAAATTCATCCACCAACTCTGCAACTTCTCTTCAGAACTCCCAAGAGCACAGTGTCTCAAAAAGACGTTGAAACTCCCATTTTGGGTGGTGATTCTTTATTTTTTTAACCCCACCCTTTTTCCCAAAGCCCTCGCTTTTACTTCTCTTACAACCCCATCTTAAAAATTAAAAAACACGGTGAATCAAACATCCTTTTTAAGGCATTTTAGGGGAAAAAAAATTTCCCTCTTTCCTACTACTCAAACTTGACCCTAATCCTGTAAAAACTCTTCACTGCTTTCGTAACCTATCCTACACCTACACTTGCAACTCTCCATTTTCCCCCCCAACCACCCGAAAAAACCTTTTCCAAATCCATAAATGCCAAACCCCTTTCCTTATCCAAATACTTTTCACTTTATGTTCACTGAAAACCGGGTCCCACACCCCCTCCCTTTCCAAAAGCCTCCTTTTAAAACTGCTATCCTATTCTCCGTCTTACTTTAATTTTTTCCCAATTATAACCTCCCATAAAATTTACCAGGTACACTCAACAGACTTATCCCCCTAAAATTTTTTCACCTCTTTTACCCCCTTTGCCTTTATAAAAAAGGAACTATGCATCCCTTCCCCAATCCCTAGGTCCTTACCCTCTTCCTAATTTAAAAAATAATTGCACCAACCACTCCAAAACAAAATTTCCCCACCTGTTTTAACATTTCTATTTTAACCCATCAATCCCGCTCCTTTACCCCCTTTCTTTTTATCTGCCTCACAACTTCCCCCCACTCAAAACTGCCTTTTCCCACCCTAAAGAGTTTTTCCTCCTTGCCCTTACCGTCACAGCCCCATTTCTCAACTTTAACATTCCCTATTCCATTTTCCCAAACCTCAACCCCCCATTTAATAACTCCCCTTCCTTTTTTAACTGAAAAATCCTTTTGTTCTCTAGGCTTTTTCTAATTGTTAATCTCACTCCAAAATTTTTCCATTTTCAACAAAATTTGTTGATAAATCTCACCCACCTCTATTTCTCTCTTTTTTCATTGCTTCACCACTCTCTTAACTTCCCTTTTTTTCCATATTACTCTTCCCCCCTGCATCATTTTACTTTTTAAAAAAAATTTCATAGCAACTTTTTCTCCCTTTCTACTCTCTTACATCATCATTCCACCCAAACGCTCCTCTTCCCTTTGCCCCACTTTCCTGAACCCAAAACTTTTTCGAGCACCAACATACCCCTTTTTTTAAATACCCCCTATCTTCGACCCCATTGCCATCTCTCATTTTGCCATTATCCTCCCAAAAGCTGTTTATATCTTCCCTAACTGCCTCCTCTTTTAGTTTTTAAACCTTCACCCTCTCCCCTGATGCTTCTATTCTCCTTTTATCCCACTCCTTTTACTCTCAGTGACCAAAAAGAAAGTGATCTGATAATCTGTGGGGCCCCCCCATAAAAATGTACATCCTGAAATCTACTCAACATCTTTTACACCAATAAAACCAACAAAACTCGTCATTTCCCCCTCATCATATGTTTTAACTTATTTATCCCTTTTTCTTAAAAAATGTATTACCTAAACTAAACCCCTTTTTAACAAAGTTCAAACAAAGGGCTCCCATATCATTTTTCACCTGGCACCCCAAACTTACCTACCACACCCTCTCTAAAAGTTTCTCCCATTTTGCATTTAATCCCCTACCACAATTACTCTCTCCTTGGTTCAAATCCCTATACATTCACTTAACACTCCCAAAATCTCTCTTCCCTTGCATTTCCCCTTTCCCGGGGCATACACCCTTATTATGACCCACTTCTCCATCCAACCTTTAAATTTAATCCACATAATTCCTTTAATTTACACATTCAAAATTTTCCTTTTCTCCTTCCCTAATGATCTTTAAAATTACTGCACCCCTTCCTTTTTCTCTAACCTCTCAGATACCCAATTTAATCCCATTTATTTTCCCCCCCCCTGAAAATCTCCCACCCCCTTCACTTTGTTTTGCTTTGGGCCAGGACATCCCAAATTCTTTTTCATTTCCTAACATCAGCAATCATCGTTTTTTCATCCGCATCATCCACGCACATTTAAGCAACCCAGTTTTATAAAGTTTTTCTTCTTCTCTTTTTTAGTAATTGTATACAGGAGAAGGGGTTACTAGCCCATTGCTCCCGGCATTTTAGTCGCCTCATACGACACGCATGGCTTACGGAGGAAAGATTCTTTTCCACTTCCCCATGGACAATAGAAGAAATAAAAAAAAGAACAAGAGCTATTTAGAAAAAGGAGAAAACCTAGATGTATGTATATATATATATGCATGTGCGTGTCTGTGAAGTGTGACAAAGTGTAAGTAGGAGTAGCAAGATATCCCTGTTATCTTAGCGTGTTTATGAGACAGAAAAAGAAACCAGCAATCCTACCATCATGCAAAACAGTTACAGGTTTTTGTTTCACAGTCATCTGGCAGGACGGTAGTACTTCCTGGGTGGTTGCTGTCTACCAACCTACTACCTTATATATATATATATATATATATATATATATATATATATATATATATATATATATACATATATATATATATATATATATATATATATATGTCGTGCCGAATATGTAAAACTGGTCAATTAGCAAGAACTCCTTTAAAATTAAGTCCTTTCTAAAATTTTCTCTTATACGTTTAAAGACATATTTTTTTCATTAATGTTAATGTACAAATTTTTAATTTTGCTCCAAAAGAATCTTAGAAAACTTACCTAACCTTATTATAACAAGAACAATTTATTTTAGCCTAACCCAACTAAATATATTTTAGATTTGTTTACAGTAATTTTATACTAAACAAACACAGTGAAATATATTTTTTCTTTAGGCTCAGAATGATTTTAGCGAAATTATTGCATACACAAATTTTCGCTTGTCCTATATAGCAAGATGAGCGTTGCTATTTAGGGCCAAGATGGCAAGTTCTGCCTATCGACACCATGCCTAACCCTTCTAGGGTAGGGTAGGTACTTGAGCCCGAGCCTTTCGCTCATAAGACTGTCATTTCCATTTGCCCCCTTGTGGCGGGGATGGCAGACCAGAGAGGCCTAGCTTGGGGACAGTTGGTCCCAAAGATGAGGAGGTACTTGTGCCTCCTCCCATGGGAGACTTAGGTCTCAGACACTCCCTAAAGAGGGAGCCAAGGCCGGGCCACCACTTGGAAAAGGCCCGGGCCGGGAGAATACCGGCTAATCTTTAATAATAATAATAAGTTCTGCCTATTCGGCACGACATATATATATATATATATATATATATATATATTTATATATATATATATATATATATATATATATATATATATATATATATATATATATATATATAATATATACATGTATATGGAGACAGAGGAGAGAGAGAGATAAATGAAAATATAGTTGAAAACTTTGTGGAGGACAGAGGGAGGTGGGAAGTAAGCCGCAGACATGACAAACACTCACACTCACCACACAGCTAAGACAATCTCACCTCCTCGGGGCTGCGACAGGGGAAGGGGAAGGAAATCAAAACAACGTAGTTATCCCTCCCCTACGCTTCCGTTTTCTATGCTGGAAGGCAAGAGAGGCTGGGGACGAGCAGGAAGTAGGTGGAGTCAACGTGGTAGCTCCGCCCCACCCTCCCTCCCAACCATTCCCCGCTCCCCCAGCAAGACAACTCCTCCCCCCAGGGAGCGACCCCAGGGGAGTACCCGCCAGGGGGACGCCCATTTTCAATCGCCAGACGCACCACAGAAAACTATCAACAGCTTACCAATTTTCAGCGTATACTGAAATAAAGTGTGAATTTTTTTTCCGGGCGCTGTTGTTCCTGTGGGTTTGGCGCTTCCCACAGTGGAAGATAATTCTTAATTGTGAATCTGTGTACCCTACATGTTGGGGCACGTTGAATACAATAAGATTTAAATTTAGCGTTTCCTTACTCGGAAAATTGACGAGGTTACATAATGACGAATGATGGAGAGGTTTGATAAGTTTTTAACTCTGGTAATGTAACAACAAATTTGTAAGTGAATATTTTACGAACAAACGCACCAGAGGATGAACAAACACATGAACACCAAAATGAACATAAACAAATACTTACGAACACACATGAAAAACACGAACAAGCACATAAGTTTGAAGAAGCAAACATGAACAAAGACACTAACAAATACACATGCATAAAGATGCATGAAAAACTTATAAACACAGTAACAAATACATCACAGATTGGATAAACAAACAGCTAATACACCGAGAGGTGTATGTCTCTAAGTGTACTTACAGTGAGAAGTGTATATTGCTCAGCATATAAACACTGAGGGATGTATGTTTCTCATGGTATATACACTGAGAGGTGTATGTTTCTCAGTGTATATACACTGAGAGGTGTATGTTTCTCAGTGTATATACACTGAGAGGTGTATGTCAGTGTATATACACTGAGAGGTATATGTCAGTGTATATACACTGAGAGGTATATGTCAGTGTATATACACTGAGAGGTGTATGTCAGTGTATATACACTGAGAGGTATATGTCAGTGTATATACACTGAGAGGTGTATGTCACTCAGTGTATATACACTGAGAGGTGTATGTCAGTGTATATTCACTGAGAGGTGTATGTCAGTGTATATACACTGAGAGGTGTATGTCAGTGTATATACACTGAGAGGTGTATGCCACTCAGTGTATATACACTGAGAGGTGTATGTCACTCAGTGTATATACACTGAGAGGTGTATGTCACTCAGTGTATATACACTGAGAGGTGTATGTCACTCAGTGTATATACACTGAGAGGTATGTGTCAGTGTATATACACTGATAGTTTACATTAATCCCTCTTCTAGGTATTAAAATATTCTTGGCTGGTGGTGAACAGGTGACATACAGCCTTAATGACCCTCGTGCAGTAGACAGGTTTCAAACTTGACAGACCAATAACCAAAAAAAAAAAAAATACATAGACTGAAATAAAAAGTATTATTAATGCAAAAAATAGAACAATATCATTTTGATTTTGATTTTTTTCAAGAAATTTCTTAGCACTGGTAACACAGATTTTTTTGATATAATAGACGATATAATTCAGCGTATAATTAAAGGTATAATTAAAGGTATAATGGGTTCTTGATCCAAGGGATTCTTGCTACCCTCCTCTTCCTCGAATCAAACCTAATTAATACCCAATTGCTAGACGCTGTATAGCACTTAATATAATAATAATAATAATAATAATAATAATAATAATAATAATAATAATAATAATAATAATAATAATAATAATGATAATACAGGTAGATCTAAGGAATAAAAGAAGGTGTCTAAATTTCAAAATCAAAGTAGATATTTCTATGAAAGATCCAGTTTAGTACAAATTAGAGTGAGCACTGATGTAGACCATTGATTTGGCAATTGAGTTGTAGACGAGTGGAAGAAACTGCCAGTGAAGGATCAGTGATGCCAGACATTGTGGAACCTGAACCAGAAGCTTATGAGAGAGTGAGAGAGAGAGAGAAAGAGAGAGAGAGATAGAGAGAGAGAGAGAGAGAGAGAGAGAGAAGAGAGAGAGAGAGAGAGAGAGAGAGAGAGAGAGAATGTCTACTTCAACGACCTTCTTCATCTCATCCCAGAATCACATGCATATGCAGACGACTGTACACTGACATTCACTTATCCAAGAGAAGAAATGCCAGCTGCTCTAAGCTACATCAATCACCAGCTGAGAGCTATATCAGCTTGGGGAAATAGATGGCAAGTAACATTTGCACCTGAGAAAACGCAAGTGATGATCGTCTCTAGGCACCATGATGGTAATGCTGGTGCAGTAGTAAGGATGAATGGGAGGGTGTTGGCACCTGGGGAAGAAGTTGATATCCTTGGGGTGAAATTTGACTCCAAACTAACCATGAAGAACCATGTTGTAAATCTTGCAAACAAGGCAGCCAGGAAGCTTACAGCACTTCGCCGTATCTCGCATCTGCTTGACAGTAGGGGTTGCAAGATCCTGTACGAGGCACAAGTACGCTCACACCTTGAGTATGCTCCACTTTCTTGGTTTGCCTGCTCCCCCCCCCTCCCATCTGCGACTGCTTGACAGAGTAGAGAACAGAGCAAGACGTCTCATCTCTCGCCTGGACCCATCCTGGATAGATCTGTCATTTCACTAGAGCCTTCAACATAGGAGGGATGTGGGTGGCCTTACTGTTATGTACAAGGCCAATATTGTCAAAATACCACACTTGGATCCACTTCGAGGACAGCGTGAAACAAGCTTTTATGCCACAAGACGGGCAGAAAGCAGCAACTTCACTCTGGCTGTACCCTTCTCCAGAACATCACTCCATCTGAGATCATACATACCCAGGATGACTCGAGTATGGAACACATTCGTACAGCATAATGATGTCAACGAGATAAAGTCAGTTGATCAAATGAAAATGCTGGCCCACAGATGGCTCCAACTTCATCCTGTTCCCTACTTGTATGTCTCATAACAATAAAAATGCTTTCAAATGAGCTGATGTAGGTAACAGCTCTTAGCTTGCCAATAAAGTTAGGAATCCTTAACCTGTAATATAGCTGTCAATAAAGCTAGGGATCCTTAACCTTGTCAAACCCTATGTAAAAAAAAAAAAAAAAAAGAGAGAGAGAAAGAAGAGAGAGAGAGAGAGAGAGAGAGAGAGAGAGAGAGAGAGAGAGAGAGAGAGAGAGAGAGAGAGAGAGAGAGAGAGAGAGAGAGGGAGGGAGAGAGAGAGAGAGAGAGAGAGAGAGAGAGAGAAGAGAGAGAGAGAGAGAGAGAGAGAGAGAGAAGAGAGAGAGAGAGAGAGACAGAGACAGAGACAGAGACAGAATGAGTCAAGACTAAGCAAAGAACACACACACACACCAGTGACGTGAGCAAATAAAGACAGTCATCAATCAAGTAATCAATGTGGAGTCTCAGGGAGAGAGAGAGAGAGAGAGAGAGAGAGAGAGAGAGAGAGAGAGAAAAGAGAGAGAGAGAGAGAGAGAGAGAGAGAGAGAGAGAGAGAGAGAGAGAGAGAGAGAGAGAGAGAGAGAGAGAGAGAGAGAGAGAGAGAAAGAGAGAGAGAGAGAGAGAGAGAGAGAGAGAGAGAAGAGAGAGAGAGAGAGAGAGAGAGAGAGAGAGAGGAGAGAGAGAGAGAGAGAGAGAGAGAGAGAGAGAGGAGAATGGTAGAAGAAAGAAGATGAGAGGATGTGGGAGGCTTCAGGAATGTATAACACTGAACAAGGAACACTGAACACACAACACTGAACACACAACACTGAACACACAACACTGAACACACAACACTGAACACACAACACTGAAAACACAACACTGAACACACAACACTGAACACACAACACTGAACACACAACACTAAACACACAACATGAACACACAACATTGAACACACAACACTGAACACACAACACTGAAAACACAACACTGAACACACAACACTGAAAACACAACACTGAACACACAACACTGAAAACACAACACTGAACACACAACACTGAACACTGAATGCACAACTCTGAACATTGAACACAGAACACTGGACACAACACTGAACACACAACACTGAACACTGAAAACACAACATGAACACACAACACTAAACACAGAACACTAAACACAGAACACTGAACACACACATTGAACACACAACACTGAACACTGAACACACAACATTGAACACACAACACTAAACACAGAACACTAAACACAGAACACTGAACACACAACATTGAACACACAACACTAAACACAGAACACTAAACACAGAACACTGAACACACAACATTGAACACACAACAATAAACACACAACACTGAACACAGAACACTGAACACACAACACTGAACACACAACACTAAACGCAGAACACTAAACACAGAACACTAAACACAGAACACTGAACGCACAACAATGAACACACAACACTGAACACACAACACTGAACACACAACACACCTGGTCAAGCACGTCAAGAAGTTAGAGAAAGTACAAAGGTTTGCAACAAGGCTAGTCCCAGAGCTCAGGGGAATGTCGTACGAGGAAAGGTTGAGGGAAATCGGACTGACAACACTGGAGGACAGAAGGGTCAGGGGAGACATGATAACGACATACAAGATACTGCGGAGAATAGACAAGGTGGACAGAGATAGGATGTTCCAGAGAGGGGACACATTGACAAGGGGTCACAACTGGAAGCTGAAGACTCAGACGAGTCACATGGACGTTAGGAAGTATTTCTTCAGTCATAGAGTTGTCAGCAAGTGGAATAGCCTAGCAAGTGAAGTAGTGGAGGCAGGAACCATACATAGTTTTAAGAAGAGGTATGACAAAGCTCAGGAAGCAGAGAGAGAGAGAGGACCTAGTAGCGATCAGTGAAGAGGCGGGGCCAGGAGCTGAGTCTTGACCCCTGCAACCACAATTAGGTGAGTACAACACTAAACACACAACACTGAACACACAACACTAAACACACAACACTGAACACACAACACTGAACACACAACACTGAACACACAACACTAAACACACAACACTAAACACACAACACTGAACACACAACACTGAACACACAACACTGAACATACAACACTGAACACACAACACTGAACACACAACACTGAACACACAATACTGAACATACAACACTGAACACACAACACTGAACACACAACACTAAACACACAACACTAAACACACAACACTGAACATACAACACTGAACACACAACACTGAACATACAACACTGAACATACAACACTGAACACACAACACTAAACACACAACACTGAACACACAACACTGAACACACAATACTGAACACACAACACTGAACACACAACACTGAACACACAACACTGAACACACAACACTAAACACACAACACTAAACACACAACACTGAACACACAACACTGAACACACAACACTGAACATACAACACTAAACACACAACACTGAAACACAACACTGAACGCACAACACTGAACACACAACACTGAACACACAACACTGAACACACAACACTAAACACACAACACTGAACACACAACACTGAACACACAACACTGAACACACAACACTGAACACACAACACTAAACACACAACACTGAACACACAACACTGAACACACAACACTGAACACACAACACTAAACACACAACACTAAACACACAACACTGAACACAGAACACTGAACACACAACACTGAACACACAACACTAAACACACAACACTGAACACACAACACTGAACACACAACACTAAACACACAACACTGAACACACAACACTGAACACACAACACTAAACACACAACACTGAACACACAACATTGAACACACAACACTGAACACACGACACTGAACACACAACACTGAACATACAACACTGAACACTGGTAAAACTCCAACACTGGGATTCCTCCAGGAAGGAGCATTGTTGCTGGTGAAGGTCTCTCTTGTTCCAAGGAACTGGAGATCAGAGAACATGGCCAACTTTCGTCTGGTAGTGGCTCCATGACTCCGTGTTTGTAGCTTCAGATATTTAAGGTTACCAGCAGTGAATTTTATGCCTGGGGGAGGGGGGGGGGGGGTCAGCCCGGACCCAGTGCCTGTAAAAACACCGTGTTGAAAAGGAGAGACAGAGAGTGTTAGAGAGACAGAGAGTGTTAGAGAGACAGAGAGAGCTAGAGAGACAGAGAGAGCTAGAGAGACAGAGAGTGTTAGAGAGACAGAGAGAGCTAGAGAGACAGAGAGAGATAGAGAGACAGAGAGTGTTAGAGAGACAGAGAGTGTTAGAGAGACAGAGAGTGTTAGAGAGACAGAGAGTGTTAGAGAGACAGAGAGAGCTAGAAAGACAGAGAGTGTTAGAGAGACAGAGAGTGTTAGAGAGACAGAGAGTGTTAGAGAGACAGAGATTGCAAAGAGGACAGAGAGTGTTAGAGAGACAGAGAGTGTTAGAGAGACAGAGAGTGTTAGAGAGACAGAGAGAGCTAGAGAGACAGAGAGTGTTAGAGAGACAGAGAGTGTTAGAGAGACAGAGAGTGTTAGAGAGACAGAGAGTGTTAGAGAGACAGAGAGAGCTAGAGAGACAGAGAGTGTTAGAGAGACAGAGAGTGTTAGAGAGACAGAGAGTGTTAGAGAGACAGAGAGTGTTACAGAGACAGAGAGTGTTAGAGAGACAGAGAGTGTTAGAGAGACAGAGAGTGTTAGAGAGACAGAAAGTGTTAGAGAGACAGAGAGTGTTAGAGAGACAGAGAGAGCTAGAGAGACAGAGAGTGTTAGAGAGACAGAGAGTGTTAGAGAGACAGAGAGTGTTAGAGAGACAGAGAGTGCAAGAGAGACAGAGAGTGTTAGAGAGACAGAGAGAGCTAGAGAGACAGAGAGAGCTAGAGAGACAGAGAGTGTTAGAGAGACAGAGAGTGTTAGAGAGACAGAGAGTGTTAGAGAGACAGAGAGTGTTAGAGAGACAGAGAGTGTTAGAGAGACAGAGAGAGCTAGAGAGACAGAAAGTGTTAGAGAGACAGAGAGTGTTAGAGAGACAGAGAGTGTTAGAGAGACAGAGAGTGTTAGAGAGACAGAGAGTGTTAGAGAGACAGAGAGTGTTAGAGAGACAGAGAGAGCTAGAGAGACAGAGAGTGTTAGAGAGACAGAGAGTGTTAGAGAGACAGAGAGAGCTAGAGAGACAGAGAGTGTTAGAGAGACAGAGAGAGTTAGAGAGACAGAGAGAGTTAGAGAGACAGAGAGAGTTAGAGAGACAGAGAGTGTTAGAGAGACAGAGAGTGTTAGAGAGACAGAGAGAGCTAGAGAGACAGAGAGTGTTAGAGAGACAGAGAGTGTTAGAGAGACAGAGAGTGTTAGAGAGACAGAGAGAGTTAGAGAGACAGAGAGAGTTAGAGAGACAGAGAGTGTTAGAGAGACAGAGAGTGTTAGAGAGACAGAGAGAGCTAGAGAGACAGAGAGTGTTAGAGAGACAGAGAGTGTTAGAGAGACAGAGAGTGTTAGAGAGACAGAGAGTGTTAGAGAGACAGAGAGTGTTAGAGAGACAGAGAGTGTTAGAGAGACAGAGAGTGTTAGAGAGACAGAGAGAGCTAGAGAGACAGAGAGTGTTAGAGAGACAGAGAGAGTTAGAGAGACAGAGAGTGTTAGAGAGACAGAGAGTGTTAGAGAGACAGAGAGAGCTAGAGAGACAGAGAGTGTTAGAGAGACAGAGCGTGTTAGAGAGACAGAGAGTGTTAGAGAGACAGAAAGTGTTAGAGAGACAGAGAGTGTTAGAGAGACAGAGAGAGCTAGAGAGACAGAGAGAGCTAGAGAGACAGAGAGCGTTAGAGAGACAGAAAGTGTTAGAGAGACAGAGAGTGTTAGAGAGACAGAGAGTGTTAGAGAGACAGAGAGTGTTAGAGAGGCAGAGTGTGTTAGGGAGACAGAGAGAGCTAGAGAGACAGAGAGTGTTAGAGAGACAGAGAGTGTTAGAGAGACAGAGAGTGTTAGAGAGACAGAGAGTGTTAGAGAGACAGAGAGAGCTAGAAAGACAGAGAGTGTTAGAGAGACAGAGAGAGCTAGAGAGACAGAGAGTGTTACAGAGACAGAGAGTGTTAGAGAGGCAGAGAGAGCTAGAGAGACAGAGAGTGTTAGAGAGACAGAGAGAGTTAGAGAGACAGAGAGTGTTAGAGAGACAGAGAGAGCTAGAGAGACAGAGAGTGTTAGAGAGACAGAGAGAGCTAGAGAGACAGAGAGTGTTAGAGAGACAGAGAGAGTTAGAGAGACAGAGAGTGTTAGAGAGACAGAGAGTGTTACAGAGACAGAGAGTGTTAGAGAGGCAGAGAGTGTTAGAGAGACAGAGAGAGCTAGAGAGACAGAGAGTGTTAGAGAGACAGAGAGAGTTAGAGAGACAGAAGAGTGTTTAGAGAGACAGAGAGTGTTACAGAGACAGAGAGTGTTAGAGAGGCAGAGAGTGTTAGAGAGACAGAGAGAGCTAGAGAGACAGAGAGTGTTAGAGAGACAGAGAGAGTTAGAGAGACAGAGAGAGTTAGAGAGACAGAGAGTGTTAGAGAGACAGAGAGTGTTAGAGAGACAGAGAGAGCTAGAGAGACAGAGAGTGTTAGAGAGACAGAGCGTGTTAGAGAGACAGAGAGTGTTAGAGAGACAGAAAGTGTTAGAGAGACAGAGAGTGTTAGAGAGACAGAGAGAGCTAGAGAGACAGAGAGAGCTAGAGAGACAGAGAGCGTTAGAGAGACAGAGAGTGTTAGAGAGACAGAGAGAGCTAGAGAGACAGAGAGCGTTAGAGAGACAGAGAGTGTTAGAGAGACAGAGAGAGCTAGAGAGACAGAGAGTGTTAGAGAGACAGAGAGAGCTAGAGAGACAGAGAGTGTTAGAGAGACAGAGAGTGTTAGAGAGACAGAGAGTGTTAGAGAGACAGAGAGTGTTAGAGAGACAGAAAGTGTTAGAGAGGCAGAGAGTGTTAGAGAGACAGAGAGTGTTAGAGAGACAGAGAGTGTTAGAGAGACAGAAAGTGTTAGAGAGGCAGAGAGTGTTAGAGAGACAGAGAGAGCTAGAGAGACAGAGAGTGTTAGAGAGACAGAGAGTGCTAGAGAGACAGAGAGTGTTAGAGAGACAGAGAGTGTTAGAGAGACAGAGAGTGTTAGAAAGACAGAGATAGAGAGACAGAGAGAGTTAGAGAGACAGAGATAGAGAGACAGAGAGTGTTAGAGAGACAGAGAGTGTTAGAGAGACAGAGATTGTTAGAGAGACAGAGAGTGTTAGAGAGACAGAGAGTGTTAGAGAGACAGAGAGTGTTAGAGAGACAGAGAGTGTTAGAGAGACAGAGAGTGTTAGAGAGACAGAGAGAGTTAGAGAGACAGAGAGTGTTAGAGAGACAGAGAGAGCTAGAGAGGCAGAGAGAGCTAGAGAGACAGAGATAGAGAGACAGAGAGAGCTAGAGAGACAGAGATAGTGAGACAGAGAGAGTTAGAGACAGTGTTAGAGAGACAGAGGGAGCTAGAGAGACAGAGCTAGAGAGACAGAGAGAGATAGAGAGACAGAGATAAACACACGAACAAGAGAGGCTGTAACAATGTGATCCAAGAATAAGCTTCTTAGGCAATTGACTTTACTCTTTTGTAACAGTTGGTAGACTGGTTGTCCCCTCAGCCGATTACTGCCACCCCCTTCCCCTCTCCCCTTCCCCTGTCCCCTTCCCCTCTCCCCTTACCCTCTCCCCTTCCTCTCTCCCCTTCCTCTCTCCCTTACCTCTCCACTTCCCCTCTCCCCTTACCCTCTCCCCTTACCCTCCCCTTCCTCCCCCCTTACCCTCCCCCTCCCTCTCACTCCCCTCCCCTCTCCCTTCCTCTCTCCCCTTAACCCTCTCCCCTTCCCTGGCCCCTTACACCTGTCCCATACCCTCTCCCTTCCTCTCTCACCCTTCCCCTCTCCTCTCCTCCTCCCTTACCCTCTCCCCTTCCCTCTCCCCTTACCTCTCCCCTCCCCTGTCCCCTTACCCCTGTCCCCTTCCACTGTCCCCTTCCCCTCTCCCTTCCCCTCTCCCCTTCCTCTCTCCCCTTCCTCTCTCCCCTTACCCTCTCCTCTTCCCCTCTCCCCTTACCCTCTCCCCTTACCCTCTCCCCTTCCTCTCTCCCCTTACCCTCTCCCCTTCCTCTCTCTCCCTTCCCCTCTCCCCTTCCTCTTCCTCCCTTACCCTCTCCCCTTCCCCTGTCCCCTTACCCTGTCCCCTTACCCTCTCCCCTTCCTCTCTCCCCTTCCCCTCTCTCCTTCCTCTCTCCCCTTACCCTCCCCTTCCTCTCTCCCCTTACCCTCTCCCCTTCCCCTGTCCCCTTACCCTGTCCCCTTCCACTGTCCCCCTTCCCCTCTCCCCTTCCCCTCCCCCTTCCCTCGTCCCCTTCCTCTCTCCCCTTACCCTCTCCTCTTCCCTCTCCCCTTACCCTCTCCCCTTACCCTCCCCTTCCTCACTCCCCTTACCCTCTCCCCTTCCTCTCTCCCCTTCCCCTCTCCCCTTCCTCTGTCCCCTTACCCTCTCCCCTTCCCCTGTCCCCTTACCCTGTCCCCTTACCCTCTCCCCTTCCCCTCTCCCCTTCCCCTCTCCCCTTCCTCTCTCCCCTTACCCTCTCCCCTTCCTCTCTCCCCTTACCCTCTCCCCTTCCCCTGTCCCCTTACCTGTCCCCTCCACTGTCCCTTCCCCTCTCCCCTTCCCCTGTCCCCTTACCCTGTCCCCTTCCCCTGTCCGCTTCCCCTCTCCCCTTACCCTCTCCCCTTCCTCTCTCCCCTTACCCTCTTCTCTTAGGACCCGGCAAACCTGAGGGGAGAGGGATGAACAGGAAAAAAACTGGGCGTAAGGAAGCAAAAGGAGAAGAAGAGGAAGATCAGGAGGATAAAAAGGGGAAATGCTATGAAAAATGGGAAAATTTTAGTTAGAAAACCGGAATTAGAAAAAAAAGAGAAAAACGGAAGAAAAACAAAAACATAAATATTGAGAGAAATTGGGTAAAACAGAAAGGAAATATAAGAAGAGGGGAAAGGGAAAAGGCAAACGAAAAAAAGTGGGGAGAAAAAAAGGGAAATGAAGAAAACAGAGAGGAACAAGATATAAAATTGAAGGTAAAAATCAAAAGAAAAAACAGAAAGGAATGGGCAAAACGGAAATACAATTAGAAATGGGAGAAAGGAAAGAGAGAAAGAGAAGGGGATGAGAGAATAATAGAGACGAACAGATTCGGAGAAGAAACTGAGAGAGAGAAAGAGAGAAGGAGAAAAAAAAGAAGGATAGAGAGTAAGGAAAAAAAGAACGGTGGTGCAGGTGTAGGTGCAGGTGTAGGTGCAGGTGTAGGTGCAGGTGTAGGTGCAGGTCTAGGTGCAGGTTTAGGGGACAGGTGTAGATGCAGGTGTAGGTGCAGGTGTAGGTGCAGGTTTAGGGGACAGGTTTAAGGTGCAGGTGTAGGAGCAGGCGTAAGGTGTAGGTGTAGGGGACAGGTGTAGGTGCAGGTGAAGTTGCAGGTGTAGGGGACAGGTGTAGGTGCAGGTGTAAGGCGAAGGTGTAGAGGACAGATGTAGGTGCATGCGCAGGTGTAGGGGACAGGTGTAGGTGCAGGTGTAGGGGACAGGTGTAGATGCAGGTGTAGTCCACAGGTGTATGTACAGGTGTTGGTGCAGGTGTAGGGGACAAGTGTAGGTGTAAGGTGTAAGTGACAAGTGAAAGGTGCAGGTGTAGGTGACAGGTGTAGGTGCAGGTGTACGTGTCAGGTGTAAGGTGTAGGTGTTGGGGACATGTGCAGGTGTAGGTGACAGGTGTAGGTGACAGGTGTAGGTGCAGGTGTAGGTGACACGTGTAGGTGCAGGTGTAGGTGGCAGGTGTAGGGTACAAGTGTAGGCGCAGGTGTAGGGAACAGGTGTAAGGTGTAGGTGTAGAAGACAGATGTAAGGTGCAGGTGAGGCGACAGGTGTAAGGTGAAGGTGTAGAAGACAGGTGTAAGGTGCAGGTATAGGGGACAGGTGTAGGTTTTATTA
>NC_069440.1:15071449-15076449 GCF_026875155.1 Cherax quadricarinatus
TTTTGTGAGTGGGGGGAAAGTTGGGGGCAGTAGGAAAAATAAAAGGGGGGAAAGGGCACCCGGGGATTGATGGGTAAAGATAAAATGGAAAACAGGTGGGATTTTTTTTGGATGGTTGGTGCAATTATTAATAAATGTAGGGAAAGGGGGGGTAAGGTACCAGGGTGGCAAACATGCATTAATTTCCCTTTGTATAAAAGGGAAAGGGGGCAAAGAGAGTACAAAAATTTTAGGGGGGTAAGTCTGTTTGGGTTTCCGGTAAAAATGTATGGGAGAGTTATTATTTAAAGAATTAAGGTAAGACGGGAATGGGTAGCGATAACAAGGAGCTTTTGGAAAAGGTAGGGGGGGGGGGGACCAGGTGTTTACAGGGAAACACAAAGTGAAAGTATTTAGATAAGGCTAAAAAAGTCTTTGTGGGATTATGGGTTTGGAAAAAAGGGGTAGACAGGGGGGATAGGGGCCCAAGGGCAGTGTTTTCAGGTTATGGTGTAGGAGGTAGGTTACTGAAAGCAGTGAAAGATTTTACGAGGATAGTGAGGCTCAAGTTAGAGTATGTAGGAAAAGGGAGGAAATTTTTTCCCCAGTAAAAGTAGGCCTTAGACAAGGATGTGTGATGTCACCGTGGTTGTTTAGTATTTTTATAGGGGGGTTGTAAGAGAGTAAATGCGGGGGGTCTTGGCAAGAGACATGGAGTTAAAAGATAAAGAATCACACATAAAGTGGGAGTTGTCACAGTTGCTCTTTGCTGATGACACGGTGCTCTTGGGAGATTCTGAAGAGAAGTTGAGAGATTGGTGGATGAAATTTGGTAGGGTGTGCAAAAGAAGAAAATTAAAGTGAATACAGGGAAGAGTAAGGTTATGAGGATAACAAAAAGATTAGGTGATGAAAGATTGTATATCAGATTGGAGGGAGAGAGTATGGAGGAGGTGAATGTATTCAGATATTTGGGAGGGGGACGTGTCAGCGGATGGGTCTATGAAAGATGAGGTGAATCATAGAATTGATGAGGGGAAAAGGGTGAGTGGTGCACTTAGGAGTCTGTGGAGACAAAGAACTTTGTCCTTGGAGGCAAAGAGGGGAATGTATGAGAGTATAGTTTTACAACGCTCTTATATGGGTGTGAAAGCTGGGTGATGAATGTTGCAGCGAGGAGAAGGCTGGAGACAGTGGAGATGTCATGTTGGGGCAATGTGTGGTGTGAATATAATGCAGAGAATTCGTAGTTTTGGGAAATTAGGAGGAGGTGCGGGATTACCAAACTGTTGTCCAGAGGGTGAGGAAGGGTTGTTGAGGTGGTTTGGACATGTAGAGAGAATGGAGCGAAACAGAATGACTTCAAGAGTGTTCAGTCTGTAGTGGAAGGAAAGGGGGGGTAGGGGTCGGCCTAGGAAAGGTTGGAGGGAGGGGGTAAAGGAGGTTTTGTGGCGGGAAGGGCTTGGACTTCCAGCAGGAATGCGTGAGCGTGTTTGATAGGAGTGAATGGAGATAAATGGTTTTTAATACCTGACGTGCTGTTGGAGTGTGAGCAAAGTAACATTTATGAAGGGGTTCAGGGAAACCGGCAGGCCGGACTTGAGTCCTGGAGATGGGAAGTACAGTGCCTGCACTCTGAAGGAGGGGTGTTAATGTTGCAGTTTAAAAACTGTAGTGTAAAGCACCCTTCTGGCAAGACAGTGATGGAGTGAATGATGGTGAAAGTTTTTCTTTTTCGGGCCACCCTGCCTTGGTGGGAATCGGCCAGTGTGATAATAAATAAAATATATAGTTGTTGCTCATGAAAGTGAGACGTGGTAATTAGGACGTCAAGGTAATTAGGACGTCAAGGTAACTAGGACGTCAAGGTAACTAGAACGTCAAGGTAATTGGGTCGTCACTGTAACTAGGACCTCAAGGTAACTAGGACGTCAAAGTAACTAGGAAGTCAAGGTAACTAGGGCGTCAAGGTAACTAGGACGTCAAAGCAATTAGGACGCCAAGGTAATTAGGATGTCAAGGCAACTGGGTCGTCAAGGTAATTATGTCGTCAAGGTAATTAGGTTACCAAGGTAATTAGGACGTCAAGGTAAGGAGGATCACCTTCTATTTTCCATTGTATTCAGGTTTGTGGCAAAGTTAAAAGTTTTTTAATTTGCCGAAAAAAAGTCCCGGACTTTTGTCGTTTTGGAGAAACGGAAAAGTCGACATCAACGTCTCTCAACGTCACGTGATCAGATGTGTTGATGCATCAGACCCATGTGAAACACTTGTGCAACACTTGTGCAACACAGTAAAGATACCCAAGTGTTGCACATGTGTCTAATTGATCAACTTGTTGGTTATCTGGACCATTTATCCGCAAGTAAAGTCTGTGTTAGTAATGCAGTCTCTTAAGTATTCCATGAAGTAATGGTCAGATGTTAGACTTGTGATGTTAGAGAGAGAGAGAGAGAGAGAGAGAGAGAGAGAGAGAGAGAGAGAGAGAGAGAGAGAGAGAGAGAGAGAGAGAGAGAGGTTCAGTTGAACATAAGTGAGCCTAGGAGACAGGGAGACGAGATGGGAGGTGTGAGAGACACCGACCACTCACTTAACTACTTGTCGGCTGTAAACGAACTTTGTAAATACTCGCGAGGTAAAACACTTTGTAAACAGGCCTGACCCGCTTCTGGTGAGGAGGAGAAGGAAGAGAAAGAAGAGATAGGAGAGGAGATAAGAGGAGGAGGAGAAGATGTAAACAGGCCTGACCCGCTTCTGGTGAGGAGGAGAAGGAAGAGAAAGAAGAGATAGGAGAGGAGATGAGAGGAGGAGGAGAAGATTGTAAACAGGCCTGACCCGCTTCTGGTGAGGAGGAGAAGGAAGAGAAAGAAGAGATAGGAGAGGAGATAAGAGGAGGAGGAGAAGATTGTAAACAGGCCTGACCCGCTTCTGGTGAGGAGGAGAAGGAAGAGAAAGAAGAGATAGGAGAGGAGATAAGAGGAGGAGGAGAAGAGAGGCGAAAGAAGGCAGGAGTGACTTTCAGGGAGAGATATAATGGCAATCAAATGGAATCCATTACCGGCAACGTTTCGCCCATGCTGTAGGCATTATTAAGTCACAAACAGATAAACCTGGTGAGAGAAGATGATGGAGATAAGTAAGTCGAAAACTTATTTAAACGAATACCAGTAGAAGAACACGCAAGAAGTGAGCATTTGATGTCCGTGAGCATTGGATGTCCGTGAGCATTGGATGTCCGTGAGCATTGGATGTCCGTGAGCATTGGATGTCCGTGAGCATTGGATGTCCGTGAGCATTGGATGTCCGTGAGCATTGGATGTCCGTGAGCATTGGATGTCCGTGAGCATTGGATGTCCGTGAGCAATGGATGTCCGTGAGAATTGGATGTCCATGAGCATTGGATGTCCATGAACATTGGATGTCCGTGAGCATTGGATGTCCGTGAGCATTGGATGTCCATGAGCATTGGATGTCCATGAACATTGGATGTCCGTGAGCATTGGATGTCCGTGAGCAATGGATGTCCGTGAGAATTGGATGTCCATGAGCATTGGATGTCCGTGAGAATTGGATGTCCATGAGCATTGGATGTCCGTGAGCATTGGATGTCCGTGAGCATTGGATGTCCGTGAGCATTGGATGTCCGTGAGCATTGGATGTCCGTGAGCAATGGATGTCCGTGAGAATTGGATGTCCGTGAGCATTGGATGTCCATGAACATTGGATGTCCATGAACATTGGATGTCCGTGAGCATTGGATGTCCGTGAGCATTGGATGTCCGTGAGCATTGGATGTCCATGAACATTGGATGTCCGTGAGCATTGGATGTCCGTGAGCATTGGATGTCCGTGAGCATTGGATGTCCGTGAGCATTGGATGTCCATGAGCATTGGATGTCCATGAGCATTGGATGTCTATCAGCATTAGATGTCCATGAGCATTGGATGTCCATGAGCACTGGATGTCCATGAGCACTGGATGTCCATGAGCACTGGATGTCCATGAGCACTGGATGTCTATGAACACTGGATGTCTATCAGCATTGGATGTCCATGAGCATTGGATGTCCATGAGCACTGGATGTCCATGAGCACTGGATGTCCATGAGCACTGGATGTCTATCAGCATTGGATGTCCATGAGCATTGGATGTCCATGAGCATTGAATGTCCATGAACATTGGATGTCCATGAGCACTGGATGTCCATGAGCATTGGATGTCTATGAACATTGGATGTCCATGAGCACTGGATGTCCATAAGCATTGGATGTCCATGAACATTGGATGTCTATGAGCACTGGATGTCCATGAGCATTGGATGTCCATGAACATTGGATGTCCATGAGCACTGGATGTCCATAAGCATTGGATGTCCATGAACATTGGATGTCTATGAGCACTGGATGTCCATGAGCATTGAATGTCCATGAACATTGGATGTCCATGAGCACTGGATGTCCATAAGCATTGGATGTCCATGAACATTGGATGTCTATGAACATTGGATGTCCATGAGCACTGGATGTCCATGAGCATTGAATGTCCATGAACATTGGATGTCCATGAGCACTGGATGTCCATAAGCATTGGATGTCCATGAACATTGGATGTCTATGAACATTGGATGTCCATGAGCACTGGATGTCCATAAGCATTGGATGTCCATGAACATTGGATGTCTATGAACATTGGATGTCCATGAGTATTGGATGTCCATGAACATTGGATGTCCATAAGCATTGGATGTCCATGAACATTGGATGTCTATGAACATTGGATGTCCATGAGTATTGGATGTCCATGAGTATTGGATGTCCATGAACATTGGATGTCTATGAGCACTGGATGTCCATAAGCATTGGATGTCCATGAACATTGGATGTCTATGAACATTGGATGTCCATGAGCATTGGATGTCCATGAGTATTGGATGTCCATGAGCATTGGATGTCTATGAACATTGGATGTCCATGAGCACTGGATGTCATAAGCATTGGATGTTCCATTGAACTTTGGGATG
>NC_069440.1:15081449-15116449 GCF_026875155.1 Cherax quadricarinatus
ACAGAGTCTATAGCATCTGGGAATGTTGTGTGGTGGAGGAAGAGCGATGTTTATGTTGTGTTTTTCCCGATGACTGGACGAGTCTCGAGCCTGGGTTTGCAGATCATGATGGCACCCATCACTTGGGTTTGCAGACCATGATGGCACCCATCACCTGGGTCTGTAGACCATGATGGCACCCATCACCTGGGTCTGTAGACCATGATGGCACCCATCACCTGGGTCTGTAGACCATGATGGCACCCATCACCTGGGTCTGTAGACCATGATGGCACCCATCACCTGGGTCTGTAGACCATAATGGCACCCATTACCTGGGTCTGTAGACCATGATGGCACCCACCACCTGGGTCTGTAGACCATGTCACCTAGCACCTGGGTCTGTAAACCATGTCGGTACCTAAAACAAGTTGATGACCTCTCGAGCCTCCTAACATCCAGAGCTGATGACCTTTCAAGGCACCTGACAACCAAACCTGATGACCTCTTAAGCCACCTAACAACCAGAGCTGATGACCTCTCAAGCCACCTAACAATCAGACCTGAAGACCTCTCAAACCACCTAACAACCAGACCTGAAGACCTCTCAAGCCACCTAACAACCAGACCTGAAGACCTCTCAAGCCACCTAACAACCAGAGCTGATGACCTCTCAAACCATCTAACAACCAGACCTGAAGACCTCTCAAGCCACCTAACAACCAGACCTGATGACCTCTCAAGCCACCTAACACTCAGAACTGATTGCCTCCACCGCTGTATCTAGATATCAATCACTCACCCGTCATCCTCTTCACCAATGGCCAATATTCCCTCACAATTGAAAGTTAACAGCTCTTTTATCAAATCTGGGGAGACAAAAATGGCACACCTCCCTCCCTGCCTGCCTGACCAACACTGAACTCTGAGTATGCAGATTGCTTTTACTTAGGTTAGGTTAGGTTAGGTTCGAAGTCTATCGACTGCATGAGGGGTCATTAAGGTTGCAATTCACCTGTACGGTATCAAGAATACTTTAAAGAATACTTAAAGGAATTTTTAAAGCATGTTATTCGGTATTTGCATATTAAATTGTCATCTGAACTGTCGCCCTTATATAAGGTGCCCTCCTGTCTTTAGTTAGGAGTCGAAATATACAATTTTTTTACAATTACCGTTGTTGCTTCTACCTATCTACCTTGAGTCTACCTATGTGGGATATCCTTAAGCACCGACAAGTGTTCAGTGCTCAGTGTCATAAGTTACCTTTTGAACCAACAGGATGACAAAGAATTCAGTTTGCAATTGTAGACCCCCAGTTGTTAATTCTATCGTCTAACTCAACTTAATCGCTAGAGTTCTTATCCAGGGAGGTGACAACAAGAGCAGATGCAGCCCAGCCAGCAGACTCCTACTCAGATCCAACAATTTGCTAAATATTTGCGGCATACTATTACTAACAATTAAGCCAGAAATTTCTTCCTGGGCAACTAATTGTCTTGG
The DNA here is from genome assembly GCF_026875155.1 of Cherax quadricarinatus. Classification (NCBI taxonomy): domain Eukaryota; kingdom Metazoa; phylum Arthropoda; class Malacostraca; order Decapoda; family Parastacidae; genus Cherax; species Cherax quadricarinatus. The sequence continues at coordinate 15,082,932 of NC_069440.1, forward strand.
TAAGTGATTTACAGAAGGTATTACAAGTGTCGAGCTTCCTGGGAGGGGCTTTAAGGTATCTGACGCTAAATTAACACAGACTTCATGAAGGAGGGGCGAAATTCAGTCAGGTTACGGAATTGAATATAATTCCATATTGGAATATTGTGTTTATTTGTGTCTAGACATTTGGCAAATCTTATGGTGATACTATCTGGATAATTTCTCGACGTTTTCAAGGTCATCTTTTGGTATTAGTTTAAAATGCCGAAGAGATATTTCGATTGGTAACATTAACGTAGGTGCAGCATAATTACCTAAGTCCATGAGTCGGAGCGGATACCGATACCTATCTTAGGTAAGAGAACACAGATGCAACTAATGTGACATTTTATTGCGGCAACGTTTCGCTCCTCAGGACCTTTGTCAAGTTGAAAGGCGAAACTTTGCCACAATAAAATGGTTGAGGGACCGACTCCCTCAGAACTACGTCTTCAAGGCTGATGGATTAATTACATAGTCTTTACAACTCTTCTGCTTCTGCTGTCTTTTCTGTACTCGACTGAAGAAGCCTACTGTGTAGGCGAAACGTTTCGGAATAAAGATACCTAACTGTTGCACAAGTGTCTTACTTATCAGTGCTGATTGACATGGGAAATATCGTCGATAGGCAACAGAAGAAATTATCACTAAGGACCCTCAGACACCTGGTGGAGCCTAAGCATTTAACCTAGAATCAGGAGCAGTCAGTAGGTGCTACCTGTTGATAAATTAGACACATGTGCAACTCTTGGGTATCTTTATTGAGGAAACGTTTCGCCACACAGTGGCTTCATCAGTCCATACAAAGGAGAATCTTGAAGAACAGGAGGAGAATGAGGTAATCAGTCCCTCAACCTTGAGTCGATTACCTCATTCTCCTCCTGTTCTTCAAGATTCTCCTTTGTATGGACTGATGAAGCCACTGTGTGGCGAAACGTTTCCTCAATAAAGATACCCAAGAGTTGCACATGTGTCTAATTTATCAACATGTCGGTTCTCTGAACCATTCATCTACAGGTGCTACCTGACAAATGATGTGGTACCAGGTAGTAACAGGTAGTGTGCAGGCCAGTGATAACATCTGCGTTCGTAATACCTGAATACCGGGGTTCATACCACAGGCAGCGAAGGGAGAAGATACGCCAGCAGCTCATCTTAGAGTCTTCGCGGATCTGACGAAGAACAAATGGATCAGCCTACTGAGCCAAGGCCAGAGTTGACCAACTCTTTCACTGGGCTCCTGGTCTCACCAGACATAAGAATGGAGGAACACTGCAGCAGGCCTACTGGCCCATACAAGGCAGTCCTTACACAGCCAGTGACTTTCTCAAGTTGGCACGGGAGAGAAGGCAGATCAGTTCGGAGAATAATCTACCTACATCAAACTTCTAAGATGGCAAAAGAAAAACCAGTTAAAGGTCGAAGTCGGACCGTAACGCCCTCAAAAATTCTTTCTCCCCCCCCCCATGTACGGGTTATTTATGTATTGATCCAGTCATGGTATTGAGATTTTTTATTCTCTTTTCAACATCTAGAGAAAGCTAAAGCTCCAAGAAGAGGTTAATAAAGCTCTAAGCAGAGTCTCCTCCTGCTTGGACTTGCCTGGCTCCAGTATATAAGCCACTTCTTCAGGCATATGCTGTACTTTTCTCAAGACTGATGGACTGAACACATCGATTCCAGGCTGAGGGACTGATTACCTCAAACTCCACTTCTTTTTCTACCGTTATTCTTCATATTGGACTTATTTAGCCACTGTGTGGCGAAACGTTTCCTCAATAAAGATTCTCAAATACTGCATAAGTGCCTCATTCTTTAGAGGACGACAAAGACACGAGTAGAGCTAAACGTCGTCTGTAAATAGAGTTTAGCTCTGTACGTAGATCCTCTTTACCATACGCTCGGGCAAGTTCACCTTTACAACACATCACACATCTCATCACATCTTAAAGACACGGCGAAAATTACGTTATCACCTCGTTATCGCTACGTTACGGCTCTTCCCGAAGCCCCTCTCTCTCCCTCGCCAACAAGATAAGACGTCTTAGCCCCTCCAGATTAACATTCCAGGCCTCCTTAACCTAACTAGAGACACCTACGTAATGCCCCCCTCTTCATGTCGACAAATCAGATTCCTTCGTATTAATCTGCGTCCTGTGGAGAAGGAGGGGCAGTGATTAGGATTGTTGGCAGTAATGAGAGGCGCCTGAGCGACTGGACGCTAATCTGCCTAACTAGGGAACTACTGGCCTGTAATGGCCTTGTTACGAATTACTTAACGACAACTCTGGTCGAACAACAGATCTCGTGGAAGAAAGTTTTGTAAGTAGGTCTGATTGGCACATTTGAAGCCAGTGAAAGATGATCCTTACTGAGGGTATAATAATAATAATAATAATAATAATAATAATAATATAATAATAATAATAATAATATTAATAATATTATTTATTATTATTATTATTTTATTATTATTATTATTATTATTATTAATATTGCTGCTACTGTTGTATTATAATAATAATAATAATATAATAATAATAATAATAATAATAAAATATAATATAATAATAATAATAATAATTAATAAGCATTTTTCCATTGAAATGTTGCTAAACAAGAATAATCTCTCTCACTCTCTTACTATTTTTTTCTCTCTCTCACTTTCACTTTCACTCTCACTTTCACTCACTTTCCTGTCCTCATCTTCTCTTCTCTCTCTCTCTCTTCTCTTCTCTTCTCTCTCTCTCTCTCTCTCTCTCTCTCTCTCTCTCTCTCTCTCTCTCTCTCTCTCTCTCTCCATTCTCTCTCTCTTCTCTCTCTTCTCATCTCTACTACTTCTCTGGGCTCTCTCTCTCTCTAGACTTCTCTCTCTCCTCCAACATTGATAACAACGTATTGGGTGTATATTAAGAGACGCGACCGTTGGATTATAACGTAGCCTGGAACACCTGTGACGGACACCTTTCGAAGTGTGAGACACCTTTGGAAGGCTCGGGAGAGATCTTTGGAAGGCTCAGGAGAGATCTTTGGAAGGCTCAGGAGAGATCTTTGGAAGGCTCAGGAGAGATCTTTGGAAGGCTCAGGAGAGATCTTTGGAAGGCCAGGAGAGATTTTTTGGAAGGCTCAGGAGAGAATCTTTGGAAGGCTCAGGAGAGATCTTTGGAAGGTCAGGAGAGATCTTTGGAAGGCTCAGGAGAGATCTTTGGAAGGCTCGGAGAGATCTTTGGAAGGGTCGGAGAGATCTTTGGAAGGCTCAGGAGAGATCTTGGAAGGCTCAGGAGAGATTTTTGGGAAAGGGCTGGGAGAGATCTTTGGAAGCTCAGGAGAGATCTTTGGAAGGCTCGGGAGAGATCTTTGGAAGGCTCAGGAGAGATCTTTGGAAGGCTCAGGAGAGATCTTTGGAAGGCTCAGGAGAGATCTTTGGAAGGCTCGGGAGAGATCTTTGGAAGGCTCAGGAGAGATCTTTGGAAGGCTCGGGAGAGATCTTTGGAAGGCTCGGGAGAGATCTTTGGAAGGCTCGGAGGACAAATACGGCTCAGGAGACGCATTTGAAAATCGTTTTGAAGCTTGGGACACCTTTGGCGGCTTGGAACACATTTGGAAGGCTCGGGGACACATTTGGGAAACTCGAGGGGGCACTTTTTGGAAAGTTCGGCCCCAGTACACCTTTGGAAGCTTTTAACACTTTTGGCAGTTTGGGACACCTTTGGAAGCTTGGGACACCTTTGGAAGCTTGGGGCACGTTTGGAATCTTGGGAGACGTTTGGAAGCTTAGGAGACATTTGGAAGCTTGGGACGCACTTGGAAGCTTAGGACACCTTTGGAAGCTTGGTACACCTTTGGAAGCTTGGTACACATTTGGAAGCTTGGGACACTTTGGAAGCTTGGGGCACCTTTGGAAGCTTGGTACACATTTGGAAGCTTGGGACACGTTTGGAAGTTTAGGAGACATTTGGAAGCTCCGAACACCCATGGAAGGCCCCCGGGGGACGCCTTTGGAAGACCCTGCCACACACACCAACAATGCACCTCACACCTGGCTTGCTCCATCTCTATTTTCTCCTGTTTATCTCTGAGGAAGGTGGTGGTGGTGAAGGGGGGGGGGAGGGGGGTTTATGGTGCTGGTGCTCTGTTGTGCTGCTGCTGCTGTTGCTGCTGCTATTACTGTTGTTGTTACTGTTGCTATTGATGCTACTCTTGCTATTGCTGTTGCTATTGCTGCTACTGCTGCTATTGCTACTACTGCTGCTACTGCTGCTATTGCTGCTACTGCTGCTACTGCTGCTATTGCTGCTACTGCTGCTATTGCTGCTGCTATTACTGCTATTGCTGGTACTGCTGCTATTGCTGCTACTGCTGCTATTGCTGCTGCTATTACTGCTATTGCTGCTACTGCTGCTATTGCTGCTACTGCTGCTATTGCTGCTGCTATTGCTACTATTGCTGCTATTGCTGCTACTGCTGCTATTGCTGCTGCTATTGCTGCTATTGCTGCTACTGCTGCTATTGCTGCTACTGTTGCTATATCTGCTACTGCTGCTATTGCTGCTGCTATTGCTGCTATTGCTGCTATTGCTGCTATTGCTGCTACTGCTGCTATTGCTGCCACTGCTGCTATTGCTGCTATTGCTGCTACTGCTGCTATTGCTGCCACTGCTGCTATTGCTGCTATTGTTGCTACTGCTGCTATTGCTGCTATTGTTGCTACTGCTGCTATTGCTGCTATTGCTGCTACTGCTGCTATTGCTGCTACTGTTGCTATATCTGCTACTGCTGCTATTGCTGCTGCTATTGCTGCTATTGCTGCTACTGCTGCTATTGCTGCTACTGCTGCTATTGCTGCCACTGCTGCTATTGCTGCTGCTATTGCTGCTATTGCTGCTATTGCTGCTATTGCTGCTATTGCTGCTATTGCTGCCACTGCTGCTATTGCTGCTATTGCTGCTATTGCTGCTGCTATTGCTGCTATTGCTGCTATTGCTGCCACTGCTGCTATTGCTGCTATTGCTGCTATTGCTGCTACTGCTGCTATTGCTGCTATTGCTGCTATTGCTGCTACTACTGCTACTGCTGCTACTGCTGCTATTGCTGCCACTGCTGCTATTGCTGCTATTGTTGCTACTGCTGCTATTGCTGCTATTACTGCTACTGCTACTACTGCTGCTATTGGGGCTACTGCTGCTATTGCTGCTGCTATTACTGCTATTGCTGCTACTGCTGCTATTGCTGCTACTGCTGCTATTGCTGCTGCTATTGCTGCTACTGCTGCTACTGCTGCTATTGCTGCTGCTATTGCTGCTGCTATTGCTACTATTGCTGCTACTGCTGCTACTGCTGCTACTGCTGCTACTGCTGCTATTGCTGCTGCTATTGCTGCTGTTACTGCTGCTATTGCTGCTACTGTTGCTATATCTGCTACTGCTGCTATTGCTGCTGCTATTGCTGCTATTGCTGCTACTGCTGCTATTGCTGCTACTGTTGCTATATCTGCTACTGCTGCTATTGCTGCTATTGCTGCTATTGCTGCTATTGCTGCTACTGCTGCTATTGCTGCCACTGTGCTATTTTCTGCTATTGCTGTATTGCTGCTACTGCTGCTATTGCTGTATGTTTACGGCTTCTGCTGTATTGCTGTGCTATTGCTCTATTGCTAAATATTGCTTCCATGTGTACTGCTGCTACTGCTGTATGCTGCTACTTGCTGCTATTGCTGCTGGGTATTGTGCTATTGCTGCTACTGCTGCTACTGTGCTACTGCTGCTACTTTCTGCTACTGCTGCTATTGCTGCTGCTATTGCTGCTATTGTGCTACTGCTGCTATGCTGCTAAATGCTGTACTGCTGCTACTGCTGCTATTGCTGCTGCTATTGCTGCTATTGTGCTACTGCTGCCCACTTTCCCGCTCCTGCTGCTACTGCTGCTACTGCTGCTATTGCTGCTGCTATTGCTGCTATTGCTGCTACTGCTGCTACTGCTGCTACTGCTGCTACTGCTGCTACTGCTGCTATTGCTGCTGCTATTGCTGCTATTGCTGCTACTGCTGCTACTGCTGCTACTGCTGCTACTGCTGCTACTGCTGCTATTGCTGCTGCTATTGCTGCTATTGCTGCTATGCTGCTACTGCTGCTACTGTGCTTTCTGCTTTCTGCTGCTATTGCTGCTATTGCTGCTATTGCTGCTATTGCTGCTACTGCTGCTATTGCTGCCACTGCTGCTATTGCTGCTATTGCTGCTACTGCTGCTATTGCTGCTATTGCTGCTACTGCTGCTACTGCTGCTACTGCTGCTATTGCTGCTGCTATTGCTGCTATTGCTGCTATTGCTGCTATTGCTGCCACTGCTGCTATTGCTGCTATTGCTGCTATTGCTGCTACTGCTGCTATTGCTGCTATTGCTGCTATTGCTGCTACTACTGCTACTGCTGCTACTGCTGCTATTGCTGCCACTGCTGCTATTGCTGCTATTGTTGCTACTACTGCTACTGCTGCTACTGCTGCTATTGCTGCCACTGCTGCTATGCTGCTATTTCTGTCTACTGTAATGCTGCTAATGCTGCTATTGCTGCTACTGCTGCTTTGCTGCATGCTGCTATTGCTGCTATTGCTGCTACTGCTGCTATTGCTGCTATTGCTGCTACTGCTGCTACTGCTGCTACTGCTGCTATTGCTGCTGCTATTGCTGCTATTGCTGCTATTGCTGCTATTGCTGCCACTGCTGCTATTGCTTATTGCTGCATTGCGTACTGCTGCTATTGCTGCTATTGCTGCTATTGCTGCTACTACTGCTACTGCTGCTACTGCTGCTATTGCTGCCACTGCTGCTATTGCTGCTATTGCTGCTATTGCTGCTACTGCTGCTATTGCTGCTATTGCTGCTATTGTGCTATATGCTACTGCTGCTACTGCTGCTATTGCTGCCACTGCTGCTATTGCTGCTATTGTTGCTACTGCTGCTATTGCTGCTATTGCTGCTACTGCTACTACTGCTGCTATTGCTGCTACTGCTGCTATTGCTGCTGCTATTACTGCTATTGCTGCTACTGCTGCTATTGCTGCTACTGCTGCTATTGCTGCTGCTATTGCTACTATTGCTGCTACTGCTGCTACTGCTGCTACTGCTGCTACTGCTGCTACTGCTGCTATTGCTGCTGCTATTGCTGCTATTGCTGCTACTGCTGCTACTGCTGCTACTGCTGCTATTGCTGCTGCTATTGCTGCTATTGCTGCTATTGCTGCTATTGCTGCTACTGCTGCTATTGCTGCCACTGCTGCTATTGCTGCTATTGCTGCTACTGCTGCTATTGCTGCTATTGCTGCTACTGCTGCTACTGCTGCTATTGCTTTGCTGCTGCTATTGCTGCTATTGTGCTATTGCTGCTATTGTGCCACTGCTGCTATTGCTGCTATTTCTGCTATTTCTGCTACTGCTGCTATTGTTATTGCTGTATTGCTGCTACTATGCTATGCTGCATGTTTCTATTGCGCCATGCTGCTATTGCTGCTATTGTTGCTATACTGCTATGCTGTACTGCTGCTATTTTCTGCCCCTGCTGCTATGTGCTATTGTGCTATACTGCACGCTGCTCTGCTGCTTTGCTTACTGCTGCTATTTCTGCCACTGTGCTATTGCTGCTATTGTGTACTGGCTATTTCTGTATTGCTGTCGCTGCTACTGCGCTATGCTGCTACTGCGCTATTGCTGCTGCTATTTCTGCTATTCGCTATTGTGCTATTGCTGCCACTGTCTATTGCTGCTATTGCGTATTGCTGCTATGCGCTATTGCTGCTATTGCTGCTATTGCGTACCTACTGCTAGCTGCTACTGCTGCTTTGCTGCCCTGTGCTATTGCTGTATTGTGCTATTCTGCTACTGCGCTTTGCTGCTATTGCTGTATTGCTGCTATATGCTACTGCTGCTACTGCTGCATTGCGCCCCTGTGTATTGCTTATTGTTGCTACGCTGTATTTCTGCTATTTCTGCTACTGCTATACTGCTGCTATTGCTGCTACTGCTGAGCTGCTGCTATTACTGCTATTGCTGCTACTGCTGCTATTTTGCTACTGCTGCTTTGCTGCTGCTTTGCTACTATTTTCTGCTCTGTGCTACTGCTGCTACGCTGCTACGCTGCTATTTTGGTGCTTTCTGCTGCTATTGCTAATTGCTCTTTCTGCTGCACTGTGCTACTGCGCACGTGCTATTGCTGCTGCTATTGCTGCTGCTACTGTGTATTTCTGTACTGTTGCTATATCGACTGTGAATTGTGCTGTATTGTGTATTCTGTCGCTGCTATTGCTGCTACGTTGCTATATTGCTATGCTGCTATTGCGCTATTGCTGTTTGTGTTTGCTGTACTCTGCTATTTTGCCACGTGTATTGCTGCATTTTGGCTATTGGCTATGCTGCTATTGCTGCTACTGTTGCTACTGCTGCTACTCGCTATTGCTGCTGCTTTGCTGTATTGTGCTACTGCTGCTATTGCTGCTACTGTTGCTACTGTGCTACTGCTGCTATTTTGCCCTGCTGCTATTGTGCTATTTCTGCTACTGCTGCTATTGCGTTTGCTGCTACTGCTGCTACTGCTGCTATGCTGCTTTTGCTGCTGCTATTGCTCTATTGCGCTACTGCTGCCCCTGCTGCATTGTGCTGCATTGCGCTATTGCGCATTGCGCACTGTGCCCCTGCTGCTATTGCTGCTGCTATTGTGCTATTGCTGCTATTGCTGCTATGTGCTATTTCTGCATTGCGTACTGCTGTATTGTGCTTTTTTGCTATGCTGTACTGCTGCACTCCCTTTTGCTGCCCTGGCTATTGTGCTATTGCTGCTATTGCTGCTACTGTTGCTATTGCTGCTACTGTTGCTATTGCTGCTACTGCTGCTATTGCTGCTACTGCTGCTATTGTTGCTACTGCTGCTATTGCTGCTACTGCTGCTATTGCTGCTACTGCTGCTATTGTTGCTACTGCTGCTATTGCTGCTATTTCTGCTACTGTTGCTACTGCTGCTATTGCTGCTATTGCTGCTACTGCTGCTATTGCTGCTACTGCTGCTATTGTTGCTACTGCTGCTATTGTTGCTACTGCTGCTATTGCTGCTATTTCTGCTACTGTTGCTACTGCTGCTATTGCTGCTATTGCTGCTACTGCTGCTATTGCTGCTACTGCTGCTATTGTTGCTACTGCTGCTATTGCTGCTATTTCTGCTACTGTTGCTATTGCTGCTACTACTGCTTTTGCTGCTATTGATGACGCTGCTATTACTGCTACTGCTGCTACTGCTGCTATTGCAGTTGCTATTGCTGCTATTGATGCCGCTGCTATTACTGCTATTGTTGCTACTGTTGCTACTGCTACTATTGCTGCTATTGATGCCGCTGCTATTGCTACTATTGCTACTATTGTTGCTACTGTTGCTATTGCTGCTATTGCTGCTACTGTTGCTATTGCTGCTATTGCTGCTATTGATGCTACTGCTGCTATTGATGCCGCTGCTGTTGCTGCTACTGTTGCTATTGCTGCTCCTGCTGTTGTTTCTGCTCCTGCTGTTGTTGCTGCTCCTGCTGCTATTGCTGCCGCTGCTATTGCTGCTGCTGCTGCTGTTGCCGCTACTGCTGCTATTGCTGCCGCTGCTATTGCTGCTGCTGCTGCTGCTATTGCCGCTCCTGCTGCTATTGCTGCTACTGTTGCTATTGCTGCTCCTGCTGCTGTTGCCGCTACTGCTGCTATTGCTGCCGCTGCTATTGCTGCTATTGCTGCTTCTGCTGCTATTACTGCTGGTGCCGCTGCTATTGCTGCTGCTACTCATGGTGCTATTACCGCTGCTGCTGCTACTGCTGTTACCAGTGCTATTGCTGCTATTTCTTCTGTTCTTACTGTTGCAGCTGCTGTTGCTGCTGGTCTGTTAATGCTGCTGAAGTCTTCTAGTTTATCCTCTTCTCTCCTCTTCAACCCTCACTAATCTTCTTTCTTCTCTCATTTTCCTCCACTCTCCTTCTCTTTACCTCACCTTCCTCCCTCCCTCCCTCCCTCCCTCCCTCCCTCCCTCCTCCCTCCCTCACGCTACCTAGACAGACTGACACAAACCCACACCAACCACAGCACAATACCTGATTGCTTTTCAAAGAGGCCGCCATTTTCTGAGTGCGGTGTGAGGGTGGAGAGAGAGAGAGAGAGAGAGAGAGAGAAGGGGAGGGGAGGGAGGGGGAGAGAGTGAGAAAGAGAGAGAGAGAGTGAGGGTGAATGGTCATGAAGGAGGGTCGGGTCAGGACTCTCTTCAATTTACTCTTCAACACCTTTGGATTACACAGGGATTATTGTGGATTCTGTTCCCCCCCTCCCCTCTCCTCCCCCTTCTCTCTCTCTCTCTCTCTCTCTCTCTCTCTCTCTCTCTCTCTCTCTCTCTCTCTCTCTCTCTCTCTCTCTCATCTAATAGACAGCCCTTAATTACAACCACCATACCACCACCACCACCTACCACCACACCACCACAACAGCAATAGACACTAACACCACACCATAATAACACATCACGATAGACTAACAGCACGACCACACAATAGACCACCAACCACACAGACCACCACCACACACAAACAGACCACAACCACCACAACAGACCACACCACCACAAACAGACCACCACCACCACCACAACAGACCACCACCACCACCACAACAGACCAAACCACCACAACAGACCACCACCACCACAACAGACCACCCACCACCACAACAGACCACCACCACCACAACAGACCACCACCACCAAAACAGACCACCACCACCATAACAGACCACCACCACCACAACAGACCACCACCACCCACAACAGACCACCACCACCACAACAGACCCCCACCACCACAACAGACCACCACCACCACAACAGACCACCACCACCATAACAGACCACCACCCCCACAAAAACCCAACCACCACCACAACAGACAAAACCCCCCACAACAACCACCACCACACAACAGCCCACCACCACCACAACAGACCCCCACCACCCCCACAACAGACCACCACCACCAAACAGCCCACCCCCACCACAACAGACCAACACCCCAAAACAGACCACCACCACCACAACAGCCACCACCACCACAACAGACCACCACCACCACAACAGCACCACCACACCCCCACCACAACAACCCCCACCACACAACAGCCCACCACACCACAACAGACCACACCACCACAATAGACCACCACCACCACAACAGACAACACCACCACAACAACCACCACACACAACAGACCACCACCACCACAACAGACCACCACCACCACAACAGACCACAACCACCACAACAGACCACCACCAACACAACAGACCACCACCACACAACAGACCACCACCACCACAACAGACCACCACCCCACCACACAACAGACCACCACCACCACAACAGACCACACAACACATACAGACCACCACCACACAATAGACCACCACCACCACAACAGACCAACACCACCACAACAGACACCACACAACAGACCACCACCACCACAACAGACCACCACCACCACAACAGACCACAACCACCACAACAGACCACCACCAACACAACAGACCACCACCACCACAACAGACCACCACCACACAAGACCACAACCACCACACAGACCACCACCACCACAACAGACCACCACCACCACAACAGACCACCACCACCACAAAGACCACAACCACCACACAGACCACCACCACCTACAACAACACCACCAGCTACAAGACCAACGCCACCTACAACAGACCATAACCACCACACTCAACCACCATCCAGCCACAACAGACCCACCACCAAAGGGGAGACCACCACCACCAAATAGAACAGTGCTTCCGGGGAGTATCAGTGCTACATCTATCAGCTATTTTGCATAGGGGAAATCGATAAATGGTTTATTAACTGGATACGATAACTGATTGGAATGATGTGCCGAGTTGAAGGTGGGGGGTGGTGGGGGGTAGTGGAGGAGGGGTAGGGGGGGATGTAGTGGAAGGACGGAGGTAGTGGTGGGGAAGAGTAGTGGAAGGAACGGGGGTAAGTGGTGGGGGGGGAGTAGTGGAAGGACGGGGTAGTGGTGGGGGGGAAGTTAGTGGAAGGACGGAGGTAGAGGTGGGGAAGAGTAGTGGAAGGACGGGGGTAGTGGTGGGTGGAGAGTAGTGGAAGGACGGGGGTAGTGGTGGGGGGAGTAGTGGAAGGACGGAGGTAGTGGTGGGGAGAGTAGTGGAAGGACGGGGGTAGTGGTGGGGGGAGAGTAGTGGAAGGAGGGGGTAGGGTGGGGGGAGTAGTGGAAGGACGGGGGTAGTGGGTGGGGGGGAGTAGTGGAAGGACGGGGGTAGTGGTGGGGGAGAGTATGGCAGGACGGTGGTAGTGGTGGGGGAGAGTAGTGGCAGGACGGGGGTAGTGGTGGGGGAGAGTGTGGAAGGACGGGGGTAGTGGTGGGGGAGAGTAGTGGAAGGACGGGGGTAGTGGTGGGGGAGAGTAGTGGCAGGACGGGGGTAGTGGTGGGGGAGAGTAGTGGAGGACGGGGGTAGTGGTGGGGAGAGTAGTGGAAGGACGGGGGTAGTGGTGGGGGAGAGTAGTGGCAGGACGGGGGTTAGTGGTGGGGGAGAGTAGTGGAAGGACGGGGTAGTGGTGGGGAGAGGTAGTGGAAGGACGGGGAGTGGTGGGGGTGTGTGGAAGGAGGGTTGGTGGGGGAGATATGGCACGGGGGTAGTGGTGGGGAAGAGTAGTGGAAGGACGGGGGTTAGTGGTGGGGGAGAGTAGTGGCAGGACGGGGGTAGTGGTGGGGGAGAGTAGTGGAAGGACGGGGGTAGTGGTGGGGAGAGTAGTGGAAGGACGGGGTAGTGGTGGGGAAGAGTAGTGGAAGACGGGGGTAGTGGTGGGGGGGAGAGTAGTGGTAGGACGGGGGTAGTGGTGGGGGAGAGTAGTGGAAGGACGGGGGTAGTGGTGGGGGGAGTAGTGGAAGGACGGGGGTAGTGGTGGGGGAGAGTAGTGGCAGGACGGGGTAGTGGTGGGGAAGAGTAGTGGAAGACGGGGGTAGTGGTGGGGGAGAGTAGTGGAAGGACGGGGGTAGTGGTGGGGGAGAGTAGTGGAGGAGGGGGTAGTGGTGGGGGAGTAGTGGAAGGACGGGGGTAGTGGTGGGGGAGAGTAGTGGCAGGACGGGGGTTAGGTGGTGGGGAAGAGTAGTGGAAGGACGGGGGTAGTGGTGGGGGAGAGTAGTGGAAGGACGGGGGTAGTGGTGGGGGAGAGTAGTGGCAGGACGGGGGTAGTGGTGGGGGAGAGTAGTGGAGGACGGGGGTAGTGGTGGGGGAGAGTAGTGGCAGGACGGGGGTAGTGGTGGGGAAGAGTAGTGGAAGGACGGGGGTAGTGGTGGGGAAGAGTAGTGAAGGACGGGGGGTAGTGGTGGGGGGAGAGTAGTGGAAGGACGGGGTAGCGGTGGGGTATGGAGTGGGGGGTTGTGGTGGGGGAGAGTGTGGCAAGGACGGGGGTAGTGGTGGGGAAGAGTAGTGGAAGGACGGGGGTAGTGGTGGGGGAGAGTAGTGGAAGGACGGGGGTAGTGGTGGGGGAGAGTAGTGGAAGGACGGGGGTAGTGGTGGGGGAGAGTAGTGGAAGGACGGTGGTAGTGGTGGGGAAGAGTAGTGGAAGGACGGGGGTAGTGGTGGGGGGAGAGTAGTGGAAGGACGGGGTAGTGGTGGGGGAGAGTAGTGGAAGGCGGGGGTAAGTGGTGGGGGAGAGTAGTGGAAGGACGGTGGTAGTGGTGGGGGGAGAGTAGTGGAAGGACGGTGGTAGTGGTGGGGAGAGTAGTGGAAGGACGGTGGTAGTGGTGGGGGGAAGTAGTGGAAGGACGGGGGTAGTGGTGGGGGAGAGTAGTGGAAGGACGGTGGTAGTGGTGGGGGAGAGTAGTGGAAGGACGGTGGTAGTGGTGGGGAGAGTAGTGGAAGGACGGTGGTAGTGGTGGGGGGAGAGTAGTGGCAGGACGGGGGTAGTGGTGGGGGAGAGTAGTGGAAGGACGGTGGTAGTGGTGGGGGAGAGTGTGGAAGGGACGGTGGTAGTGGTGGGGGAGAGTAGTGGAAGGACGGTGGTAGTGGTGGGGGAGAGTAGTGGAAGGACGGTGGTATGGTGGGGGAGAGTAGTTGAGGCGGTGGTAGTGGTGGGGGGAGGGAAGGCGGGGTAGTGGTGGGGGAGAGTAGTGGAAGGACGGTGGTAGTGGTGGGGGAGAGTATGTGGAAGGACGGTGGTAGTGGTGGGGGAGAGTAGTGGAAGGACGGGGTAGTGGTGGGGGAGAGAGTAGTGGAAGGACGGTGGTAGTGGTGGGAGAGTGTGGAAGACGGTGGTAGTGGGGGAGAGTAGTGGAAGGACGGGGGTAGTGGTGGGGGAGAGTAGTGGAGAGGACGGTGGTAGTGGTGGGGGGGTAGTGGCAGGACGGGGTATGTGGTGGGGGAGAGTAGTGGAAGGACGGTGGTAGTGGTGGGGGAGAGTAGTGGAAGGACGGTGGTAGTGGTGGGGGAGAGTAGTGGAAGGACGGTGGTAGTGGTGGGGATGAGTAGTGGAAGGACGGTGGTAGTGGTGGGGGAGAGTAGTGGAAGGACGGTGGTAGTGGTGGGGGAGAGTAGTGGAAGGACGGTGGTAGTGGTGGGGGAGAAGTAGTGGAAGGACGGGGGTAGTGGTGGGGGAGAGTAGTGGAAGGACGGTGGTAGTGGTGGGGGGGAGTAGTGGAGGACGGGGGTAGTGGTGGGGGAGAGTAGTGGAAGGACGGTGGTAGTGGTGGGGGAGAGTAGTGGAAGGACGGTGGTAGTGTGGTGGGGGAGAGTAGTGGAGGACGGTGGTAGTGGTGGGGAGAGTAGTGGAAGGACGGTGGTAGTGGTGGGGGAGAGTAGTGGAAGGACGGTGGTAGTGGTGGGGGGAGAGTAGTGGAAGGACGGTGGTAGTGGTGGGGGGAGAGTAGTGGAAGGACGGTGTAGTGGTGGGGGAGAGTAGTGGAAGGACGGGGGTAGTGGTGGGGGAGAGTAGTGGAAGGACGGTGGTAGTGGTGGGGGAGAGTAGTGGAAGGACGGGGGTAGTGGTGGGGGAGAGTAGTGGAAGGACGGGGGTAGTGGTGGGGGAGAGTAGTGGAAGGACGGGGGTAGTGGTGGGGGAGAGATAGTGGAAGGGACGGGGGTAGTGGTGGGGGAGAGTAGTGGAAGGACGGGGGTAGTGGTGGGGGAGAGTAGTGGAAGGACGGGGGTAGTGGTGGGGAGAGTAGTGGAAGGACGGGGGTAGTGGTGGGGAGAGTAGTGGAAGGACGGGGGTAGTGGTGGGGAGAGATAGTGGAAGGACGGGGGTAGTGGTGGGGAAGAGTAGTGGAGGACGGGGGTAGTGGTGGGGAAGGTAGTGGAAGGACGGGGGTAGTGGTGGGGAAGGGTAGTGGCAGGACGGGGGTAGTGGTGGGGAAGAGTAGTGGCAGGACGGGGGTAGTGGTGGGGAAGAGTAGTGGAAGGACGGGGGTAGTGGTGGGGGAAGAGTAGTGGAGGACGGGGGTAGTGGTGGGGAGAGTAGTGGAAGGACGGGGGTAGTGGTGGGGAGAGTAGTGGAAGGACGGGGGTAGTGGTGGGGAAGAGTAGTGGAAGGACGGGGGTAGTGGTGGGGAAGAGTAGTGGAGGACGGGGGTAGTGGTGGGGAAGGTAGTGGAAGGACGGGGGTAGTGGTGGGGAAGGTGTAGTGGCAGGACGGGGGTAGTGGTGGGGAAGGTAGTGGCAGGACGGGGGTAGTGGTGGGGAAGAGTAGTGGAAGGAGGGGGTAGTGGTGGGGAAGAGTAGTGGAGGACGGGGGTAGTGGTGGGGAAGAGTAGTGGAAGGACGGGGGTAGTGGTGGGGAAGGTAGTGGCAGGACGGGGGTAGTGGTGGGGAAGAGTAGTGGAAGGACGGGGGTAGTGGTGGGGAAGAGTAGTGGCAGGACGGGTGGTAGTGGTGGGGAAGAGTAGTGGAAGGACGGGGGTAGTGGTGGGGGAGAGTAGTGGAAGGACGGGGGTAGTGGTGGGGAAGAGTAGTGGAAGGACGGGGTAGTGGTGGGAAGAGTAGTGGAAGGACGGGGGTAGTGGTGGGGAAGAGTAGTGGCAGGACGGGGGTAGTGGTGGGGAAGAGTAGTGGAAGGACGGGGGTAGTGGTGGGGAAGAGTAGTGGAAGGACGGGGGTAGTGGTGGGGAAGAGTAGTGGAGGACGGGGTAGTGGTGGGGGAAGAGTAGTGGAAGGACGGGGGTAGTGGTGGGGAAGAGTAGTGGCAGGACGGGGGTAGTGGTGGGGGAGAGTAGTGGAAGGACGGGGGTAGTGGTGGGGAGAGTAGTGGAGGACGGGGGTAGTGGTGGGGGAGAGTAGTGGAGGTGCGGGGGTGTGGGGGGAGAGTGTGGAAGGACGGGGGAGTGGTGGGGGAGAGTAGTGGAAGGACGGGGGTAGTGGTGGGGAAGAGTAGTGGCAGGACGGGGGTAGTGGTGGGGGAGAGTAGTGGAAGG
Organism: Cherax quadricarinatus; assembly: GCF_026875155.1. NCBI lineage: Eukaryota > Metazoa > Arthropoda > Malacostraca > Decapoda > Parastacidae > Cherax > Cherax quadricarinatus. The sequence continues at coordinate 15,099,459 of NC_069440.1, forward strand.
ACGGGGGTAGTGGTGGGGAAGGGTAGTGGCAGGACGGGGGTAGTGGTGGGGAAGAGTAGTGGAAGGACGGGGGTAGTGGTGGGGGAGAGTAGTGGAAGGACGGGGTAGTGGTGGGGGAGAGTAGTGGAAGGACGGGGGTAGTGGTGGGGGAGAGTAGTGGAAGGACGGGGGTAGTGGTGGGGGAGAGTAGTGGAAGGACGGGGGTAGTGGTGGGGGAGAGTAGTGGGAAGGACGGGGGTAGTGGTGGGGGAGAGTAGTGGAAGGACGGGGGTAGTGGTGGGGGAGAGTAGTGGAAGGACGGGGGTAGTGGTGGGGAAGGGTAGTGGCAGGACGGGGTGTAGTGGTGGGGAGAGTAGTGGAAGGACGGGGGTAGTGGTGGGGAAGAGTAGTGGAAGGACGGGGTAGTGGTGGGGAAGAGTAGTGGAAGGACGGGGGTAGTGGTGGGAAGAGTAGTGGAAGGACGGGGGTAGTGGTGGGGAAGAGTAGTGGAAGGACGGGGGTAGTGGTGGGGGAGAGTAGTGGAAGGACGGTGGGTAGTGGTGGGGTAGAGTAGTGGAAGGACGGTGGTAGTGGTGGGGGAGAGTAGTGGAAGGACGGTGGTAGTGGTGGGGGAGAGTAGTGGAAGGACGGTGGTAGTGGTGGGGGAGAGTAGTGGAAGGACGGTGGTAGTGGTGGGGGAGAGTAGTGGAAGGACGGGGGTAGTGGTGGGGGAGAGTAGTGGAAGGACGGTGGTAGTGGTGGGGGGAGTAGTAGTGGCAGGACGGGGGTAGTGGTGGGGGAGAGTAGTGGAAGGACGGTGGTAGTGGTGGGGGAGAGTAGTGGAAGGACGGTGGTAGTGGTGGGGGAGAGTAGTGGAAGGACGGTGGTAGTGGTGGGGGAGAGTAGTGGAAGGACGGTGGTAGTGGTGGGGGAGAGTAGTTGGAAGGACGGTGGTAGTGGTGGGGGAGAGTAGTGGAAGGACGGTGGTAGTGGTGGGGGAGGTAGTGGAAGGACGGGGGTAGTGGTGGGGGAGAGTAGTGGAAGGACGGTGGTAGTGGTGGGGGGGAGTAGTGGGCAGGACGGGGGTAGTGGTGGGGGAGAAGTAGTGGAAGGACGGTGGTAGTGGTGGGGGGAGGAGTAGTGGAAGGACGGTGGTAGTGGTGGGGGAGAGTAGTGGAAGGACGGTGGTAGTGGTGGGGGAGAGTAGTGGAAGGACGGTGGTAGTGGTGGGGGAGAGTAGTGGAAGGACGGTGGTAGTGGTGGGGGAGAGTAGTGGAAGGACGGTGGTAGTGGTGGGGGAGAGGTAGTGGAAGGCGGTGGTAGTGGTGGGGGAGAGTAGTGGAAGGACGGTGGTAGTGGTGGGGGAGAGTAGTGGAAGGACGGTGGTAGTGGTGGGGAGAGTAGTGGAAGGACGGGGGTAGTGGTGGGGGAGAGTAGTGGAAGGCGGGGGTAGTGGTGGGGGAGAGTAGTGGAAGGACGGGGGTAGTGGTGGGGGAGGAGAGTAGTGGAAGGACGGGGGGTTAGTGGTGGGGGAGAGTAGTGGAAGGACGGGGGTAGTGGTGGGGGAGAGTAGTGGAAGGACGGGGGTAGTGGTGGGGGAGAGTAGTGGAAGGACGGGGGTAGTGGTGGGGGAGAGTAGTGGAAGGACGGGGGTAGTGGTGGGGGGAGAGTAGTGGAAGGACGGGGGTAGTGGTGGGGAAGAGTAGTGGAAGGACGGGGGTAGTGGTGGGGAAGAGTAGTGGAAGGACGGGGGTAGTGGTGGGGAAGGGTAGTGGCAGGACGGGGGTAGTGGTGGGAAGGGTAGTGGCAGGACGGGGGTAGTGGTGGGGAAGAGTAGTGGAAGGACGGGGGTAGTGGTGGGGAAGAGTAGTGGCAGGACGGGGGTAGTGGTGGGGAAGAGTAGTGGAAGGACGGGGGTAGTGGTGGGGAGAGTAGTGGAAGGACGGGGGTAGTGGTGGGGAAGAGTAGTGGAAGGACGGGGGTAGTGGTGGGGAAGAGTAGTGGAAGGACGGGGGTAGTGGTGGGGAAGAGTAGTGGAAGGACGGGGGTAGTGGTGGGGAAGGGTAGTGGCAGGACGGGGTAGTGGTGGGGAAGGGTAGTGGCAGGACGGGGGGTAGTGGTGGGGAAGAGTAGTGGAAGGACGGGGGTAGTGTGGGGAAGAGTAGTGGAAGGACGGGGGTAGTGGTGGGGAAGAGTAGTGGAAGGACGGGGGTAGTGGTGGGGAAGGGTAGTGGCAGGGACGGGGGTAGTGGTGGGGAAGAGTAGTGGAAGGACGGGGGTAGTGGTGGGGAAGAGTAGTGGCAGGACGGGGGTAGTGGTGGGGAAGAGTAGTGGAAGGACGGGGGTAGTGGTAGGGGGAGAGTAGTGGAAGGACGGGGGTAGTGGTGGGGAAGAGTAGTGGAAGGACGGGGGTAGTGGTGGGGAAGAGTAGTGGAAGGACGGGGGTAGTGGTGGGGAGAGTAGTGGCAGGACGGGGGTAGTGGTGGGAAGAGTAGTGGAAGGACGGGGGTAGTGGTGGGAAGAGTAGTGGCAGGACGGGGGTAGTGGTGGGGAGAGTAGTGGAAGGACGGGGGCAGTGGTGGGGAAGAGTAGTGGAAGGACGGGGGTAGTGGTGGGGAAGAGTAGTGGCAGGACGGGGGTAGTGGTGGGGGGAGTAGTGGAAGGACGGGGGTAGTGGTGGGGAAGAGTAGTGGCAGGACGGGGGTAGTGGTGGGGGAGAGTAGTGGAAGGACGGGGGGTAGTGGTGGGGAAGGGTAGTGGCAGGACGGGGGTAGTGGTGGGGAAGAGTAGTGGAAGGACGGGGGGTAGTGGTGGGGGAGAGTAGTGGAAGGACGGGGGTAGTGGTGGGGGAGAGTAGTGGAAGGACGGGGTAGTGGTGGGGGAGAGTAGTGGAAGGACGGGGGTAGTGGTGGGGGAGAGTAGTGGAGGACGGGGGTAGTGGTGGGGGAGAGTAGTGGAAGGACGGGGGTAGTGGTGGGGGGAGAGTAGTGGAAGGACGGGGGTAGTGGTGGGGGAGAGTAGTGGAAGGACGGGGTAGTGGTGGGGAAGGGTAGTGGCAGGACGGGGGTAGTGGTGGGAAGAGTAGTGGAAGGACGGGGGTAGTGGTGGGGAAGAGTAGTGGATGGACGGGGTAGTGGTGGGGAAGAGTAGTGGAAGGACGGGGGTAGTGGTGGGGAAGAGTAGTGGAAGGACGGGGGTAGTGGTGGGGGAGAGTAGTGGCAGGACGGGGGTAGTGGTGGGGGAGAGTAGTGTGAGGAGACGGGGGTAGTGGTGGGGGAGAAGTAGTGGCAGGACGGGGGTAGTGGTGGGGGAGAGGTAGTGGAAGGACGGGGGTAGTGGTGGGGGAGAGTAGTGGAAGGACGGGGGTAGTGGTGGGGAAGAGTAGTGGAAGGGACGGGGTAGTGGTGGGGAAGAGTAGTGGAAGGACGGGGTAGTGGTGGGGAAGAGTAGTGGAAGGACGGGGGTAGTGGTGGGGAAGAGTAGTGGAAGGACGGGGGTAGTGGTGGGGAAGAGTAGTGGAAGGACGGGGGTAGTGGTGGGGAAGGGTAGTGGCAGGACGGGGGTAGTGGTGGGGAAGGGTAGTGGCAAGACGGGGGTAGTGGTGGGGAAGGGTAGTGGAAGGACGGGGGTAGGGAGGGGAAGGTTAGTGGAAAGACGGGGGGAAGTGGTGGAGAAGGGTAGTGGAAGGACGGGGGTAGTGGTGGGGAAGAGTAGTGGAAGGACGGAGGTAGTAGTGGGGAAGGGTAGTGGAAGGACGGGGGTAGTGGTGGGGAAGAGTAGTGGAAGGACGGAGGTAGTAGTGGGGAAGGGTAGTGGAAGGACCCTCGAAATAACCCTCGAAGCTATGAAAATAACCCTCGAAGCTATAATCTAGGTGAAGTAGAGCTTGATCATACAGAATGTGAAAAAGACTTGGGAGTCATGGTAAGCAGAAATCTAAAGCCAAGACAGCAGTGGAAAAAGACACTTATGTACAGTTCAGGACATTTATTAAAGGAAACGTTTCGCCACGAGTGGCTTCTTCAGTCCTAATACAGAGAAAACTAAGAAAACACACATATATATAGTGGTGGGAGTCAGGTGAGGTGAAGCGTGGGTAGAGGTGGTAAGCCTCCAAGTTACATCGTTTTACCGGTCAGCAACGTTGCCACTAATGTTTCAAAAATGTTTGACAGAAAACTGGCTAAAATATCTACCAGCTCTTCAACTACTATTAGGAACCTGATACAAAAACCCAAGCATGATTCTGGCACAAGTGCAGGAATCTACACTATACCATGTGGGGGGTGTGACAAAGTATATGTAGGGGAAACAGCCAGAACTCTGGACATTAGAATAGCAGAACACAAAAATGCTTGCAGAAATGATGACCGCAAAAACGCATGTGTTCAACATAGAGACGATGTTGGACACCTCATGAAATTCAATGAAGCTAAACTAGTTATTAAAGAAGACGATTTAAGACGGAGAAAATGCATTGAAGCTGCACTAATTTCTGTCAGTAACACTATAAAGCAAAAATCTGGTAGTTACAGTATTTCAAAATTACTAAGCAAGAGGATGTTACCCATCCTGGGAACTGGTGTTACTTGATGCCAGCAGGTCCCTCTCTAACCTCACCTCCTTAGTTCCATTACTACTACTACTACTATTACCACCTCTACCCACGCTTCACCTCACCTGACTCCCACCACTATATATATGTGTGTGGAAAAAGACACTTATGTACAGTTCAGGACATTTATTAAAGGAAACGTTTCGCCACGAGTGGCTTCTTCAGTCCTAATACAGAGAAAACTAAGAAAACACACATATATATAGTGGTGGGAGTCAGGTGAGGTGAAGCGTGGGTAGAGGTGGTGGTAGTAGTAGTAGTAGTAATGGAACTAAGGAGGTGAGGTTAGAGAGGGACCTGCTGGCATCAAGTAACACCAGTTCCCAGGATGGGTAATATCCTCTTGCTTAGTAATTTTGAAATACTGTAACTACCGGATTTTTGCTTTATAGTGTTACTGACAGAAATTAGTGCAGCTTCAATGCATTTTCTCCGTCTTAAGTCGTCTTCTTTAATAACTAGTTTAGCTTCATTGAATTTCATGAGGTGTCCAACATCGTCTCTATGTTGAACACATGCGTTTTTGCGGTCATCATTTCTGCAAGCATTTTTTGTGTTCTGCTATTCTAATGTCCAGAGTTCTGGCTGTTTCCCCTACATATACTTTGTCACACCCCCCACATGGTATAGTGTAGATTCCTGCACTTGTGCCAGAATCATGCTTGGGTTTTTGTATCAGGTTCCTAATAGTAGTTGAAGAGCTGGTAGATATTTTAGCCAGTTTTCTGTCAAACATTTTTGAAACATTAGTGGCAACGTTGCTGACCGGTAAAACGATGTAACTTGGAGGCTTTTCTTCAATTTGATAGGTGTTGGTCTTGCTGAGGATACGTGTTGCACGTTTCCTGCAGTCACGTATGAAGTGTAGGGGAAAGTGTAGTGAACTAAAAGAGTTGGTGATGTATGTACATTCTTCTTCGAGGAACTGCGGACTGGAAATCCTGTAGGCTCTCAGAAAGAAGCCAAGACGGAGAAAATGCATTGAAGCTGCACTAATTTCTGTCAGTAACACTATAAAGCAAAAATCCGGTAGTTACAGTATTTCAAAATTACTAAGCAAGAGGATATTACCCATCCTGGGAACTGGTGTTACTTGATGCCAGCAGGTCCCTCTCTAACCTCACCTCCTTAGTTCCATTACTACTACTACTACTACCACCACCTCTACCCACGCTTCACCTCACCTGACTCCCACCACTATATATATGTGTGTTTTCTTAGTTTTCTCTGTATTAGGACTGAAGAAGCCACTCGTGGCGAAACGTTTCCTTTAATAAATGTCCTGAACTGTACATAAGTGTCTTTTTCCACATCTTGTCGGTATCACCATACCATTTCCTCAAGACAGCAGTGCCTCAGTGTGCGCAACAAGGCCAACAGATTACTTGGATTTATCTCAAAAAGTATAAGTAACAGAAGTCCAAAAGTTATTTTACAGCTCTATACATCACTAGTGAGGCCTCATTTAGATTATGCTGCTCAGTTTTGGTCCCCTTACTACAGGATGGACATAGACTCATTAGAGAACATACAGAGAAGAATGACTAAAATGATTTACTGTGTAAGGAACCTCCCGTATGAAGATAGACTTAAAGCCTTAAATCTCCACTCTCTGGAGAGGCGTAGAATGAGGGGAGATATCATTGAAGTGTATAAGTGGATGACGGGCATAAACAAGGGAGACATTAATAAAGTACTGAGGGTGTCGAACCAGGTAAGAACCAGGAATAATGGATTTAAGTTGGATAAATTTAGATTTAGAAAGGACATAGGTAAGTACTGGTTTTCTAACAGAGTTGTAGATGCGTGGAACAGTCTTCCCAGTGGGGTGATAGAGGTAGGACCTTGGGTAGCTTTAAGAAGAGACTGGACAAATATATGAGTGGGAGGGGCTGGGTTTGATTAGTGTCAAGGGGTACGGGAGTTATTTCTTGAGTAGCTTTAGGTAGATGTCGTTTTGATAAGGACCTGCCTCGTATGGGCCAGTAGGCCTTCTGCAGTGTTCCTACATTCTTATGTTCTTATGTTCTTATGTAGTGGTGGGGAAGGGTAATGGATGGACGGGAGTAGTGGTGGGGAAGGGTAGTGGAAGGACGGGGGTAGTGGTGGGGAAGGGTAGTGGAAGGACGGGGGTAGTGGTGGGAAAGGGTAGTGGATGGACTGGGGTAGTGGTGGGGAAGGGTAGTGGAAGGACGGAGGTAGTGGTAAGGAAAGGTAGTGGAAGGACTGGGATAGTGGTGGGGAAGAGTAGTGGAAGGACGGAGGTAGTGGTGGGGAAGGGTAGTGGAAGGACGTGGGTAGTGGTGGGGAAGGGTAGTGGAAGGACGGGGGTAGTGGTGGGGAAGAGTAGTGCAGGACGGGGGTAGTGGTGGGGAAGGGTAGTGGCAGGACAGGGGTAGTGGTGGGGAAGGGTAGTGGAAGGAAGGGAGTAGTGGTGGGGAAGGGTAGTGGAAGGACGTGGGTAGTGGTGGGGAAGCGTAGTGGAAGGACGGGGGTTGTGGTGGGGAAGGGTAGTGGCAGGACGGGGGTAGTGGTGGGGAAGGGTAGTGGAAGGACGGAGGTAGTAGTGGGGAAGGGTAGTGGGAGGACGGGGATAGTGGTGGGGAAGGGTAGTGGCAGGACGGGGGTAGTGGTGGGGAAGGGTAGTGGAAGGAAGGGGGTAGTTGTGGGGAAAGGTAGTGGCAGGACGAGGGTAGTGGTAGGGAAGGGTAGCGGCAGGACGGGAGTAGTGGTTTGAAGGTAGTGGAAGGACGGAGGTAGTGGTGGAAGGGTAGTGAAGGACGAGGGTAGTGGTGGGGAAGGGTAGTGGAAGGACGGGGGTACTGGTGGGGAAGGGTAGTGGCAGGACGGGGGAAGTGGTAAGGAAGGGTAGTGGCTGGACGGGGGTAATGGTGGGGAAGGGTAGTGGAAGGACGGGGGTAGTGGTGGGGAAGGGTAGTGGAAGGACGGGGGTTGTGGTGGGGAAGGGTAGTGGCAGGACGGGGGTAATGGTGGGGATGGGTAGTGGAAGGACGGGGGTACTGGTGGGGAAAGGCAGTGGCAGGGCGGGGGTAGTGGTGGGGGAAAGGGTAGTGGAAGGACGGGGGTAGTGGTGGGGAAGGGTAGTGGAAGGACGGGGGTAGTGGTTTGAAGGGTAGTGGAAGGACGGGGGTACTGGTGGGAAGGGTAGTGGCAGGACGGGGGTAGTGTTGGGGAAGGGAAGTGGCTGGACGGGGGGTAATGGGGGTGGGAAGGGTAGTGGAAGGACGGGGATACTGGGGGGAAGGGTTGTGGAAGGACGGGGGTAGTGGTGGGGAAAGGTAGTGGCAGGACGAGGGTAGTTGTGGGGAAGGGTAGTGGAAGGACGGGGGTAGTGGTTTGAAGGGTAGTGGAAGGACGGGGGTAGTGGTGGGAAGGGCAGTGGAAGGACGGGAGTACTGGTGGGAAAGGGTAGTGGCAGGACGGGGGTAGTGGTGGGGAAGGGTAGTGGCTGGACGGGGGTAATGGTGGGGAAGGGTAGTGGGAGGACGGGGGTAGTGGTGGGGAAGGGTTGTGAAAGGACGGGGGTAGTGGTGGGGAAGGGTAGTGGCAGGACGGGGGTAGTGGTGGGGAAGGGTAGTGGCTGGACGGGGGTAATGGTGGGAAGGGTAGTGGGAGGACGGGGGTAGTGGTGGGGAAGGGTTGTGAAAGGACGGGGTAGTGGTGGGGAAGGGTAGTGGCAGGACGGGGGTAGTGGTGGGGAAGGGTAGTGGCTGGACAGAGGTAGTGGTGGGGAAGGTAGTGGAAGGACGGGGGTAGTGGTGGGGAAGGGTAGTGGAAGGACGGGGGTGGTGGTGGGGAAGGGTAGTGGAAGGACGGGAGTACTGGTGGGAAAGGGTAGTGGCAGGACGGGGGTAGTGGTGGGGAAGGGTAGTGGCTGGGCGGGGGTAATGGTGGGGAAGGGCAGTGGGAGGACGGGGGTAGTGGTGAGGAAGGGTAGTGGAAGGACGGGGGTAGTGGTGGGGAAGGGTAGTGGAAGGACGGGGGTAGTGGTGGGGAAGGGTAGTGGAAGGACGGGGGTAGTGGTGGGGAAGGGTAGTGGAAGGACGGGGGAGTTGGTGGGAAGGGTAGTGGAAGGACGGGGGTAGTGGTGGGGAAGGGTAGTGGAAGGACGGGGGTAGTGGTGGGGAAGGGTAGTGGAAGGACGGGGTAGTGGTGGGGAAGGGTAGTGGAAGGACGGGGTACTGGTGGGGAAGGGTAGTGGAAGGACGGGGTACTGGTGGGGAAGGGTAGTGGAAGGACGGGGTACTGGTGGGAAGGGTAGTGGAAGGACGGGGGTATGTGGTGGGGAAGGGTAGTGGAAGGACGGGGGTATTGGTGGGAAAGGGTAGTGGAAGGACGGGGTACTGGTGGGGAAGGGTAGTGGAAGGACGGGGGTAGTGGTGGGGAAGGGTAGTGGAAGGACGGGGGTATGGTGGGGAAGGGTAGTGGAAGGGACGGGAGTAGTGGTGGGGAAGGGTAGTGGAAGGACGGGGTACTGGTGGGGAAGGGTAGTGGAAGGACGGGGGTATGGTGGGGAAGGGTAGTGGAAGGACGGGGTACTGGTGGGGAGGGTAGTGGAAGGACGGGGTTACTGGTGGGGAAGGGTAGTGGAAGGACGGGGTACTGGTGGGGAAGGGTAGTGGAAGGACGGGGGTACTGGTGGGGAAGGGTAGTGGAAGGACGGGGGTAGTGGTGGGGAAGGGTAGTGGAAGGACGGGGGTAGTTGTGGGAAAGGGTAGTGGAAGGAGGGGGGTAGTGGTGGGGAAGGGTAGTGGAAGGACGGGGGTAGTGGTGGGGAAGGTAGTGGAAGGACGGGTAGTGGTGGGGAAGGGTAGTGGAAGGACGGGGTAGTGGTGGGGAAGGGTAGTGGAAGGACGGGGTACTGGTGGGGAAGGGTAGTGGAAGGACGGGGTACTGGTGGGGAAGGGTAGTGGAAGGACGGGGTACTGGTGGGGAAGGGTAGTGGAAGGACGGGGTACTGGTGGGGAAGGGTAGTGGAAGGACGGGGTACTGGTGGGAAGGGTAGTGGAAGGACGGGGTAGTGGTGGGGAAGGGTAGTGGAAGGACGGGGGTAGTGGTGGGGAAGGGTAGTGGAAGGACGGGGGTACTGGTGGGGAAGGGTAGTGGAAGGACGGGGGTAGTGGTGGGGAAGGGTAGTGGAAGGACGGGGGTATGGTGGGGAAGGGTAGTGGAAGGACGGGTAGTGGTGGGGAAGGGTAGTGGAAGGACGGGGGTTACTGGTGGGGAAGGGTAGTGGAAGGACGGGGGTACTGGTGGGGAAGGGTAGTGGAAGGACGGGGTACTGGTGGGGAAGGGTAGTGGAAGGACGGGGTACTGGTGGGGAAGGGTAGTGGAAGGACGGGGTACTGGTGGGGAAGGGTAGTGGAAGGACGGGGTACTGGTGGGGAAGGGTGTGGAAGGACGGGGGTACTGGTGGGGAAGGGTAGTGGAAGGACGGGGTACTGGTGGGGAAGGGTAGTGGAAGGACGGGGGTACTGGTGGGGAAGGGTAGTGGAAGGACGGGGGTACTGGTGGGGAAGGGTAGTGGAAGGACGGGGTACTGGTGGGGAAGGGTACTGGAAGGACGGGGTACTGGTGGGGAAGGGTAGTGGAAGGACGGGGTACTGGTGGGAAGGGTAGTGGAAGGACGGGGTACTGGTGGGGAAGGGTACTGGAAGGACGGGGTACTGTGGGGAAGGGTAGTGGAAGGACGGGGTTCTGGTGGGGAGGGTAGTGGAAGGACGGGGGTTGTGGTGAGGATGGGTAGTGGAAGGACGGGGGTACTGTTGGGGATGGGTATTGGAAGGACGGGGGTTGTGGTGGGGATGGGTAGTGGAAGGACGGGGGTTCTGGTGGGGATGGGTAGTGGAAGGACGGGGGTTCTGGTGGGGATGGGTAGTGGAAGGACGGGGTTCTGGTGGGGATGGGTAGTGGAAGGACGGGGGTTCTGGTGGGATGGGTAGTGGAAGGACTGGGTACTGGTGGGGAAGGGTAGTGGAAGGACGGGGGTTGTGGTGGGGATGGGTAGTGGAAGGACGGGGGTTCTGGTGGGGATGGGTAGTGGAAGGACGGGGGTTCTGGTGGGGATGGGTAGTGGAAGGACGGGGGTTCTGGTGGGGATGGGTAGTGGAAGGACGGGGTTCTGGTGGGGATGGGTAGTGGAAGGACGGGGTTGTGGTGGGGATGGGTAGTGGAAGGACGGGGGTTGTGGTGGGGATGGGTAGTGGAAGGACGGGGTTCTGGTGGGGATGGGTAGTGGAAGGACGGGGTTCTGGTGGGGATGGGTAGTGGAAGGACGGGGTTCTGGTGAGGATGGGTAGTGGAAGGACGGGGTTCTGGTGGGGATGGGTAGTGGAAGGACGGGGTTCTGGTGGGGATGGGTAGTGGAAGGACGGGGTTGTGGTGGGGATGGGTAGTGGAAGGACGGGGTTCTGGTGGGGATGGGTAGTGGAAGGACGGGGGTTGTGGTGGGATGGGTAGTGGGGTTACGAAGACAGACAATAACATTAAAGGATGCGTTAGGCTGTGAGAAGACTCACCACAATAACTTCCTTCGAGCTACACCAAGAGCTATGAGGTACTCTGGGAATCAAACATGAGTACCGTAAATCCTCACCCGTGCCTAGAGAAGCTGAATACGGAAGCATGTAAAGTATGTGTGAAAAATGCACCATTGAGGAAACCCATAGGAACATGAGATATATAGAGAGAGCGTAGGAGATGGTACAGAAGAAAACGGGTTACTGATGTCATACCTCACAGAAGAAATACAAAGGGAACAAAGGGCCATACAGGATATTGCAAGGAACCCAAAATATTTCTATTCCTACGCAAAATCCAAGCTAAGAACTACCTGTAGAATTGGACCACTACTGAGAGGAGACTCGTATACTGACGACGGACAGGAAATGAGTGAAATCCTAAAAGAAGAGTATAAATCGGTGTTCAGCAACCCACTAAATGACAGAAAGGTAGAAAATGCAGAAATATTTTTCACTCCAGAAGAAGGCCGCACAGACCAACTAACTGACATTAGTACAAATCTCATAGTTTTCGAGAAAGAAATGGAAAACCTGCCCACTCACTCAGCACCTGGACCAGATTCATGGAATGTTCTGTTTATAAAGAAGCGCAAAGTACCACTAGCACGCTCTCTCAGTATTCTTTGGAGAAAGAGCTTAAATCTAGGTGAAATACCGGAGGCCTTAAAGAGTGCAGACATAGCTCCTTTGCACAAGGGAGGTAGTAGAGCACTAGCTAAAAATTACAGACCAGTAGCCCTAACCTCTCACATCATAAAAATCTTCGAAAGAGTGATGAGACGGCAGGTTACAAATTTCATGGCGCAGCACAACCAACATAACCAGAACCAGCATGGTTTTAGAGCAGGACGATCATGTCTGTCACAGCTGCTGAACCATTATGACAGAATTACGGAGACACTGGAAGACAACCAAAATGCAGATGTGATTTACACAGATTTTGCAAAGGCGTTTGACAAATGCGATCATGGAGTGATAGCGCACAAAATGAAGGCCATGGGCATTACGGGGAAGGTAGGCAGATGGATTCTCGGTTTCCTAACACACAGAACACAAAAAGTAGTAGTGAACAGGGCAAGATCCAGCATCAGCGAGGTCAAAAAAACCATACCACGGGCGGGATTTGAACCCGCGGTCAGAGAGTCTCAAAACTCCAGACCGTCGCGTTAGCCACTGGACAAGCTAGCCACAATAAGATTCTTCCAACTAGGTATATTTCTACACCATAGGAAGGTTAGCATAGGCACCACTGTGAGTTTTGAGACTCTCTGACCGCGGGTTCAAATTCCACCCGTGGTATGGTTTGTTTGCAATCGTGTCATTACGAGGTCAAAAGCTCAGTGCCCCAAGGCACTGTCCTGGCACCTATGCTGTTGCTCATCCTCATAGCAGACATAGACAAAAACACCCGGCACACTTTTGTATCATCATTTGCAGATGACACTAAAATAAGCATGAAAGTCACTACGGTAGAGGACACTGAAAAAGTACAGGAAGACATAAACAGGGTTTTCCATTGGGCAGTGGAAAACAACATGACGTTCAATGGTGATAAGTTCCAGCTGCTTAGGTATGGAAAGAATGAAGAACTGAAAAGGAACACTATATACAAAACTCGCGAGGGTCACCAAATAGAACGTAAGGAACACGTAAAAGACCTGGGAATAATTATGTCAGCGGACCTTTCTTTTAAAGACCATAACAAGACAAAGATCACGACAGCCAGGAAGATGACTGGGTGGGTGACACTCTTCAAATCGCTAGTGCTCCCTCACTTAGAATATTGTTCAGTGCTGACGGCCCCGTTCAGGGCAGGAGAAATATCGGAGCTGGAACAAATACAGAGATCGTTTACGGCTCACATTGAGCCTGTAAAGCACCTAAACTACTGGAAACGCCTGCGAGTCTTGAACATGTACTCATTGGAGCGGAGGAGAGAGAGGTACATGATAATATATACCTGGAAGGTGCTAGAGGGCTTGGTCCCAAATCTGCACACTGCCATAACAACATACTGGAGTGAGAGATATGGGCGGAAGTGTAAAATAAACTCAGTGAGGAGCAGGGGTGCGGTGGGGACAATAAGGGAACAGTGTATCAACATCCGGGGTCCCAGACTTTTCAACATCTTACCAGAAGATATCAGAAACACTGCTGGAACAAGTGTAGAAGCTTTCAAGAGGAAACTAGACAAGTATCTTCACCAGGTGCCAGATCAACCAGGCTGTGATGGATATGTGGGACAGCGGGCCTCCAGCAGCAACAGCCTGGTTGACCAGGCAAGCACCAGACGAGCCTGGCCCATGGCCGGGCTCAGAGAATAGATATACTCTCGAAATTCTTCAAAGGTATATCAAAGGTATATCGTGTCACTGAAACTACTCTCCTTACCTTTTACCACCACCACCACCACCACCACTACTACTACTACTACTACCACCACTACCAGCCTTACCACCACCACTACCACCACCACCACCAGTACTACTACTACTACGTGATGAATGGTTTGAAAAACCGACAAGTTGAAGATTGAGACACTTGTGCAGCATATGGGAATCTTTATTCAGGAAACGTTTCGCCACACAGTGGCTTCATCAGTCCAATACAAAGAGGAAGGCGTAAGGAGAGGAGGAGAATGAGGTAATCAGTCCCTCAACCTGGAGTCGATGTGTTCAGTCCATCAATCTTGTAGAATGTACAGCATAGGGCCGTAGACGTGGCTTATATACTGTAGTGAGGTGAGGTGAAGCAGGCGGAGGCGGGATCATAGTGGTATCATCCACTAGTCGAAGTAGGTCTTCGTCCAAAGGTTGAACAAGTGTTGAAGAATTCTTTGTAACAGCATCATGGGATCTTGTTACAAAGAATTCTTCAACACTTGTTCAACCTTTGGACGAAGACCTACTTCGACTAGTGGATGGTACCACTATGACCCCGCCTCCATCTGCTTCACGTCACCTCACTACAGTATATAAGCCACGTCTACGGCCCTATGCTGTACATTCTACAAGATTGATGGACTGAACACATCGACTCCAGGTTGAGGGACTGATTACCTCATTCTCCTCCTCTCCTTGCGCCTTCCTCTTTGTATTGGACTGATGAAGCCACTGTGTGGCGAAACGTTTCCTGAATAAAGATTGCCATATGCTGCATAAGTGTCTCAATCTACTACTACTACCACCACTACCAGCCTTACCACCACCGCTACTTCTTGTTCTTCCTCTCTTGATCCCGTCCCTGTCCCCTTCGCCTATGTAAAGTAAAAGGACACAAGTGCAACTAATTTGACATTTTATTGTGGCAACGTTTCGCTCTCCAGGAGCTTTGTCAAGCCGTAACGGCTTGATAAAGCTCCTGGAGAGCGAAACGTTGCCACAATAACATGTCACATTAGTTACACTTGTGTCCTTTTACATTACATATTGTCGGTAATTCTACCAATATTATTACGACTCTTCGCCTTTAGATACTGGTTCCCTCTCTCTTGTGTTAGTGTGACTTTGTAAATGGTCAAAGTCGGACCGAAACGTCGTCGTGAGCTCCTCCGGGATGTCTGTGTATTGATGTGTTCACGATGTTCATCATTGAACACGATGATGGAATCACAAACCAGGTGAAAGAACCCAGTTTCTGTTGTTGTTGATGATGCTGTCAAGCCTGGGCAAGTGCAGGGTCAACCAGGCTGTTGATTCCCGTGTGTGGAGGGAGGGGAGAGATGACAGCAAGCGAGCCGCCGGCAGCAACAGCCTGGTTGATCAAGCAGGCAAAGCGGCCTCTCCCCCTCCTCCTCCTCGCTTCCTACTCTTTCCCCTTGAACTCCTCCTCCTCCTGCCCCTCCTTCCCCACTCCCCCTCCTTCCCCCTCCCCCACACAAGGGGGGGTGAGGGGTTGATGTCTTAACCACTAACAGCTTTTAGCACAGGGATTACTTACGCCTTTTAACTATATGGCATGTTGGAGGGAGGGGCGGGGGGAGGGGAAGGGGAGGGGGGAGAGGTCAAAAATAAAAAACCACCCTTGTGGTCAGCCAACACAGGGGTCAAAATCGCGCCCCCCCCCTCTTCCAACCCTGACGGACCCTTGTGTCTTCCCCCAGCCCCTCCTCCCCTCCCCTCCTCCCTCTCCCCTCCTCCCCTCCCCTCCTCCCCTCCTCCCCCCTCCCCTCCCCCCCCCGCCCTCGGCACCTGAAGACGTGAATAAGCTTGAGCGAGCAAGGCATTTAATTATTGTGATAAGCTTACTTCAGCTTCAAGCCCCGTGAAGGTCGTGTCCAAGACGGCGAAGATGATTCAGCCAGCTTAATCATCACCGCCCATTGATGATACCTCAAGCGTAAACCTCAGAGAAATGAGGAGAGAGCGAGAGAGAGAGAGAGAGAGAGAGAGAGAGAGAGAGAGAGAGAGAGAGAGAAGAGAGAGAGAGAGAGAGAGAGAGAGAGAGAGAGACAGACAGACAGACAGACAGACAGAGAGACAGAGAGACAGAGAGAACATCACTTCATCTGAGATCATTTATTCCCAGGATGACTCGAGTCAGGAACATCTTCGTGCAGTTGATCAAATGAAATCGCTGACCCACAGATGGACCAATGATAAACCACAGGTGGACCACAGCTGGCTACAACTTCATGCTGCTCCCTTCTTGCATGTCTCATAACAGTAATAACGTTCTCAAATGAGCTGATGCAGATAACGGCTATTACCTTTTAAATAAATTTAGGAACCCTTATTCTAGCCTTGTTAAACCATGTGTAAAGATAGAGAGAGATATAGATAGATAGATAGATAGATAGATAGATAGATAGATAGATAGATAGATAGATAGATATAACAGAGATTCACCACGTAACAATCAGTCAACTGCATTCGGGCAGCATCACCCAAACTCAGCACAGACAGTCATTATCAAAGCCTCAGCACAGACACAGTCATTATCAAAGCCTTAGCACAGACACAGTCATTATCAAAGCCTCAGCACAGACACAGTCATTATCAAAGCCTCAACACAGACACAGTCATTATCAAAGCCTCAACACAGACACAGTCATTATCAAAGCCTCAGCACAGACACAGTCATTATCAAAGCCTTAGCACAGACACAGTCATTATCAAAGCCTCAGCACAGACACAGTCATTATCAAAGCCTCAACACAGACACAGTCATTATCAAAGCCTCAACACAAACACAGTCATTATCAAAGCCTCAACACAGACACAGTCATTATCAAAGCCTCAACACAGACACAGTCATTATCAAAGCCTCAACACAGACACAGTCATTATCAAAGCCTCAGCACAGACACAGTCATTATCAAAGCCTCAACACAGACACAGTCATTATCAAAGCCTCAGCACAGACACAGTCATTATCAAAGCCTCAGCACAGACACAGTCATTATCAAAGCCTCAGCACAGACACAGTCATTATCAAAGCCTCAACACAGACACAGTCATTATCAAAGCCTCAGCACAGACACTGTCATTATCAAAGCCTCAACACAGACACAGTCATTATCAAAGCCTCAGCACAGACACAGTCATTATCAAAGCCTCAGCACAGACACAGTCATTATCAAAGCCTCAGCACAGACAGTCATTATCAAAGCCTCAGCACAGACACAGTCATTATCAAAGCCTCAGCACAGACAGTCATTATCAAAGCCTCAGCACAGACACAGTCATTATCAAAGCCTCAGCACAGACACAGTCATTATCAAAGCCTCACCACAGACAGTCATTATCAAAGCCTCAGCACAGACACTGTCATTATCAAAGCCTCAGCACAGACACAGTCATTATCAAAGCCTCAGCACAGACATAGTCATTATCAAAGCCTCAGCACAGACACAG
>NC_069440.1:15121449-15148949 GCF_026875155.1 Cherax quadricarinatus
TCTTATGCTGAACTTAGATTCAGTAGTATGGGAGTTTTGTGACTTTTGTGGAGGATCTGCAGATGGTCCCTACTTAGTGTCGTTATGTTATCTCCTTGTTCCTGATTCTGTGTCGCAGTCGCTTGTTATATTGCTATTGGGCTTAGCGTTCTTTTTATTGTTCAAGCAGACTGTTCTGATTGCCAGTTGGTTAAGAAGTTAGTTTATTTGAGGACTTTGTGAGTCACTTGTTTAAGTCTAGTCGAGTCGTGAGACATAGCGAACTACTTAGAGCACTTACACACATACACACAAACTTACATGTGCTTTCAGCACAATACTATTGTATACGAGAGAAGTGATTATTATTAATTTGTTTGAATAGATTAATTTAATTTAATTTGATAATATACCTCTAGACTTAATAAATTTATTAAATTTTATTTTCTCTAGTTAGTAGCCTACCAGTTGTAATCCTGAAGCACTATTGAATCATCCTGAATTTAATGGATAATTGGACCTGGATACTGACTACTTGTTACGAAACCCCAGTAACAGGCTGGATGCTAGAAGGGCAGTCCTTTCTAGTATTCACTGGAGATCTCTAAGCTTTTAGAATCGCGTTTTTTGTAACACTACGTCACACAGGAGGGGTGAGAGGGGCGGCTACATCACACAGGAAGGGTGAGAGGGGCGGCTACGTCACACAGGAGGGGTGAGAGGAGCGGCTACGTCACACAGGAGGGGCGAGAAGGGCTGCTACATCACACAGGAGGGGTGAAAGGGGCGGCTACATCACACAGGAGGGGTGAAAGAGGCGGCTACATCACACAAGAGGGGTGAGAGGGGCGGCTACGTCACACAGGAGGGGAGAGAGGAACGGCTACGTCACACAGGAGGGGAGAGAGGAACGGCTACGTCACACAGGAGGGGAGAGAGGAACGGCTACGTCACACAGGAGGGGAGAGAGGAACGGCTACGTCACACAGGAGGGGAGAGAGGGGCGACTACGTCACACAGGAGGGAGAGAGGAACGGCTACGTCACACAGGAGGGGAGAGAGGAACGGCTACGTCACACAGGAGGGGAGAGAGGAACGGCTACGTCACACAGGAGGGGAGAGAGGGGCGACTACGTCACACAGGAGGGGAGAGAGGAACGGCTACGTCACACAGGAGGGGTGAGAGGAACGGCTACGTCACACAGGAGGGGAGAGAGGGGCGACTACGTGTTGCAACCCCTGAATGGGTTCCAATGTATATTATGTATGTATATTACATGTATATTACCTTTTCATATAATTTTATATTGCTTACATTTGCGATAATAGCTAAATTGTAAATATATTGTTTTATATTATTATTTGACTTAGTTATATTATTAGGTAGGATGTAACATATGTTATGTGCTCAAAGTTCAAGTCTTGATTGTCTAACTACTGTAATTATCGCTTGTGGCTCGTTACTCTGCCGGCTTCTGTTGCTGAGCAGCAACTGTCCACGGAGCTATCACGTGATCGAGGATGGGGGGTGAGTCTCACTTCGCCTGAAGTATTCAGTCTGGTCTAGACTCTCTTGGTGGCTGGACGTATTCCAGACAAAGTGCCTAAATCTCTCTTATAGGCCCTTGTTGGAAGATCGTCTCTTGTATTATTGTTAGTTCTGGAGACTGTTCACAGAACATTTTATAGACTTAGTGATTTTCGACGTTGTATTGAGGTTGTGTGTCGAATAGACACTCTGAGCAACTCAGGTCCTGAGCTGTAGCTTCTGACCTAACTTGTACTGGTATCTGTGTATTATCACAGTCGGGGATTTTCTTATGCTGAACTTAGATTCAGTAGTATGGGAGTTTTGTGACTTTTGTGGAGGATCTGCAGATGGTCCCTACTTAGTGTCGTTATGTTATCTCCTTGTTCCTGATTCTGTGTCGCAGTCGCTTGTTATATTGCTATTGGGCTTAGCGTTCTTTTTATTGTTCAAGCAGACTGTTCTGATTGCCAGTTGGTTAAGAAGTTAGTTTATTTGAGGACTTTGTGAGTCACTTGTTTAAGTCTAGTCGAGTCGTGAGACATAGCGAACTACTTAGAGCACTTACACACATACACACAAACTTACATGTGCTTTCAGCACAATACTATTGTATACGAGAGAAGTGATTATTATTAATTTGTTTGAATAGATTAATTTAATTTAATTTGATAATATACCTCTAGACTTAATAAATTTATTAAATTTTATTTTCTCTAGTTAGTAGCCTACCAGTTGTAATCCTGAAGCACTATTGAATCATCCTGAATTTAATGGATAATTGGACCTGGATACTGACTACTTGTTACGAAACCCCAGTAACAGGCTGGATGCTAGAAGGGCAGTCCTTTCTAGTATTCACTGGAGATCTCTAAGCTTTTAGAATCGCGTTTTTTGTAACACTACGTCACACAGGAGGGGTGAGAGGGGCGGCTACATCACACAGGAAGGGTGAGAGGGGCGGCTACGTCACACAGGAGGGGTGAGAGGAGCGGCTACGTCACACAGGAGGGGCGAGAAGGGCTGCTACATCACACAGGAGGGGTGAAAGGGGCGGCTACATCACACAGGAGGGGTGAAAGAGGCGGCTACATCACACAAGAGGGGTGAGAGGGGCGGCTACATCACACAGGAGGGGTGAAAGGGGCGGCTACATCACACAGGAGGGGTGAAAGAGGCGGCTACATCACACAAGAGGGGTGAGAGGGGCGGCTACATCACACATGAGGGGTAAGAGGGGCGGCTACATCACACAGGACTGGTGAGAGGGGCGGCTACATCACACAGAAGGGGTGAGAGGGACGGCTACGTCACACAGGAGGGGCGAGAAGGGCGGCTGATCACACAGGAGGGGTGAGAGGGGCTGCTACATCACACAGGAGGGGTGAAAGGGGCGGCTACATCACACAGGAGGGGTGAAAGAGGCGGCTACATCACACAAGAGGGGTGAGAGGGGCGGCTACATCACACATGAGGGGTAAGAGGGGCGGCTACATCACACAGGAGGGGTAAGAGGGGCGGCTACATCACACCCTCAACGATGTATGTACTCAGCTGAGTGAGATTTTTATGTAATAGAGTGTTGATTAACATGTTATCAGAGCCGGCTGTAAATTGGGCATTTACGTAAATTTAGGAAGGCTGTAAATGTAGGCAGGTTGTAAATGCAGGCAGACTTTTAAAGAAAAAGGCCGTAAATGCCCCTAAACTGTTAATGAGAGGTGAAATATGTCTGTAAATGACTGTGACCCACATGAACCTGTATATATAGACATAAACCAAGACACAGCCGAAGACATAAACCAAGACATACCTGGGCATAAACCAAGACATATACGAAGACATAAACCAAGACATAGACGAAGACATAAACCAAGACATACCTGGGCATAAACCAAGACATATACGAAGACATAAACCAAGACATAGACGAAGACATAAACCAAGACATACCTGGGCATAAACCAAGACATATACGAAGACATAAACCAAGACATAGACGAAGACATAAACCAAGACATACCTGGGCATAAACCAAGACATATACGAAGACATAAACCAAGACATAGACGAAGACATAAACCAAGACATAGACGAAGACATAAACCAAGACATAGACGAAGACATAAACCAAGACATAGACGAAGACATAAACCAAGACATATACGAAGACATAAACCAAGACATAGACGAAGACATAAACCAAGACATATACGAAGACATAAACCAAGACATAGACGAAGACATAAACCAAGACATAGACGAAGACATAAACCAAGACATAGACGAAGACATAAACCAAGACATAGACGAAGACATAAATCAGGACGAAAACCAAGATATAAATGAAGACACAGACGAAGACATAAACCAGGACATAAACCAAGACATACCTGGACATAAACTAAGACATACCTGGACATAAACCAAATAAGAGAAGACATAAACCAAGACACAGACCAAGACATAAATCAGGACATAAACCAAGACATACCTGGACATAAACTAAGACATACCTGGACATAAATCAAAAGATACCTGGACATAAACCAAGACAGACGAAGACATAAAAGAAGACATAACGAAGACATAACGAAGACATAAACCAAAACATAAACCAAGACACAGACGAAGACATAACGAAGACATAAACCAAGACATAAACCAAGACACAGACGAAGACATAACGAAGACATAAACCAAGACCCTTCACTGATTTTCTGGAACAACTAAAGACCTCTTAGTGGCACGTTCCCATCGGCGGACAGGGTTTCGTTCCTCCACAGAGAGCGAAACGATGCATTGAACCCCTCCCCTCCCACGCTAAAGAAGTGACCAGTGGACTGTGGAGGCTGCTACTACAGCCTGGAGGTCATGTCGAAGTCTCCAGGACGTCAGGTGTCTGGACGTCTGAAGTCTCTACCGCCAGCATCTGCACAACGTTATAAGTTACTTGTCACTGTAAACTGTCTTGAAAACTGCACTTAATAATAAAATAATAATAATAATAATAATAATAATAATAATAATAATAATAATAATAATATTAATAATAATAATACTACAGGTAATAATAATAATAATAATAATAATAATAATAATAATAATAATAATAAAAAATAATAATAATAATAGTAATATTAATAATAATAATACTACAGGTAATTAATAATAATAATAATAATAATAATAATAATAATAATAATAATAATAATAATAATAATAATAATAATAATAATAATAATAATAATAAAAGTAATATTAATGATAATAATAATACAGGTAATAATAATAAATAATAATAATAATAATAATAAATAGTAATAATAATAATAATAATAATAATAATAATAATAATAATAATAATAATAATAATAATAATAATATAATAATAATAATAATAATAATAATACAGATAATAATAGTAATATTAATAATAATAATAATACAGGTAATAATAATAATAATAATAATAATAATAATAATAATAATAATAATAATAATAATAATAATAATAATAATAATAATAATAATAATAATAATACAGATAATAATAGTAAATTAATAATAATAATAATACAGGTAATAATAATAATAATAATAATAATAATAATAATAATAATAATAATAATAATAATAAATAATAATAATAATAATAATAATAATAATACAGATAATAATAGTAAATTAATAATAATAAAAATACAGGTAATAATAATAACAATAACAATAATAATAATAATAATAATAATAATAATAATAATAATAATAATAATAATAATAATAATTTTAGATCATTATTAAGCTTATAACAGCATCAATCAAACTCTGCATCATCACATTCACTATCACCCTGTTAATTGCTATGCAAATTTCCTCTAAATCACTCCAATTACCCAGCGATTGGTAATTACTCCGGCATCCACCATTTCAACGAGCCATTAGCCGAAAAAAGGCCTTTATCAAATAGCACTCGTCATATAAAGCCGAATTATCGGCCACAAAGGCCATTTTCCCAACCACCAATTGAAATGCTGTTTATGTATATTGTCACAACACTAAATTGGCTGCCCACAACAACCCAGTTGAACCACCAGAAAAACCAGGCCCGATTATATATATATATATATATTTATATATATACTTTTTTACCAACGCGAGTTGAAATGATGAATAAAAGGGTTATCAATATATTTTCTGGTGACAAACCCTCTTTACGCACACACACACACACACACACACACACACACACACACACACCACACACACACACACACACACACACACACACACACACACACACACACACACACATAATGAATAAGGCTCTTGGAGCAGGGAAAGTGGACCTAGTAACGACTAGGGAAGAAAATGGGGGCCCTGAGCTATGAATCGACCCCTGCAACCATAAATAAGTGAGTACAAATAGAAAAATACCACACACACCACTATATATATATACATATATATATATATAATATATATAAAATTTTATATATATATATATATATATATATATATATTTATATATATATATATATATATATATATATATATATATATAATATATATATATATATATATATTTTATATATATATATATTTTATTTATTATCACACTGGCCGATTCCCACCAAGGCAGGGTGGCCCGAAAAAGAAAAACTTTCACCATCATTCACTCCATCACTGTCTTGCCAGAAGGGTGCTTTACACTACAGTTTTTAAAACTGCAACATTAACACCCCTCCTTCAGAGTGCAGGCACTGTACTTCCCATCTCCAGGACTCAAGTCCGGCCTGCCGGTTTCCCTGAACCCTTTCATAAATGTTACTTTGCTCACACTCCAACAGCACGTCAAGTATTAAAAACCATTTGTCTCCATTCACTCCTATCAAACACGCTCACGCATGCCTGCTGGAAGTCCAAGCCCCTCGCACACAAAACCTCCTTTACCCCCTCTCTCCAACCTTCCTAGGCCGACCCCTACCCCGCCTTCCTTCCACTACAGACTGATACACTCTTGAAGTCATTCTGTTTCGCTCCATTCTCTCTACATGTCCGAACCACCTCAACAACCCTTCCTCAGCCCTCTGGACAACAGTTTTGGTAATCCCGCACCCCCTCCTAACTTCCAAACTACGAATTCTCTGCATTATATTCACACCACACATTGCTCTCAGACATGACATCTCCACTGCCTCCAGCCTTCTCCTCGCTGCAACATTCATCACCCATGCTTCACACCCATATAAGAGCGTTGGTAAAACTGTACTCTCATACATTCCCCTCTTTGCCTCCAAGGACGAAGTTCTTTGTCTCCACAGACTCATAAGTGCACCACTCACTCTTTTTCCCTCATCAATTCTATGATTCACCTCATCTTTCATAGACCCATCCGCTGACACGTCCACTCCCAAATATCTGAATACATTCACCTCCTCCATACTCTCTCCCTGCAATTTGATATCCAACCTTTCATCACCTAATCTTTTTGTTATCCTCATAACCTTACTCTTTCCTGTATTCACCTTTAATTTTCTTCTTTTGCACACCCTACCAAATTCATCCACCAATCTCTGCAACTTCTCTTCAGAATCTCCCAAGAGCACAGTGTCATCAGCAAAGAGCAGCTGTGATAACTCCCACTTTGTGTGTGATTCTTTATCTTTTAACTCCACGCCTCTTGCCAAGACCCCCGCATTTACTTCTCTTACAACCCCATCTATAAATATATTAAACAACCACGGTGACATCACACATCCTTGTCTAAGGCCTACTTTTACTGGGAAAAAATTTCCCTCTTTCCTACATACTCTAACTTGAGCCTCACTATCCTCGTAAAAAACTCTTCACTGCTTTCAGTAACCTACCTCCTACACCATACACTTGCAACATCTGCACATTGCCCCCTATCCACCCTGTCTTTAACGCCTTTTCCAAATCCATAAATGCCACAAAGACCTCTTTAGCCTTATCTAAATACTGTTCACTTATATGTTTCACTGTAAACACCTGGTCCACACACCCCTACCTTCCTAAAGCCTCCTTGTTCATCTGCTACCCTATTCTCGGTCTTACTCTTAATTCTTTCAATAATAACTCTACCATACACTTTACCAGGTATACTCAGCAGACTTATCCCCCTATAATTTTTGCACTCTCTTTTATCCCCCTTTGCCTTTATACAAAGGAACATGCATGCTCTCTGCCAATCCCTAGGTACCTTACCTCTTCCATACATTTATTAAATAATTGCACCAAAACCACTCCAAAACTATATCCCCACCTGCTTTTAATTAACATTTCTATCTTTATCCCATCAATCCCGGCTGTCTTACCCCCTTTCATTTTACCTACTGCCTCACGAACTTCCCCCCACACCACAACTGGCTCTTCCTCACCCCTACATGATGTTATTCCTCCTTGTCCTATACACGAAATCACAGCTTCCCTATCTTCATCAACATTTAACAATTCTCAAAATATTCCCTCCATCTTCCCAATATCTCTAACTCTCCATTTAATAACTCTCCTCTCCTATTTTTAAACTGACAAATCCATTTGTTCTCTAGGCTTTCTTAACTTGTTAATCTCACTCCAAACTTTTTCTTATTTTCAACAAAATTTGTTGATAACATCTCACCCACTCTCTCATTTGCTCTCTTTTTACATTGCTTCACCACTTCTCTTAACCTCTCTCTTTTCTCCATATACTCTTCCCTCCTTGCATCACTTCTACTTTGTAAAAAACTTCTCATATGCTAAACTTTTTCTCCCTTACTACTCTCTTTACATCATCATTCCACCAATCGCTCCTCTTCCCTCCCGCACCCACTTTCCTGTAACCACAAACTTCTGCTGAACACTCTAACACTACATTTTTAAACCTACCCCATACCTCTTCGACCCCATTGCCTATGCTCTCATTAGCCATCTATCCTCCAATAGCTGTTTATATCTTACTCTAACTGCCTCCTCTTTTAGTTTATTAACCTTCACCTCTCTCTTCCTGATGCTTCTATTATCCTTGTATCCCATCTACCTTTTACTCTCAGTGTTGCTACAACTAGAAAGTGATCAGATATATCTGTGGCCCCTCTATAAAACATGTACATCCTGAAGTCTACTCAACAGTCTTTTTATCTACCAATACATAATCCAACAAACTACTGTCATTTCGCCCTACATCATATCTTGTATACTTATTTATCCTCTTTTTCTTAAAATATGTATTACCTATAACTAAACCCCTTTCTATACAAAGTTCATCAAAGGCTCCCATTAAATATTTACACCTGGCACCCCAAACTTACCTACCACACCCTCTCTAAAAGTTTCTCCTACTTTAGCATTTCAGGTCCCCTACCACAATTACTCTCTCACTCGGTTCAAAGGCTCCTATACATTCACTTAACATCTCCCAAAATCTCTCTCTCTCCTCTACATTCCTCTCTTCTCCAGGTGCATACACGCTTATTAATGACCCACTTTTCGCATCCAACCTTTACTTTAATCCACATAATTCTTGAATTTACACATTCATATTCTCTTTTCTCCTTCCATAACTGATCATTTAACATTACTGCTACCCCTTCCTTTGCTCTAACTCTCTCAGATACTCCAGATTTAATCCCATTTATTTCCCCCCACCGAAACTCCCCTACCCCCTTCAGCTTTGTTTCGCTTAGGGCCAGGACATCCAACTTTTTTTCATTCATAACATCAGCAATCATCTGTTTCTTGTCATCTGCACTACATCCACGCACATTTAAGCATCCCAGTTTTATAAAGTTTTTCTTCTTCTCTTGTATATATATATATATATATATATAATATTACAGCTCTTGAGAATTTGTAGATTTCTGTATTTCAACAGTCGCTATATTGGCCATTTGGGCTGGGATATAAGCCTGTTATACGCGGAAATAGGCACTACTGTTAACAGTTCCGTTGCTTACGTTTGGTGAAAGGAAGGAGTTTTTGTGTCTGCGAGAGTTAATGGCCAACGACGAACGGTTCTGTTAACGGTAATTCTGGGTTCCGGGGGGTTGTGATTACCGTTGTAGCCGTTGTGCTGCTCCCCTACCACAGCTCTGATAGAACCTATGTGAGGTTCACTGATCCGATGAAGCGCATTGCTAAGTTCAAGTATCCTGCCAGAGCCTGTGTGAGGTTCATGGGTCTTCCCGTTCTCATACGCCCCATGAACTACCTTCCCACTGCTAGGCATCATTGATATTAACTGCATCAGGGTTCTCCAAAGGGGTCAATATCAACCCCCAAAGGATCAATGGGACTATCGAAATGGGGTCGATCAATGGTTGGGGCCAAAAAGGGGGGTCAGTAAATTTCTGGGGACGTGTCTTGACTTGATTCTTGCATCTTTCGATTTGGGAATACAAGATGTGGACACTGACTCTCACCTGCAGGAAGAACTCGCTGATATGACACTAGATCTCGTAGCAAAAGTCTTTGTTCAGAAGTGAAAGTTTTTGTTCAGAAGAGAAAGTCTTTGTTCAGAAGTGAAAGTTTTTGTTCAGAAGAGAAAGTCTTTGTTCAGAAGTGAAAGTTTTTGTTCAGAAGAGAAAGTCTTTGTTCAGAAGTGAAAGTTTTTGTTCAGAAGAGAAAGTCTTTGTTCAGAAGTGAAAGTTTTTGTTCAGAAGTGAAAGTTTTTGTTCAGTAGAGAAACTCTTTGTTCAGAAGTGAAAGTTTTTGTTCAGAAGCGAAAGTCTTTGTTCAGAAAAGAAAATTTTTGTTCAGAAGTGAAAGTCTTTGATCAGAAGAGAAAGTCTTTGTTCAGAAGTGAAAGTTTTTGTTCAAAAGTGAAAGTCTTTGTTCAGAAGAGAAAGTCTTTGTTCAGAAGAGAAAGTTTTTGTTCAAAAGTGAAAGTCTTTGTTCAGAAGAGAAAGTCATTGTTCAGAAGAGAAAGTTTTTGTTCAGAAGTGAAAGTCTTCGTTCAGAAGTGAAAGTCTTTGTTCAGAAGTGAAAGTCTTTGTTCAGAAAAAAAGTCTTTGCTCAGAAGTGAAAGTTTTTGTTCAGAAGTGAAAGTCTTTGTTCAGAAGAGAAAGTGTTTGTTCAGAAGAGAAAGTCTTTATTCAGAAGAGAAAGTTTTTGTTCAGAAGTGAAAGTCTTTGTTTAGAAGAGAAGTCTTTGTTCAGAAGAGAAAGTTTTGTTTAGAAGTGAAAGTCTTTGTTCAGAAGTGAAAGTCTTTGTTCAGAAGAGAAAGTTTTTGTTCAGAAGTGAAAGTCTTTGTTCAGAAGAGAAAATCTTTGTTCAGAAGAGAAAGTCTTTGTTCAGAAGTTAAAGCCTTTGTTCAGAAGTGAAAGTTTTTGTTCAGAAGTGAAAGTTTTTGTTCAGAAGTGAAAGTCTTTGTTCAGAAGTAAAAGTTTTTGTTCAAAAGTGAAAGTTTTTGTTCAAAAGTGAAAGTCTTTGTTCAGAAGTGAAAATCTTTGTTCAGAAGTGAAAGTTTTTGTTCAAAAGTGAAAGTCTTTATTGAGAAGTGAAAGTCTTTGTTCAGAAGTGAAAGTTTTTGTTCAAAAGTGAAAGTCTTTGTTCAGAAGTGAAAGTCTTTGTTCAGAAGTGAAAATCTTTTTTCAGAAGAGAAAGTCTTTGTTCAGAAGTTAAAGTTTTTGTTCAGAAGTGAAAGTCTTTGTTCAGAAGAGAAAATCTTTGTTCAGAAGAGAAAGTCTTTGTTCAGAAGTTAAAGCCTTTGTTCAGAAGTGAAAGTTTTTGTTCAGAAGTGAAAGTTTTCGTTCAGAAGTGAAAGTCTTTGTTCAGAAGTGAAAGTGTTTGTTCAGAAGTGAAAGTCTTTGTTCAGAAGTGAAAGTCTTTGTTCAGTAGTGAAAGTCTTTGTTCAGAAGTTAAAAGCTTAAAAGTAACCATCGGAACAATGTAAATACTGTTGTTAAATGTTATAATTTTTATTATCTATTATTATTATTATTATTATTATTATTATTATTATTATTATTATTATTATTATTATTATTATTATTATTATTATTATTATTATTATTCGTAGTACTATTTAATAATTTATATTTCCATAATAAATGCTTGGGGGTCAATAAAAAATCTGAAATTCCATAAAGATGTCCATAGAGAGGCCTGAGCTTGCTACCATCTGCAGCTCATAAGACTGCCATCCCCACGAGCCCCTTTGAGGCGGGGTAGATGGCAGACCAGAGGCCTAGCTTCTCCCTACGAGCCCCGTGAGGGCGGGGAATGTGGCTAGGCCTGGGGACACTTGGTCCCAAAGATGAGGAGGTACTTGTACCTCCTCCCATGGGAGACTTAAGTCTCGAGACACTCCCCAGATAGGGAGCCAAGGCCGGGTCACCGCTACTTGGAAAAGACCCGGGCCGGGAGAATACCGGTGAATAAAAAAAAAAAAAAAGAGTTTGAGCATCGACACCATGCCCAGCCCTTCTAGGGCAGGGTAGGTGCCTGAGCCGGAGCTCGTAGCTCACAAGACTGTCATTCCCATTAGCCCCCTTGGGGCGGGGATGGCAGACCAGAGAGGTCTAGCTTGTGGCTAGGCCTGGGGACAGTTGGTCCCAAAGATGAGGAGGTACTTGTGCCTCCTCCCATGAGAGACTTAGGTCTCAGACACTCCCTAAAGAGGGAGCCAAGGCCGGGCCACCACTTGGAAAAGGCCCGGGCCGGGAGAATACCGGCGAATCTTTAATAAAATAAGAGTTTGAGGACCACTGGTTCTAAATGGTGCTATATGGCATCTAACAGTGCTATATAGCATTTAAATGGTGCTACATGGCGTCTAACAGTGCTATAAAGCATTTAAATGGTGCTACATGACATCTAATAGTGCTATATAACACTTAATTGGTGCTCAATAGCATATAAAGGCTGCAAAAGCATCAAATTAACGTTACATAGCATCTAAATCATGCTTCATAATACCAAAATGGCGCCACATAGCTCCTAAATGGAGCTATATAATCCCTATATGGCGCTACATAGCCCATAAATGGCGCTACATAGCCCATAAATGGGGCTACATAGCCTCTAAATGGCGCTATATAGCACCCAAATGGCGCTATATAGCACCTAAATGGCGCTATATAGCATCTAAATGGCGCTATATAGCACCTAAATGGCGCTATATAGCACCTAAAAGGTGCTATGTAGCACCTAAATAATCCCCTCTATCACGCCAATATTCGCCACCGTGTAAATATTCTGATACAAAACTAATAACAACAGGGACAGCCAATAACGTCATCAAGGAAATACCAGTAACGCACGCGGAGGCACCGGTGCCAATAACGTTATAAAGGAGTGCCAGTAACGTCATACAGGGGTGCCAATAACGTCATAAAGGAGTACCAGTAACGTCTTATAGGGGGTATCAATGGCAGTAACGTCATGCAGGAGTACCAATAACGCAGTCGGTGGCACCAGTGCCAGTAACGCAGACGGTGGCACCAGTGCCAGTAACGCAGACGGTGGCATCAGTGCCAATAACGCAGACGGAGGCACCAGTGCCAGTAATGCAAACGATGGCGCTGAAATAACCAGATTGGGCACAGTAGCAGTAATGGACGTGAGCATCAATGGAGTTAAGCGCAACGGTGGCAAGTACCAGTAAAGGCTGACGGTGGCACCTAGAAGTAATGCGCGGGCACTCAATGCCAGAAGTCACGCGAGTGGCAGTAGAGCGTGTGGACGGGCGTAAACAGACGGGGCACAGGGCAGTACGCAGGGTTAGGCACAGTGCCAGTAACGCAGAGGGGCACCAGTGCATGAATGGCGCAGTTGTATTTAAATGTTCCAGTCCTCGTAAGGTATATAGGATGAATGGAGTAGCCAAACCATGGTGTGAGGGGAGGTGAGTGGAGGTAGGGGGAGTGAGGAAAGAGGTGAGGGGAGTGAGGGAGAGTGAGGGGAGAGTGACGGAGTGTGAGGGGAGGTGAGGGAAGTGAGGGGAAGTGAGGAAGTGAGGGGAGTGAGGGAAGTGATGAACGTGAGGGAGTGAGTGAGGGGAGGTGAGGGGAGGTGAGGAGTGAGGGGAGGTGAGGGGAGGTGACGGGGAGGTGAGGGGACAGTGAGGGGAGGTGAGGCGAGTGACGAGAAGTGAGGGGAGGTGAGGGAAAGAGAGGGGAAGTGAGGAGAGAAGTGAGGGGAAGTGAGGGAGTGATGGGAAGTGGGGCAGAAGTGAGGGGAAGTGAGGGGGCGTGAAAGAGGTAGGAGAGGGAGGTGAGGATGAGTTGGAAGGTGAGGGAGTAGCGGGGGTGAAAGGGAGGTGAGGGGGAGGTGGGGTGGTGAGGGGAGGTGAGGGGAAGTGGAAGGAGGTGAGGGAGTGTGAGGGGGGGTGAGGGGAAGTGAGGAGAGGTGAGGGGAAGTGAGGGGAGGTGAGGGGAAGTGACGAGAGTGGGGGAGGTGAGGGGAAGTGAGGGGAGTGAGGGGAGGTGAGGGGAGTGAGGGGAGTGAGGGAAAGAGGGAGGTGAGGGGGAGGTGGGGAGGTGAGGGGAGGTGAGGGTGAGGGAGGGGAGGTGAGGGGGAAGTGAGGGGAGGTGAGGGGAGGTGAGGAGTGAGGGGAGGTGAGGGGAAGTGAGGGAAGTGAGGTGAGGTGAGGGGAAGTGAGGGGAGTGAGGGGAGGTGAGGGGAAGTGAGGGGAAGTGAAGGCGGTATTGCAGGAAGTGAGGAGGTGAGGGGAAGTGAGGAGAGTGAGGGGAGGTGAGGGGAGGTGAGGTGAAGTGAGGGGAAAGTGAGGGGAAAGTGAGGGGAGGTGAGGGGATGTGAGGGATAGGAGGAGGTAGGTGAGGGGAGAAGTGAGGGGAGGTGAGGGGAAGTGAGAGGGAGTGAGGGGGGTGAGGGGAAGTGAGGGAAGGTGAGGGGAAGTGAGGGGAAGTGAGGGAGGTGAGGGAAGGGGTGAGAGGAGGGAGATGGAGTGAGGGGAAGTGAGGGTGAGGTGAGGGACAAGTGAGGGGAGGTGAGGGGAAGTGAGGGGAGTGAGGGAGAGTGAGGGTGGAGGTGAGGGGAAGTAGAGGGGAAGTGAGGGGAAGTGAGGGAGAGGAGGGGAATATAGGGGAGGGAGGGAAGTGCAGATGGAAGTGAGGGGAAGTGAGGGAAAGGTGAGGGAGGAGGTAGGAGAAGTAAAGGGGAATGGGTGAGGGGAGGTATAAGGGGAGGAGAGGGAGGTGAGGTGGAGTGAGGGGAGTGAGGAGACGGTGAGGAGAGTAGGGAGAGTGAGGAAGTGATGGAAAGTGAGGGGAGTGAGGGGGAGTGAGGGGAAGTGATGGGACGTGAGAGGGAATGAGGGGAAGGGAGGAGGAGGGGAGGTGAAGGGAATGAGAGAAGTGAGGGAGGTGAGGGAAGTGAGGGAGTGAGGGAAGTGAGGGGAAGTGAGGGGTGAGGGAGGAGGGGAGGTGAGGGGAAGTAGAGGGGAAGTGAGGGAGGAGGAGGTGGAAGTGAGGATGAGGGAGGGGAAGTAGAGGGAATATGAGTGGAAGTGAGGGAGGTGACGGGAGGTGAGGGGTAGGGTGAGGGGAGGTGAGGGAAGTAGGGGAGGTGAGGGAAGTGAGGGGAGTGAGGGAGGTGAGGGAAGGTGAGGGGAAGTGGAGGTGAAGTGAGGGAATGAGGGGAGGTGAGGGGAGGTGAGGGGAGGTGAGGGGAGTGAGGGGAAGTGAGGGGAGTGAGGGGGAGGGGAGGGAGGGGTGAGGGGAAGTGAGGGGAGGTGAGGAGGAGTGAGGGAAGTGAGGGGAGTGAGGGGAAGTGAGGAGAGAGTGAGGGGAGTGAGGGGAGTGAGGGAGGTGAGGGGGAGGTGAGGGGAAGTAGGGAAGTGAGGAGGTGAGGGGAGTGAGGGGAGTGAGAGTGAAGAGTGAGGGGAGGTGAGGGGAGTGAGGGGAAGTGAATGGGGAAGGTGAGGGAGAAGTGAGGGGGAGGTGAGGGGAGGTGAGGGGAGTGAGGGGAGTGAGGGGAGGTGAGAGGGAGGAGTAGGGGAGGTGAGGGAGTGAGGGGAGTGAGGGGTTGAGGGGACGGAGGAGGAGGAGTGTGAGTGAGGTGGAGTGAGGTGAGGGGGAAGTGAGGGGAAGTGAGGGAAGTGAGGGGAAGGTGAGGGGAAGTGAGGTGGGAGGTGAGGGGAGGTGAGGGGAAGTGAGGGAGGTGAGGGGAGGTGAGGGAGTGAGGGGAGGTGAGGGGAAAGTGGGTGAGGTGAGGGAGTGAGGGGAGGTGAGGGGAGGTGAGGGAGTGAGGGAGTGGGAGTGAGGGGAAGTGAGGGGAAGGGGGGTGAGGGGAGGTGAGGGGAGTGAGGGGAGGTGAGAGGGGAAGTGAGTGAGGGAAGTGAGGGAGGTGGGGGGAGTGAGGGAGAGGAGGTGAGGGGAGGTGAGGGGAAGTGAGGGGAGGTGAGGGGAGGTGAGGGAGTAAAGGAGGTGGGGAAAGTGAGGGAGGAGGGAGTGAGGGGAAGTGAGGGGAGGTGAGGGGAAGTGAGGGTGAAGGTGAGGGGAAGTGAGGGGGAGGGGAGTGAAGGGGAGGGAGTAGGAGTGGGGAAGTGAGGGGAGGTGAGGGGAGGTGAGGGGAAGTGAGGGAGGGTGAGGGAGGTGGAGGGGAAGTGAGGGGAGTGAGGGAGTGAGGGGAGGTGAGGGAGTGAGGGAGTGAGGGGAGGTGAGGGGGAGGTGAGGGGAAGTGTGGGGAGGTGAGGGAGTGGGGATGAGGGAGTGAGGGGAGAGGAGGGGAGTGGGAGTGAGGGAAGTGAGGGGAGGGTGGAGTGAGGGAGTGGGGGAGGTGAGGGGAGGTGAGGGAAGTGAGGGAGGTGAGGGAAGTGAGGGGATGTGAGGGGAGGGTGAGGGGAGTGAGGGGAAGTGGGAGGGGGGTGAGGGGTAGGTGTGGGATGAGGGGTGAGGGGAGGTGAGGGAGTGAGGAGGAGTGAGGGGGTGAGGGGTGAGGGGAGTGAGTTGAGGGAGGGGAGTGAGGGGGTGAGGTGGAGGAGTTGGGAGGTGAGGGGAGGTGAGGGGAAGTGAGGGGAGGGAGTGGGTGAGGGTGTAGGGGAGGTAGGTGAGGGGAGAGTGAGGGGATGGGGGTGAGGAGGGGAGGAGTGGGGGGGAATTTGAGGGGTAGGTGAGGAGTGAGGGGAGGTGAGGGGAGGTGAGGGGAGTGAGGGGAAGTGAGGGGAGGTGAGGGGAGGTGAGGGGAGAGGTGAGGGGAGGTGAGGGGAGGTGAGGGGAGGTGAGGGGGAGGTGTGAGGGGAGGTGAGGGGAGGTGAGGGGAGGTGAGGGGAGTGAGGGAGGAGTGGAGGGGGGTGAGGGGAGGTTTGGAGGGAGAAGTGAGGGAAGGTGGGGAGTGGGAGGTGAGGGAGTAGGTGAGGGGAGGAGGGGGGGGGGAGTGAGGGGAGGTGAGGGGAAGGTGAGGGGGAGGTTGGGGAGTGAGGGAAGTGAAGGGGAGGTGAGGTGGGGAAGGTGGGGGAGTGGGAGGGGAGTGAGGGGAGGTGAGGGGAGGTGAGGGGAGGTGAGGGAGAGAGGGTTGAGGGGTAGTGAGGGATGAGGGGAGTGAGGGAGTGAGGGGAGTGGGGGGAGGGAGGGGAAGTGAGGGGAATGAGGGGAGGTGAGGGGAAGTAGAGGGAGTGAGGGGAAGTGAGAGGGAGGTGAGGGGAGGTGAGGGGAGGTGAGGGTGAGTGAGGGGAGGTTGAGGGAGTGAGGGGGGGGGGAGGGAGGGTGAGGGGAGGTGAGGGGAGTGAGTAGGGAGGAGGTGAGGGAAGTGAGGAGAGGTGAGGGGAGGGTGAGGGGAAGTGAGGGGAGGTGAGGGGAGTAAGGGGAAGTGAGGGGAAGGTGAGGGGAGGTGAGGGAGGGAGGTGAGGGGAAGTAAGGGGAGGTGAGGGGGAGGGAGTGGGGGTGAGGGTAGGTGAGGGGAGGTGAGGGGAGGGTGAGGGGAGGTGAGGGAGGTGATGGGAAGTGAGTGGAGGTGAGGGGAGGTGAGGGGAGGTGAGGGGAGGAGGTGGGGAGGTGAGAGATAAGTGAGGGGAGGTGAGGGGGAGGTGAGGGGGGTGGGGGGGGAGGTGAGGGGGAGGTGAGGGGAGGTAAGTGGGAGGTGAGGGAGAGGTGGAAGGGAGGTGAGGGGAAGTGAGGGGAGGTGAGGGGAGGTGAGGGGAGGTGAGTGGAGATGAGGGGAGTGAGGGGAGGTGATGGGAGGCGAGGGGAGGTGAGGGGAGGTGAGGGGAGGTGGGGAGGGGAGGTGAGGGGAGGTGAGGGGAGGTGAAGGGAGGTGAGGGGAGGTTTGATGGGAGGCGAGGGGAGGTGAAGGGTAGGTGAGGGGAGGTGAGGGGAGTGGGGAGGGGGGTTGGGGGAGGTGAGGAGAGGCAGGGGAGGAGTGAGGGAGGGGGAGGGGAAGGTGAGGAAGATGAGGGGAGGTGAGGAGAGGTGAGGGGGTGAGGGAGGTGAGGGGAGGTGAGGGAGGGGGGGTGAGGGAGGTGAGGGGAGGTGAGGGGGTTGAGGGGAGGTGAGAGGAGGTGAGGAAAGGTGACTGGGAGGTCAGGAGCGGTGAGGGGAACACCAGATGAGGTGAGGGAGGAAAGAGGGGTTATGTGTGGGGTTGGCAGCCCTGGTAATATACCCTGGTAATATACCATGTTAGGGTGGTGTTGGCAGCCCTGGTTACATGTAGATTACCTATAATCGGTTTTAGGGGTCACCGCCCCCGTCACTCGGTCCCAGGCTAGGCCTCCTGGCTGTCGGCCTCCAGCAACCAGACTCTTGGTGCTGGCCACACGCAGACCAACATAGGCACCACAGCCTGGGTGATCAGGAAGTGACTAGAGGAACTCATCAGATTCCATTTTGAATACAGAGCTTTGCTGGTGATTCTCCTTACATATGAACGGTGTTGATGAGTCGCGGTCCCATTACACTTATTGAGTTCTTTCTCAGTGTACTCACCGTTCCCCTGCTTTTCGCTGGAGGTATCCTGCACCGTCTGTCAAGCCTCTTGTGTTTATAAGTAGTGATTTCATTGTGTAGGATCGGGACCAATCACTCCTGATTCTTCCAGGTGTAGATTATGATGTATCTCTCTCGCCTACGTTCTAAGGAGTACAGTTCAAGAGACTTCAGGTAATTAAAATTCTTGACTGATTTTTTTTATTACGACTGGTAAAGAATCTCTGTACATTATTCAGCTCTGCGAGTTTGCCTTTGAAGGGAGTTGTTAGTATATAGCAGCACTCCAGCCTAGAGAGAACTAGTGATGGAAGAAAGTATCAACAGTGGCTGAATATCTCTTGTTTTAAATTTTCTTGTTACCCAAACTATAATTTGCTTGCCAATTATGATAATAACATTGCTGTGTTCCTTGAATGTGAGATCCACTGACATCATCACTCCCAGGTCTCACACATTAAACTTCCTCTTTACAAAGTGATTCCAGTTTGTCCTGTACTCCTCATGTCCAGTCCTCACTTCCTCAACTTTACCACTACCTACCTGGAGTCAACCTGGAGGGTATTCCGGGGGTCAACACCCCCGCGGCCTGGTCCATGACCAGGCCTCCCGGTGGCTCAGGGCCTGATCAACGAGGCTGTACTGCTGGCCGCACGAAATC
This sequence comes from Cherax quadricarinatus, assembly GCF_026875155.1. Taxonomy (NCBI): domain Eukaryota; kingdom Metazoa; phylum Arthropoda; class Malacostraca; order Decapoda; family Parastacidae; genus Cherax; species Cherax quadricarinatus. The sequence goes on from NC_069440.1 coordinate 15,140,504, forward strand.
CAACGTACGAACCACAGCCCGGCTGATCCAGCAACGAGTTTAGGTATCTGTCCAGCTTCTTGAGGAAATATAATTTGTCCCAGTTGAACAATACATTGTTACCTGACTCAGGTCCACTGGAAGACTTGGTTTATATCAACCTGGAGACCACTGCCTTTGATTAAGTAAGTTTTTTCAGGTATACACAAACACAGTTACATAGATTATCATACATAGCAGCGTATGAGTAGAGAAACTGGGATAACCCAAAAAAGTCAAAGTGACTTATTTCCATTGGGATCACTCTCACGCAGATCCTAGTATCGCCAGCAAAGGATGATACGGCGCTGTGATTTATATGTCCCATTCTGTGTCGTAGAAGTAAGTAGTAGGTTCGCCGGTACTGTCCCGGCCCGGGTCTTTTCCAGATGGTGACCCGGCGCCAGTCTACGTCGGATACAAGATTGAGAAACACAAGTGGGGCGAATACTGTACCTTGAGGAACACAGTTTTTCACTCTGGAAGCTCCAGTCTTCACTCTTTGGGATCCGTTTACTGTGGAAGTAAATATTCAGCTGTCCACTTTTTACAGTTATTTCTTGATTATGACCAGCTCTACCTGGACTTCATTACCTTTGTAACTTGTTCTGTTATCAAAACTTTGGTACCCAGTCCTTAGTCCCATTATGTACCTCTGTAATCCTTTGTCTACCGCCCGCAGGTTGGATAATCTTACGCCTTAGAGATCTTGCAAAGATCTCGATAATGTGAGGCAGTACCACAGATGGTGTGTAGTTTGTTTTGCTTGTAAGTGGTTTGTTGCTACTTTGTGAAGTGTGGTTATATCAGTGGGTCTTGATGGCTGGGATGACTCCTGTGATGGCAGTCCTGGTGACGCACCAAACAAACGTGAAACGGTGGCGTTGGCAGTCCTGGTGACGTACCAAACAAACGTGTAGCGGTGGCGTTGGCAGTCCTGGTGACGCATGTGATAGTCTTTTCATGGCGTAAGTTAGGCCAGTGTGTACAAACTGTGGGGTGAGAATGAATACCTCGTGTCTATAGGTAATACGAACCCACCACCGCCGCCACCACTGCTGCCACCACCAGAGGTCCTCCTTCACTCCAACACTCATCCTCCATCAATTTTTTCCTCAACGTCTGGCCAAATCCCCGAGGAGTTAATATCCCCTTGCTGTACACCGGCAGCAGCGGGAAATATTTACCCGGCAAGACGCAATGCTAAAATATAAACAACTTTGTAAAGGGGAATCACCGTGTGTGTCGGGGATGGGGGAGAAGCATTGATGTGATGCTCCTCCTCCCTTGCCAGCGGATCAGATCGCTTTATTAGTGTCTGATCCCCCTTTGATACTCTTTTGAGGTTTGTCCACCATATTGCCCACGTCTTTTCAGAGTTTTACTCAATTTGTGGGGATTATCATATATGTGTAGCTTGCTTTCCCCTGCTTCCTCCAGGAGAGAGGCTGGGGGGCATCGGTAGGGGTCGCCAGTATTGAAATCGGATTTGGATGTCTTGCGGGGAACGTTTCGCCCACGTTGCTGTATGTACCACACGTGGTTACCGTAACACACGTGGTTACCGCTGGTGAATGGGCGAGAGACCTATAATTAGGTGATAATGATCGTGGTGGTGTGGTCCCGGTGTGGTCTGAATACCAGACCACATTTCCCAGCAGTGTGTGTGTTTTTGTGTGTTGTGTGTGTGTGTTGTGTGTGTGTGTGTGTGTGTGTGTGTGTGTGTGTGTGTGTGTGTGTGTGTGTGTGTGTGTGTGTGTGTGTGTGTGTGTGTGTGTGTGTGTGTGTGTGTGTGTGTGTTATTACCACAGGGACCGACTCAGACATCTCACACTGGCGAAATTTCTCGCTCGATGCGGATTTTGCGGGAGTTATGCCGTTCTAAGAAGTGGAGGATGAAGGTGGTGAAGAGGAGGAGGAGGAGGAGGAGGAGGAGGAAGGAAGGATGAAGGAAGAGAAGGACGAGAGAGAGAGAGAGAGAGAGAGAGAGAGAGAGAGAGAGAGAGAGAGAGAGAGAGAGAGAGAGAGAGAGAGAGAGAGAGAGAGAGAGAGAGAGAGAGAGAGAGATGAGAGAGAGAGAGAGAGTGAGAAGAGAGAGAGAGAGAAGAGAGAGAGAAGAGAGAGAGAAGATATTAACCAGGTTGGGTTTTTGCCCACTTTCACTGCCTCTCGAAACATCTTTCACAAGAGCGATGCTGTCTGCTGTTGCTGCTGCAAGAGACAACAGTGTCCGCTGTTGCTGCTGCAAGAGACAACAGTGTCTGCTGTTGCTGCTGCAAGAGACAACAGTGTCTGCTGTTGCTGCTGCAAGAGACAACAGTGTCCGCTGTTGCTGCTGCAAGAGACAACAGTGTCTGCTGTTGCTGCTGCAAGAGACAACAGTGTCCGCTGTTGCTGCTGCAAGAGACAACAGTGTCTGCTGTTGCTGCTGCAAGAGAACAACAGTGTCTGCTGTTGCTGCTGCAAGAGACAACAGTGTCCGCTGTTGCTGCTGCAAGAGACAACAGTGTCTGCTGTTGCTGCTGCAAGAGACAGCAGTGTCTGCCGTTGCTGCTGCAAGAGACAGCACCGTCTGCCGTTGCTGCTGCAAGAGACAGCAGTGTCTGCCGTTGCTGCTGCAAGAGACAGCACCGTCTGCCGTTGCTGCTGCAAGAGACAGCCGCAACAGCTTCTAGTGGAGGTGGATCTCAGCCAGGATCCATCATCATCAACAGTGAACCACCATCATCAACAGTGAACCACCATCATTAACAGTGAACCACAATCAACAATGAATCACCAGCATCAACAGTGAACCACCAACATCAACAGTGAACCACCATCATCAACAGTGAACCAACATCATCAACAATGAACCAACATCATCAACAGTGAACCACCATCATCAACAGTGAACCACCATCATCAACAGTGAACCACAATCATCAACAATGAACCAACATCATCAACAGTGAACCAACATCATCAACAGTGAACCACCATCATCAACAGTGAACCACCATCATCAACAATGTGTATCAGCACTTAGTAGGGTCATCAGATTCCTGATTGGCCAACAGATAAGATCACAGAGCGCCATCTTTAACCCTCAGGGGAATCAACAACAGAAGCAGCTGCTCCTCCTGTTGCCCCCGATCCTCCCCCCCCCTCCAACAGTACAGAGAAGTACGCCCCACCTCCTTTTACTTCCAGCTTTCCCGCCGGTTTCTTTCTCCTGTTCTCCCTCACCAGCCCCTCCCCATCCACCCTTCTTCCCCATGAAGAGGAGGAGGGGATAGGGGAAGGGGTGACACGGGAGGGGGTGTTGGGGAAGACTGGTAACCTCAGCACGACAACTTAAACCCGTGTGGGTTTAAGTTGTCGTGGTCGTGCCGCTTCCCCTCGCGGCACGACCTCGCCTTACGTCACCACTTCGCAAGGTTCGCAGTCACTCCCCCCCTACACCTCGGGGAGGGTGGGGGGAGGGTGTAATTGAGCTGGTGTCAGCGTGGACACGCGTTCACAGCAATTTCGATGGATGGGTAATTAAGACAAGGTTGTTAGGGAGAACTGCGGTAATCAACCCTCCTGGATTACCCACAATTCAGATTTGTGATGGCAGGAGTTTTGTCTTCTGTTATATTGTGTTCCCTTCTGAACAGTGAATATCTGTTGTTCAAGAATGCATAATTTTTGAACTCAATCACACACACACACACACACACACACACACACACACACACACACACACACACACACACACACACACACACACACACACACACACACACACAAGTGCGTGCCACTTACCACAGTCTTCAACACGTCCCTGGAAACTGGGCAACTACCTGAGGTATGGAAGACGGCAAATGTAGTTCCCATTTTTTAAAAAGGAGACAGAAAAGAGGCACTAAACTATAGACCTGTGTCATTGACGTGTATAGTATGCAAAATTATGGAGAAGATTATCAGGAGGAGAGTGGTGGAGCACCTGGAACGGAACAGGAGTATAAATGCCAACCAGCACGGATTCATGGAAGGCAAATCCTGTGTCACAAACCTTCTGGAGTTTTATGATAAAATAACAGAAGTAAGACACGAGAGAGAGGGGTGGGTTGATTGCATCTTCTTGGACTGCCAAGAAGGCATTTGACACAGTTCCTCACAAGAGATTAGTGCAGAAGCTAGAGCATCAGGCGCATATAACAGGAAGGGCACTGCAAGGGATCAGAGAATACCTGACGGGAGACAACAACGGTCATGGTACGTAATGAGTATAAACAGTGGGCACCTGTGACGAGCGGGGTCCCACGGGGGTTTCGGTCCTAGGACCAGTGCTTTTTTTGGTATATGTGAACGACATGATGGAAGGGTTAGACTCAGAAGTGTCCCTGTTTGCAGATGATGTGAAGTTAATGAGGAGAATTAAATCTGATGAGGACCGGGCAGGACTTCAAAGAGACCTGGACAGACTGGACACCTGGTCCAGCAAATGGCTTCTCAAATTTTAATCCTCCCAAATGCAAAGTCATGAAGATGGGGGAAAGGGGCACAGAAGACCACAGACCGAGTATAGGCTAGGTGGCCAAAGACTGCAAACCTCACTCAGGAGAAAGATCTTGGGGTGAGTATAACACCGAGCATGTCTCCGGAAGCACACATCAACCAGATAACTGCTGCGGCATATGGGCCTGGCAAACCTGAGAACAGCATTCCGATACCTTAGTAAGGAATCGTTCAAGACACTGTACACCGTGTATGTCAGGCCCATACTGGAGTATGCAGTACCTGTTTGGAACCCGCACTTGATAAAGCACGTCAAGAAACTAGAGAAAGTACAAAGGTTTGCGACAAGGTTAGTTCCAGAGCTAAGGGGAATGTCCTATGAAGAAAGATTAAGGGAAATCGGCCTGACGGACACTGGAGTGACAGGGGGTCAGGGAAGACATGATAACGACATATAAAATACTGCGTGGAATAGACAAGGTGGACAAAGACAGGATGTTCCAGGGAGGGGACACAGAAACAAGAGGCCACAATTGGAAGTTGAAGACACAAATGAGTCAGAGAGATAGTAGGAAGTATTTCTTCAGTCATAGAGTTGTAAGGCAGTGGAATAGCCTAGAAAATGACGTAGTGGAGGCAGGAACCATACACAGTTTTAAGACGAGGTTTGATAAAGCTCATGGAGCGGGGAGAGAGAGGGCCTAGTAGCAACCGGTGAAGAGGCGGGGCCAGGAGCTAGGACTCGACCCCTGCAACCACAATAGGTGAGTACCACACACACACACACACACCACACACACACAACACCACACACACACACACACACAACACAACACACACACAAACACGCACACACACGCACACACACACACACACACACACACACACCACACACACACACACACACACACACACACACACACACAGGTACATGCCTGGTGGCAAAAGCTCTCGCTTCACACGGTGAGGTGTCCGGGTTCGATTCTTGGCGAGGGTGAAAACATTAGACATGTTTACGTACACTGGTTGTCCATGTTCACCCATCAGTAATAATGGGTACCTGGGTGGACTGGTGTGGGTTCGCATCCTGGGACAAAACTGACCTAAATTTACCCGAAATGCTCACATAACAAAGCGCTTTCTATATAGTAGTATGTCACTATGTCAGCTATGTCTGTATACCTTGTAAATTTTCTTTAAAAATATTATATTTTTTAAAATTTTATTTATTTTAAAATATTTATTATTTATTATAAATATTATATTAAAATATATAAAAATTTTTTTTTTTCCTTCCATTTTTTCTTCTTTTTTCTTCTTCTTTCTTATTTTTTTTTAATTTTTAATTTTTTAATTTTTTATTAAAAATAAAAAAATTTTTAATTTTATTTTTTATTTTTAATTTTAAATTTTTTTTAAATTTTTATTTTTTTAAATTTTATTTTTTTAAATTTTTTATTAAAATTATTTTTAAAAAATTTTATTAATTAAAAAAATTTATAAAATTTTTTAAATTTTAAAATAAATTTTTAAATTTTATTTTAAAAAATTTTATTAAAAATTTTAAAAGGAAATTTTTAAAAAATTTGAGTTTTTTTTTTTAAAAGTTTTTTTAGGGTTGTTTTTTTATTTCCAACGCCTCTCGACCCTTTTCAGTTTTTTTAAATTTGGGTCCATTTGTATTCCCAAGGTCGGAAATTGGGTAATCAAAGCCCTGTCCCAATCTTTTTACCTTTTCCCAGCCCCCTTTTGGGGACTCGTCTTGGGAAAAACCCTTTGGTGGGGAAGCCTCTTGTTAAAAGGGAATTTTATGTGCAGTTGGGAAAAGGGGGGGGAAAAAAGGGTGGGAAAAGGGGTGGGGTTTTGGGGAAAGGGGTATTAAAAGGGGGTTGGGTTCAAAAATAAATAACATCTGGGGAAATAACTTAGGGGGGTTTAAACATCTCTGCTCCACTCGGGTTTTACCCCCTCAGTTTTACTCCGGACTTTCGACCTAAATCAGGTCCCAACTGTTTTAAAACCTCCCTTTTAGGAATTTTTCCTCTCCCCCCTTAAAATTTTCCCCCCTTCACACATCTCCAGGCCCCTTCACACATTCCAGGACCCTTCCCATCTCCGGACCCTTCACAACCCAGGGTTCACACATCCCCGGGACCCTTACACATCTCCAGGACCTTTCACACATCTCCGGGCCCCTTCACCATCCCCCAGCCCCCTTTCAAATTCCAGGCCCTCCACACATCTCCAGGACCTTTCACCATTCCGGGCCCCCTTCAAAATCTCCGGGCCCCTCACCAATCCAGGGCCCCTTCACAATCCCCAAGGCCCCTTTCCCACACATCTCCGGGGCCCTTCACACCTCTCCAGGCTTTCCACACATCTCCGGGCCCTTCACCCCCCAAACAATCCCCGGGGGGCCTTCACACACATCTCCGGGCCCCCTTCCAACATTCCAGGGCCCTTCACACAATCTCCGGGGCCCCTTCACACACACTCCAGGCCCTACACATCTCCAGGGCCCTTTCACACAACTCAGGGCCCTTCACACACCCCAAAGGGCCCTTCACACCTTTTCCCGGGGCCCCTTCCCCCACCCCCTCCCAGGCCTTTTTCCACAACTCCAGGGCCCTTCACACCATCTCCGGGGTTTCCACAATCTCCGGGGCCCTTAAAAAAAAATCTCCGGGCCCCTTCACAAATCTCCGGGGCCCTTCAAACATTCCAGGGCCCTTCACACACATCTCGGGCCTTTCACAATCTCCGGGCCCTTCACACACATCTCCGGGGGCCCTTCCCCAAAATCTCCAGGGCCCCCCCACACATTCCGGGGCCCCTTCACAACATCCCAGGGCCCTTCACACCCACTCCCAAGGGCCCCTTTTCACACATCCCCAAAGGGCCCTTCACACAATCCGGGCCCTTCACACACATCTAAAGGGCCCTTCACACACTTCCCAAGGGCCCTTCACCCCACCTCCAAGGGCCCTTCACAACATCTCCAAAGGGCCCTTCAACACAATTCCGGGGCCCCCTTTTCCCACACCCCGGGCCCTTTCACACACACCCCAAAGGGCCCTTCACACATCCCCAAAGGGCCCTTCACACATTTTCCAAGGGCCCTTCAAACACTCCAAGGGCCCTTCCACACATCCCGGGGCCCCTTCACACACACATCCCGGGGCCCCTTCAACCATTCCAAGGCCTTTCACAACATTCCAAGGGCCCCTTAAACACAATCTCCGGGCTCCCACATATATCTTCATCCTAGAAAAAGATAAAAGTGCTCAAAACGGATAAAAACACCTGCACTCCCCACGATGAGTTCAATCACATGACTCCGACATACCCCCACATCCCCTCTTACACAAACTTGTATTTACACTAAAAAAGCTAATTATCCTCCAGACTATTTATAAAATACTTGAAATTTTTTTTCCCTCTTTAATATATACATAAATATTACCAGCCCGTAAAAACAATTAAAAAAAAATATAATTCGCCTCCGAAGATTAAATATTTACAAGTCTGTTTTTTAAAATTTAAAATTTGATTGATAAAGTATATTGTTCGTCAAGAACCATGTGCTACGATTATTTTTTTACAAAAAAAACACAAAAACCACACACACACATAACACACACACAACACCCCACCACACACACACACCACACCACAACAAAACAAACTCAAACACCCAATTTAAACCACATAAAACCACAAAAACCCCCAAAGGAAAGTGGGGGGAAAAACCAAAAGTTTTTAAGGGGAAAGGGGTTGAAAACTTTTAGGAAGCAGGGAAAGGGGCCCAAAATAATATGGAGGCGGGGCCAGGAGGAGTTGGGCCCCTGCCAAATTAGGGGAGAAACCAATAAAAAACCCAAACAAGTCACCTACCCTTGTGAAAAAATTAAAAACCCCCCATTTTAAAACCCCCCCAAAAAAG